>VWZP01004983.1:484030-890020 GCA_013396995.1 Dicaeum eximium
TAATAATAATAATAATAATAATAATAATAATAATAATAATAATAATAATAATAATAATAATAATAATAATAATAATAATAATAATAATAGGCAAAACAATAATACATATTAAGAATTTGCTGGGTTTTTTGGTAGTCACAGAAAGAGTGGGAACCCCACCCCCTGGGCCCTTCTGAGGGGGTTCCCCTGCTGAGTTCTTTTCCAAGGATGAAGAACGTGCAGGACTCTATTTTCAGTCTTCAGGTTTTTGTTTATTCTTATCTTGCCTTCAGTTCAGCTCCGTCTGCACACACCAGACTTAGCCTGCGAGAAGCAAGGCACAAAATGGACCCCAAACACCCAAAATCAAGGCCTTTTAAAACTGTTTAACCCAATTACTTTCTAACATGTACTTTGTTTTTTCTTTTCTACCAATAACTTCTACTAATCTATAACTCATAACTAATCACGTAACTTCCACATTACTACTTACTCTGACCCATAACTTTCTGCCACCAATACTACAGAAAATGGAGCTGAAGAGGGACAAGAAGGAAGGAGGGACAACACCTAAAATCCTCCATCTTGTCTCCTATTGACTCTCATATTAAAATCCTAAAACCCTAAATTCTTCACCCTGTGATAAACAACTACTATTACATACTACTGTCTAATTCACACCTGTGTGCTGTAACTCATCCCAAAGCCTTGGTAACTTTTTCCAGGGACGAAGGTTAAAAGCAGTGTTCTGCTGAGGGTCAGAGTTTCTTAAAACAGGCAGAGAGACATTCTCTGTGCCCTGGATTCCAACAAAAAATGAACATATTCTTAAAGCCAATTGACCAAGCTCAGCCCACATCCCTGTAGCTCAGCTCTCTTGCCTCAAGCAGAGGGCAGCCACACACAAATTGGGCAATGTCTGGAGAGGGCACTTTACACCCCAGCCAAACGTGGCCAACTGGGCTCACAATTTAGCTGTGTGAACAACTGAGCCCCACCCCTCCCAATCAGTTAATCAGAACAGACAATGCCTGCAGTCCATACTGTGGCCCTCATGCAACTCGGGAAAGCCCAGATTTGTACAGATAAGATTAATGGCACTAATTCTGGTTAGGTGGGTTTTGTGACACTGCAAGGCATAATGACAAGAAAAACTGAAAGGCTTGTCGTGTGGTTCTTATACATTTTTTTTTATTGTTGATGATAAACTGGTGGTTTTCATGGGGTTTTTTTGTCCTTAGTTAAAAAGTATTTCCCCATGTTCAAAAGTGTTATATTTCAACAGAAATGTCATAGCCTGCACAAGGGGAATTATTGTTATTGACTAAACAGGGCTGGGATTTCAACAACCATAATGGATGTTGTTGCTTTAAAATGTTAATTCTTCCCAGTGGTTGATTTCTTATGCAAGATGTTTTTTTTCCTATGAAAAGATCAATAATTTATTACACTGCCTTCTTTGGGCAAGAGTTTGGGGGCATATTCTATAAAAATGTTGCCTTTTTCCAAAAAAACCTATAGAAATGCCAAAATCCTAAGTAATGTTTGCTTTCTTCTAAGAGGTATTTGAGCTTTTAAAAATCAAAAGATGACAAACAAAAGACAAGAAACACAAAATAATTCCTATTACATTGAAAAATGGAAATGAAAACCTCTCCAGGTATAAAGTAGGGCCTGATTTTACAGGTTTTGGGTATGTGTACACTGCTCAGTATAAACACAGAGAGAGCAACCAGGCAATGTGTAAGAGTAACAAGCACTAGTGATCATGAGCAAATCTGGGAAACTGGCATGCATTCTCTAAGCCATTTAATTTCACCTTATGGACATTAAAGCTCCTTTTTGTAAGGAGGCTACAAACAGGGGCAAATAAGAGGACAACTGAGAGGCACCTTCTTTGTCTGTGTTAAAACTGTCAGTTATGCAAATGAACCTGTTGGAAAAAAAAATTAATATTTGAATAATGGAGTAGGCTTTCAGATTACCTTTGAGGCCTGGAACAAGAATCTGAACAGAGCAGGACTCCTCTGCAATGTGTTGAGAATATCCAGATCTTAGCAGTGACAGGAAGGCAAGACTAATTACAGTCACCAAGAAAACCAGATCTCTCTTCATAATGAGCACTTACAGGTCACTGACTCCTAAACAAAAGAATGAATAAACAGTTATAAGAATTCCAAAGGTTTTCAACAGTTTCTAAAAACATGCAGCATCCTACTACAAGCACAATATATATTTGTGTGCCATAACCCACACAGCATGAGAAGCACATGTGCAGCTCCTCCAAGCAGGTTATATATCCTCAGACACACATGAAATAGGCAGCAGCACATTTAGCAGGTTTTTTTTTGCTGTTAGACTGGATGGGGTAAAGCTCAGGAGAAATTTAATTAAACAAGGAGATTAAATAATGCTGATAATAGACAATTCTGTGTTCATGATTTCTCATTGGAGGTGGCAGTCTGGAAAGGCAAAAGGAGATAAAGCAGCATGCAGGCTTAGAATCACAGAATTTCTTAGGATGGGAAAGACCTCTAAGGACACCGGCCAACTCTTAGCCCAGGACTGCCAAGTCTGACACTAAGCCATGTCCCCAAATGCCACATCTACATATCTTTGAAATATGTCCAGGGATGATGACTCAACCACTTCCCTGGGCAGCCTGTTCCAGTGCTTGACAACCCTTTCCATGGAGTAATTTTTTCCTAATATACACTCTAAACTCCCTCTGGCAAACTTGAGGCCATTTCCTCTTGTCCTATTTATTGTAACCTAGGAAAAAAAAACATCTCCACCCAGGCTACAACCTCCTTTCAAGTAACTGTAAAGAACAACAAGGTCTCCCCTGCACCTCCTTTTCCCCAGGCTAAACCCCACTCCTCACAGGACTTGTGCTCCAGACCCTCCACCAGCTCTGTTGCCCATCTCTGGACATACTCCAGCACCTCTGTGTCCTCCCTGCAGTGAGGGGCCCAGAACTGAGCACAGGATTTGAGGTGTAAATTCACCAGTCCCAAGTACAGGGGGAAGATCACTGCCCTGGTCCTGCTAGCCACACTATTGCAGATAAAGGGCAGGACATCATTGGCCTTCCTGGCCACCTGGCCTTGCCCTGAAAGTTGTCAGTACTAAGCTCCCACTCAGAGTGGATACTGTTCTAAAGAGGCAATTCAGTAACACACGAGACCAACTCAAAGGCCTGAAATTTCCCATCTACCTGAGCACTGGAATTGTGCCCAGGCAAATTGTCTGATACAATAGCCCTCATATAAGTCATTGAGGGTGGAAAGCAGGTAATATTTCACTGTATCATTCAATAAAGTTGAATCAGAGTCTTCAATAACTCCTGAAGAGATCGCCTTTGAAACATATCCTAGTCTAAGCTGACAAGTGAAATGGCTTGCCTGAAATTAGACTGTGAAGAGATGTCCCAGAAAACAACCAAACAGAAATGGAGTTTGTGTGAAAGGACTGTCAAAAGACAGTATTTAGGGGGCCTGTAAAAATACTTTGACTAAAGTGTTATTTATGTGTTTCTGATATGTTTTTCCAGTCCATCCTTAACCAGAGCTCTGTAGTACACAAATAAGCTGAAAGTCATAACAGGCTTTTTATCATCTTTTATAGCCACCATAAGGGCATGTGCATTTTACATCTAGAGCAAGAAGATTGGCTATATTAATTTCCACTCCCTGAATCCCTTCAAAGATAAGTCAGGTAGGACTAGGCACAGGTGTGGGACCGGTATGTGGGTCTGTATGCCTCAACATATTGGGGATCTAGGAGAGCAGAACTGTTATTTTTGGGGTCCCCTGAAGGTATTAACTGGCATAACAGATGTCTTAGCAGCAAGGTCAAGTAGATGATTTTGGAGTTGGGGGAATAAATTGTCCCTCTGAATTACTGTCCAGTTTGTGCTTCCATTATCCCCTAGGAGACCACAGCAAGAGAATCTGATGGAAGCAGACTTTGTCTCCTTCTTCATGTGTGGAGGGTGTTTCATGAGCTACAGGCCAGGTTTCCCTGTCTCACAAACCCCTTGCTACACCATCTGTTGCTACATCCACATTGAGGGACAGGGGGATGCCACAATACACCCCTAAACTCTTACTGATTATCCAGATCTGGTGCAAAGACCTGTATATGCTATGAGTCTCTTCTGACCCAAATCTTTTCGCCAGGTTTCTTTCCAAAGGAGAAAGACCTGCAGCTGGAGGACCCCACCTTAAGATGGTATCTGTGCTTAGAGCTGGGAAGAGCTCTTGGGTCAAGAGATCTCAATACAATCATGGTCTAATGGGCTACAGTAGGGCAGGAAACCCTAGGGAAAAGGTAATCCTGGGTAATGCTGGGTAATTTTCCCATGGGGCAAGGGAGGAACAGGGACTATCTGAGGATTTCCACAACCTGCCATGCAGTCCTATAATGGGTCAGGTATAAGCTGCTTCACAGACAAGCTTTGCCAACCAGAAAGAATACCTAGGTGACTGTGGAACTGCTGCTCAAATATTTAGGCCATGATAAGTCACAACTGTAGCAATTATCACTTGAGGCTTCTTAAGAGTACAGGGCAAAATTGACTTTTGCCACTGAAGGATGAGGAACAAGAGCTAGAAGAGAAGTACATCATAAAGCCATGCATTAATCTGTTATAATGTGTCCAGAGGAGGGTCACAAAGATAGTCACAGGGCTGCAGCACATTTCCTACAAAAACAGGCTGAGAGAGTTGCAGCTGTTCAGCCTGGATGATGCCTTAAGTTTTAGCTTGCATATTTTTCAGATTCTGTACTGCCTTAGTGTGTGACTCTGAACTTCATATTAAGTGTTAGTGAGTTCACTTCACAAGGTAGTTAGACAAAACAATCCTTTTCCAGATTAAGAACCAAAGACAATCATTGCAGCCTCAGACCCAAAAAGCATAAACAATGGCAAATTAAAGAGAGCAAAAAAAGAGAATAGGACTTCAAAACCTAAAACTGTAATTAGACAATTAACCCCAATAGATAAATAAACCAAAACTTATAGAAGTGCAAAAACTCGTAACCAGTTGTCCATCCATCTTATGTCCATCTTGACCAGAACCCTGGCCAGGTTCTTATACTACCCAAGGTATATCCTTTGAAAGTCTTTCAATAAATAACTTCTTTATTCCTTTAACTCTGTCTAGTCTCTGTTCTAAGTCAGCTCCTTTAGGCGTCACAGAGAAAAGAAATCTCAGGGTAAACATCATTGGGGCCTTTCAGTATTTAAAGTGGGCTCATAAAAAAAGAGGAAGAGTGACTTTTTACACAGACAGACAGTGATAGGATAGGGAAGAATGGCTTTAAACTGAAAGAGGAGATATTTAGTTCAGGTAGAACAGGTTGCCCAGAGAAGTTAAGGATGCCCCATCCCTGGAAGTGTTCAGGGCCAAAGTGCACAGGACCCTGCACAATCTGGTCTAGTAGAAGATGCCCTGCCCATGGCAGGGAGGTTGGAATTAGAAGATCTTTAAGGTCCCTTCCAACTCAAGCCTTTCTTTGATTCTATGATAGAGGTGGACATAAAGAACTGCAATAGTCAGGGAGGAAAAGGAAAAGTAATGGAAATTTGGATGCCATGGAGAAGCAACAACCAGGCCAGCTCCCCAGTGCTCTGACAGACAAAACCAGCAGGAAAACATTTACTGTGTTGCTGAACTCTGCTTTTCTGAGCTACAGACTCCCTTGCCTATGCACAAGGCCAGCCACAAGCACTAGAAACCAGGTCAAGTCACCAGCTACATTACAGCTATTTTCTAAGGTTATGCAAAGTATTTGACCACAGTCTTGAGATAGTTTTGGAGTATCAATCTCTGTGGAAGAACTTCTCTCCAAAATATCCACATGTGCATACTAAGATTACTTCAGAAACATTAAGCTTGAATCTGGCTACATCTCCCCAGAATGAGATTCCTAACCCCAGGGCACAGGGAATTTGTCCACAGTGGACAATCCTGCCTCCTTTTTTTGTCTCTGGTTCACAACAGTCAGCAAACGAGAGGGAGCAACAAAAATTAGTCAATAAGAAAGGTTGAGTAAAAGGGTGTTTTTCCAAATCTTCAAAGGTTTCTAAGGCTAGTCTTGTTATTTGAATAGTCAATGATGGTTGACTGCAAAATGAAGAGGTCCCTGGCAGGAACATGATTTGCAATGTCAAATGAGGGACCAGCAGTCCCTTACAAAGGAAAGCAGTGAGCTGTGGTTGCCTCAGCCAGCCAGGAGGACGTGCCTGGAAGTGTCTTTCAGACACCCTCAGCAGCAGCCACCCTTGAGAGACAGGGTTTGCTGGCTGAGTAAAAAGAGGATATGGGTCCTACCTGCCTTAGGCTGCAGGACCCACCCTACCCCACCCAGGAAAACACCTGGGCACCAGCCTGCAGGACATCCTAGGCAGGATATCCCACCTTTTTTATGTAGTGGGAGCACTTCAGGATTCAGAAGATCAGACAAAGAGGCTTTCAAGCCAAGTGGATCAGATACCCAGCTGAAAGCCTGGAAATTAGGCAGTTTCAGCATGAGCACCTGGCAGACTGGTGATAAGGATTCTTGATGGACAAATTGAGGAGTGGAATATAATGGCCTGAGACGGAAGAAGAAATTGAAATTACAATGGTGCTCCTGTCTCTGCATTAGCGAATAAAAGGCAACATCATCTCTTCTGTCTGCATTTTTTTGAGGATTTAGATTTATCCAGACTGCAACTGAAAGATCAAAGGCTCCAGGTATGTTAAATATTAATCTGCCTTTGCAAACAGCTCAGAGATGAGACAGACATCAAGCAGCAGAGAACTGTCAAGGCTGCTTCTTGGCTCTGCTCAGCAGCCACATATGAAGGATTTTCTGGGGAAAACAAAGGCTTCAACAAAGCTTCAGCACATTCCCTGCTGTCTGCTGCTGTTCTTACATGTCTCAGAGACAAAGGGGATACAACCCCACTCTACCCCATATTAGCTCAACTCACAGAGGAAATGGACTTATTCTAGAAAAAGGAGCTTCTTCAGTGTCATTCAGGTAACAATACTCAGATCCATAAGAATAATCAGGGAAATTTCCTTGGTCTGAGAAGAGCTACTAACAGAAGAAATCTCTGAAGAGGTTGCACATTAAAAATTATAGAATCTGTGGCTGCAGATTTTATAGGGACACATTAATAGTAGAAATCAGACCAAAAGTACTTTGTATATTACTTTCTCCATCTCTCCCTGCTTTCAAAAGAAACCTTCTGCAGCTAAAATTTCTTTCTGTGATTGAAATAAGCTTGGTCTCAAGGTATGTGCTACAGCAGATACTTTTACTTTAAAATCCTGGAAAATTTCTTGCCTTTCTGACCTACTTTCTAGCCCCTTCAGACCTGGATGCATAAAGTCATTTAAGAAAACTAAATCCCACTGAAACTGGTCCTCAGATAAAGGAGGACCAGCCTGATTTTTCAGACACTGTTTTGGCCCTGGTATTTGGAGTATCTTCAGCATTGGTAAAATCAATGCCAGAGAGTAAAATCAATGCCAAACCTAGAAATCTAGAAACCTAGACATGTTCAGCCTTTGTAAAAGTATGAATAATTTCTCACTGCTTACGCAAGGGTCAAAAGTCAAATGTATGGCCATTAACAATCAGTGAAAGCTGAAAGTATTTGAAAAAATTAGAAGAAGAAAAAGGTAGCACTTACTTAAAAAAATAAAAATCAGTGAAGTGCCTCAATTTCCGTCAGAAATGAAAACATATCAGTTTAACAAGCACAATTTCAAAACAACTTTTGAGACCTCTCAGCTTTACGAAATCTGCCTCAGTCGCCAAGAGAGAAGAGGTTTCCCAAGCCAAGTTTCAAATGACAACTCCTTGAGAGGTCATTGGAGAATCCCAAAGGCCCCACAGGCTTGCTCAAAACTGCTGCAGGACCAGCCAGGCCAGCTGGCACTCACTGAGTTCCCACACTTCTCCCCAACTCTGGGGGGATGGAAAGCTTGGAGATCACTTGAGCCAGCTAATGCCTCATGCATGAAGTCCCTGTATCTACCAGTGGCTCCAAAAGTGCCAGTGGCTAATTCTGTGCCATTATTTTGGACCTAGAAAAGACAACACAGATGATCTGCCAAGCTGAAACCAAATGGATGAAAAATGCAGAAGACAAGTGATGCTTGCTGTCATTAATGCTCAGCCAGCCAACAGCTACAGAGCACCTGTAATACTCTGCATAATCTGATAGGACTCATCTTTGAGCTAGTTTTATTTCACTGAGCAGTTTTCATGCTATGATTTTGTTGTTGTTGTTATTTTTAAAACTATACTTCATTCTCAGGTATCTGAGCTGAATTATCTATATTCTGAATTGAGTATGCTTCTAAAACAGACACACAAATCTGCAGAGCCACAGCCACATTTGGTGAGTGACTTTCCCAAGCTGGTTTGAGTCAGCACTACAGACACAGCGATAACTTTCAACAGTTTTCACTTCCCTGATTTTTCAAGTCCTCGCCATCCACATCTCAGCACCTCCCTGGCAGAACTCTCTGGCAGCTCATGTATCTTCAAGCCACCTGCAGGCCCTAAGCCAAATTCTAGGAGATGCAACACATGCCCACAAAATCATGCTCACAAAGTAGCAGGCTGTGACAATCCTCATGCTATTTCAAACATTTTGAACAGATAAAACCAAAATAAAATTAAGTCCCAGGGCTACCACCAGTGCCCACTGCAGACCTGGAGGAAGCAGGGAGAAGCAGAAGGGACAAGCCTCCAGCACTGTTGACACAAGCTGTGTTTCACCCCTTGGCCCAAGGGATGTGGATCATTCCCTGGGGAAGAAGCCTTTCACATTGGAGATGAAACCTGTGTCACTGACCTCATCTTTCTCCATTACAGCCTTATTAATCTTCCTAACCTACAGATGTTTTGTGTAGCTATGCTTTTACTTTATCTAAGCATTTTCTCATTTGTCCTCTCAGTTCCCTTCCACATTACCTTGGGTAATCAGATGCTTGCCATTTAGCTAGACTATAAAAATCAGAATAAATTACAAAGCTGCTTAAACATTGGGTGATCGTGATCATAACATTGCAATGCTCTCAACTTAAACCCTACGTGTTGATTTAAAGGTTAAAGCAATGGACTTGAAAGACTGAAAAAAATCCCTAAATATTAATGCTGTACAATTGCAAAAATGAGGACCATAACTGCCATGGTTACCAAGTCTCTGTGAAATCTATGGAGCATGGAGTAGCATAAAGCAGAGACATGACACATTTCAGCTCCTGATGACACTGAAGAACAGAGAGGTTTGCTGTAGAGGACAAAAGAGTGAGTCTAAGCTGATGGGAAGCTAGCATTGTCTAAAAAGCAAACTGATAGTCAGTCCTTGGTTACTTCCCAAAGTGCACTTAATACCTGCACAATAGAGCCATTTCCTCAGATGATGTTTGTGAGGTGTAAGCTATGATTAGTTTGTCAACACAGATGTCCTTGTCAGATGTAGGTAGAGTAGTCTGATTTTTCATCAAGAATGTTTTTAAAAATTGGGACAAATTTCTTCCTGATGTTGTTCTGCTGAAGTCAATGAGTTCATGTGAGAATTACTTACGATCATCTGTACTGAAAACAAAAACAAGGCTTCAGCAAGAGTGAGATTAAGTAGTGCCAGAAAGGGGCAAGTTTTCAAAACTTTTAACTGGAGGCAGATGGGACCTGAGTGCCAAATTTTTCACAATAGTTCTCTATGGATTTTTAGACAATCTATGGATTCTTTGTAGAAAATAACACTCAAGTACATTTTTATTTTTATGTAAATTGGTGATCAGAGACAACTAGAAATCTAAACAGAATTTCTCATGCAATGTTTCAACAAAGTCTCTACTAGATTACAAGATGTCTTCTGCCTTCAGCTATAATTTACGAAAATAGTTTGTGATTTTGGATGCCATCATTGTTGTATGTCAGATCAAATTTTTGGTATTCTCAACAACCAAAAAAAAAAGTGTATAGGGTTCTAATTTAAGTATCTGTTCTTCTAAAACCTGAGCCTAAAATGTCACAGTTCATTCCCACTCCTATAAAGCATTTACATGAGACCCTCATGCTATCCCCACACAGCTATCTGTAGGAAATAAAAAACCAAGGATTCACCAAGAATCAGTGAATGGAGAATGCTGCAGGGAACATTTATTTACATTAATAAATACATAATATGAACATATGCATTTGTAATTTTATTTATGATGCTTTAAGGCATTCCTTTTCAGCTCTTGCCATCCACAGAGGCTTAGGACTAGCTGCAGAAGTTGGGATATCTGCAATATTATGCCCACTCCACTTACGCTTTGCAACTTGAGGTGGTTCTCACTCTTGAGGTGTTTGGAAGTTTTCCTAGGTGAGCCTGACCATTGTCTTCTTGAGGGCACTGGACAGGCTCAAAAGGCAAACTCACCCTGGGAGAGGATTGTCCCAGTCCTGCAGCTACATTCTGGGAGGTGTAGAGAAGAGGCAGAAAAGTCTATCAAGGCCCCATCCAATCATCCCAGCCATGCCAGCAGTGGCACCTGCCTTTTGCACAGTGGAAATGCCACTACAGTATTGATCCAAAAGGTGTGAAGTAACAACTGTGGAAGATCCTTAACTCAAAAGGACTGAAACACACAGATGCCCAAGAGAGCAATTGCTCCCATTGGATGAACACAACAGGTGAAATTAGACTACACTCGTGCATGCTACAATAAAGGATGAAAGGAAGCAGAGAAGCCTGATGATGAAGCCAGCTCAAACCTAGTGGTAGGACACTAGACTGAAACTGGGTAAAATTAGTTTTCTGATTTCTCCTTTTATGTCCCACAATTGAGCCATGTATAAACACAGGGATGGGTCAGGAATATCCAGAGAGAAGACAAAATCTAAGAAAAGCAGTCTATGAGGTTAGAGGGTGAATAAAGACAAGAGAGAAGTCATAGGATATAGACTAGTAGCGGACATACAGCAAAAGAAAAATCAGAGGTCTGATCAGGGGAGAGTAGCAGAGAAAGGACAGAGGAGCAATGGCATCATCCCAGAGGGCAAGGGGACAGGAAAAAGGTTTGCTTTTGTCAAAATATCCTACTCCTCATTGAGGAGAAAAAACAAGAAAGGGCAGAAACAGCTTTTGACCCCCTTTTCTCACACATGAGGTAAGTGACAACTACATTTAAAGGAGGTTCTAAGAATAAAGGGAAGCCACTTGAACTGCTGCCCAGTTCTTCCCAACGCTTCAAGTATGGCATCTCAAAAAGTGAACCACAAGACAGAGCACAGCTGCCATTAGCAGATGTGTTTTTATCAGGATAACCCTGCTTAGGTCCAGACCTCAAGCTAGCAGGGGTTAGTTTTAAACAGACCCTTGGGGGCAATTTAACTTTTCTGGCTTAGGTGGTCAGTCTGAGAAAATCATCCTGAACACTGTGTAACCAAGTCACAGAAAGGCACCTTAGCACAGGGATTCATTTCTTCCCAATGCAGAACAGAACCAGTATTTGACTCTGGAGGTACCTATTCATTGCCAAGTATCACCAGTTCAGCCTTGCAGGTATGTAAAGCTAGGTGAGGGGTGTCCCATCATTGCTAATTAGCTAAGTCAGTCTACAGGAGGGTTAACAGCAGCCTGGCTTCCTGCTGCAGTCACACATTAGCCTCCCCTTCTCTGTACTGTCACCAATGGTCAGCTGATCCCAGCTAGCATAGGCTGCTATTCCAGCAGTAAGGTATTCCTCTGCTTGTAATGTTGTTTTTCAGCTGATTTAGGTCCTTGGTTCCTGGCAAGGATAAAATGGCCATAATTCCTGTGAAAAATGATGCCAGCCAAGGAAATTAATGCCCTTGGCAGCAGCTGAGATGGCCTTCATCGTGTTACAGAACTGTGCCATTGCATGCCAGCAGCATACAGAAAACAGGAAAATGCATAAGTGAAAGAATTCAAGGGACTAAACTACCAGGAAAACAAACAAATAAACAAACAACAAAAAACCACAAAAAAACCCAAATGAAAACTCCCAAACCAAAAAAAAAACACAACCCAGCATATAATTAGAGTGGGAGCATTTTAAATGAAGGAAAGATATGGCAGAATACTAGGCTGCAATGGAAAATAATCACCAGCAAAAGATACAGAACATAGGAAATACAACAACATCAAGCATTCTGTAATAGCATGCAAGCCACCAAGAGTTATGGAAAGGATCCAAGAGTGTTATCCTCAAATGACAAGGACGTATTTCTCGCAGTGATATCCTCAATATAACAAAACACTGTGGTACATAACCATTCATGATCAAAATCTTGCATTTGAACTGGAGCAGTGTCAATGCTATTTCAACAAAAGGTTATTTTTACTTCCAGGCTTAGAGACCAACTAACACTCTACATGTGATCCTATGTGATTCTACATGTGACTACATCAGTGGACAAGGGAAGGGCTACAGATGTCATTTATCTGGTCTTCTGTAAAACCTTTGGTGCCCCATAACATCTTCTCTCTAAATTGGAGAGAGATGGATTTGATGGGTGGAGTGTTAGATGGACAAGAAAGTGGTTGGACAATCAGATCTTGAGGGTGGTGGTGAACAGCTCAGTGTCCTGATGGACATCAGTGATGAGTGGTGTCCCTCAGGGGTCTGTATTGGAACCACTGTAATTAATATCATCATTAGTAACATGGATGAAGGGATTGAGTGCACCCTCAGCAAATGTGCAGATGACACCAAGCTGTGGTGCAGTGACACTCCTGAAGGACAGGATGCCATCCAGAGGGACCTGGACAAGCTGCAGAAGTGGCCCATGGGAATCTCATGAGGTTTAACAAGACCAAGGGCAAGGTGCTGCACCTGGATCGGGGCAATCCCCGGGATGAACACAGGCTGGGGATGAGCAGATCCAGAGCAGCCTGGCTGAGAAGGACTTGGGGGTGCAGGGTGGGTGAGAGGCTGGACATGACCCAGCCATGGGCACTCACAGCCTGGAGAGCCAAACGTGCCCTGGGCTGCAGCAGAGGCAGCGTGGGGAGGGGATTCTGCCCCTCTGCTCTGCTCTGGTGAGACCCCACCTGCAGTGCTGCATCCAGCCCTGGGGTCCCCAGCACAGGAAGGACATGGACCTGTTGGACAGAGACCAGGGGAGGCCACCAAGATGATCAGAGGGATGGAGCAGCTCTGCTGTGAGGAAAGGCTGAGAGAATTGGGATTCCTGGAGTCACCTGATTGCAGCCTTCCAGTACCTAAAGGGAGTCTAAAAGAAAGATGTGGAAAGACTTTTTACAAGGGCATATAGTGACAGGACTATAGTAAATGGGTTCAACCTGAAAGTAGGTTTAGATTAGATACTGGGAAGATATTCTTTACTGTGAGAGGAGTGAGGCACTGGAACAAGGGTGCCCAGGGAAGTTGTGGATGCCACATCCCTGGAAGTGTTCAAGGCCAGACTGGATGAGGCTTTGAAAACCTGGTCTAGTGGAAGATGTCCCTGTCCATGGAAGGGGGCTGGAACTAGATGATTGTAAAGGTCCCTTCCAATCCAGGCCATTCTATGATTCTATAATATCTTCACTGGACAAGTGACAGGTGATCTCGATAGCAACAGTACTACCCAATGTCCTTTTATTCTTAGAGCTCTGACACACTTTTCCAAATACAGATAAGGGAAAGAAGGCAAAAGAAAGGGGAACTTATCGAAACAGCTGCCCATGTTAATAGAAAATAGATGGTTGGTGCACAGAAATGGTTGTAGAAGCAAAATGCAGCGGAAAATAAACAGGTTTCTATGCATCTGATGTGAATTAGTTGAAGCACACACAAAGACACTCAATTCCTGCACATAACTAGGCATTCACAAAGTTCTCAGAAGTCAAAGTATTCTTACACTAGCATGCTACAGCAGACTTTCACTAATCAGTCTATATCACTGGCAATAGTCATGATCCAATGTAAAAGCTATTGCCAAAAGGAACCCAGATGAAATATCTTTCAGTGGCAAAACCTCCCAGAGCAGCTCTTACACATACCACAACACATGCACTCAAAATACTTTACCATGTATAATGCACTGATTGACAAATATTTTTAAAATTTGAGAAGGAGTACAAGGGATTGTATAAAGTTTGAGATGCTTTTGACAATCTCATCTCATTTTGAAAAAGGAATATGAATTCAGACAGAAACAGATAGAATGTGTAGAACACAATTTGCAAGCAAGGTTGTTTATCTGAGTTTCTATAAAGAAGGTGTTACTTCCCTTAACTGTATAGCGTGATGCTTCTGCTACCAAAAGATTCTCAAGGATGACAACCCCTTAGAAATTTTTTCATTAAAGTCCTTCCATCTAACCAAGTGCCCTGGGAGACTTCTGTATTTTAATAATGTACATTTCTAGGGAATAATAGAACAAGCTATGCTAACTAAGTGCTAACTACTGGCATTTCCACCTGCTTTGGTACTCAGCAAATTCTCTAACAATAGCAGATGTACCTTGCACACAGCTAGAACATGACCAGAGGGCAGATGTGCACCAATTAAGAAGCTGCAGAACAGCTAAGCAATGATCACTTGAACCTCCACGTTTGTCTGCTCAGAATTTATAGGGCACTTACAGGGGCAAAAACTAATGCTACTGTTCTGATTGTGCAGTTACCAGTAAAATAAAAGGCTTCAGTGGTGTTAAAGAGTACACTGACCTGAAATCCCAACATCTGCCAGCTGACTTAAGAAAAGGAATGAAAACAAAATGAAGACTTGCCAGTTACTTAGTGCTGCCAAAAAGATACAGAGGCATCAGTTCTATACATAACAGAAAATCCATGTACTCAGCACTGTAGCTGCAATGTTTAATGTCATCTTCCTTAAAATCAAGGAACAGTGTGAATGTAATCACTTTGTCCTGGACTGTAAGATAAGTGTGTATTCTATTTGCCATCTGTTAAAGGTGGGGCAGTTATCTTCTGTGAATTGGGCAGTTTTCTTTATCTCTTCTACAACCAATCCTCCCTCAGGGGAGATATCTTCTGTTAATGGACCATTGAGTCTCGCTGCATGACTGATAAAATCACACTATCCCATTGTGAGATGCTCCGCCCAGGGGGAGGAGCCAAACATTCCCACCGGGAAATAAGCAGAGATTTTTGGGACACCAGAGCAGCTTTCCCACTGGATTCCCAGAGGAGCAGCTGTCTTCTCGACTGGATTCCCAGAAGACCAGGCCCATCTACACCACCACAGGACCTTCAGAGGCAAACTCCACCCTTCTACAGGATCACTGTTCCAACATAACCACATCTGTCCCTCCAGGAGGAGCAGCCACCATTCAACTGGACTGTTATCAACACCCTGACCCACAGCGTGTCAGGTCGTATTCTGACTCTGCCAGTGGTTTTCTTTTCTTTTTTATGTACTATTGCATTTGTTTTTTTAATTTTTCTAGTAAAGAACTGTTATTCCTATTCCTATATCTTTGCCTGAGAGCCTCTTAATTTCAAAATTATAATAATAATTCGGAGGGAGGGGGTTTACATTTTCCATTTCAGGGGAGGCTCCTGCCTTCCTTAGCAGACACCTGTCTTTTCAAACCAAGACGTTTTTTTGTACATTAAGTGTAAATAGGCAAATGCACATTTAAATACAGAGTTGCTTAGGAGACAGTCTGTCAGATGTGGTGGGTTGGCCATGGCTGGAAGCCATTTGCCCACCAAGCCCCTCTATGGGTTTTGTACAACACTCATAAAAGTAGAGAACAATAGAGACTTTTTGACACTCCAGAATTACATAAAAGGCAATTCTGACATATCATATCATATCATAATTGTATCATGGCCTGGGTTGGAAGGGAGTTTAAAGATCATCTGATTCCAACCTCTTTGCCATAGGCAGGGACCTTCCACTCGACCAGGTTGCTCAGAGCTCCAACATGGCCTTGAACACTTCCAGGCATGGCGTATCCACAACTCCTCTGGGCAGCCAGTTCCAGTGCCTCACAGTAAAGAATATTTTTCTACTGTCTAATTTAAACCTGCCTTCTTTCAGTTTGAAGCCCTTTCCCCCTATCCTGTCACTACAGGCCTTTTTACAAAGTCTCTTTCCATCTTTCCTGTAAGTTCCCTTCAGGTACTGGAAGGCTGCAATTAGGTCACCCCAAAGCCTCCTCTTCTGGCTGAACAAACCCAATTCATGAAGATACTAAACAGCAGAGGAAGATAACCTCCAGTAAAGAGTTTTTTTCAGCTGCAGTTCATAGCATGGCTCTCACTACATCATCTCACTTCATCTCTTCATTAGCTTTGAACTGCAGGTTCATTGCACAGCTAGAGAGAAACAATGCAAGTGCATCTGTAGGTGCTGCTGACAGATCCAGCACCCTGCAGTCTCCTCAGCATGCACCATCAGTCCTTCTCTTACTCTTCCACATGTTCTCAGGATCTGTTTCCTTAACATTTCTCCACTCCAGTGGGCCATGAGAGGCCTGTTTTCTTATTAACACCATTCTGACAAGAAAGCATTGATACTTTTTTTTTTGTTTCCTGTGCTAGGCCTTCATTAGATTCTTGTCTGGTGTTTTTAATTCTTGGCTATTATTCTTGTGCCATCTAACAATGCTGGTTCCTTCATGTCAATTTTTTTCAAGTTCTTTGTTTTAATTCCCAAAAATTAGATCTATTACAAAACTTTCTCTGATGATAATAAAAAAATTCTATATATAAGTAGAATTAAAATTATACCGTCACTTATATAATTTTGTCCTTCCAAAGAGCGGACTGACCCTGGCATTCAACATCTCATCCATAGTGTCTTGGAGGTCTATAGACCATTTCTAAAGAGTCCACTAAAGATGAATAAATGTATAACTACTGTCAGCAAGTTTCAGTATTTGCTAAAGTCATCAGCACCAGCACAGGAAATTTTGGGGTGGTCTACAACTAAGCCTGATAATCACTCAAATTAAACAGAAAATCTTGGAGTACTGTCTGAAGGATTTTTTTTGGTTGTTATTATTTATGTTTATTCTAATTGCTAATTGCAATTAGCAAACAGGACAAAAAGATAATAAACACAGAGAGAGCCATACCTAAGACCAAAGACAGGCACCAGGAACTTAAGCACATCTATGGATACAGCTTCCTTCTTCAAGGTCTCTATTCAAAAAACAGCCAAAGCTGAAGCAGTTTCTCTTTCCACTCTCCTTTTCCCCCATTTTCCCCATTCCCCTAAACCTCCAGGTGAAATCTGCTTAAGTTCAACACTGACAACACTACCTCTAAACCTCTCTCTTAGGCCTGACATCAGGTTCAAACAAAGCATCCAAAACCATCTCCTAACAATACAGCCATTTTAAGAGGTAGGAGGTTCCTGTGATTTTACTGGAAAACTTGGATGTCTACACTTTTCTTACTGCACAGACCAGACATGGTCAACATCCTGCCTGAGGAGAATAACAAGGCACTCTTTTCCCACCTAGCTCATTTCCATCAAGGAAACACATCCAGAATCATTCAGTCTCCTCCAAGCACACCAAACCGCTATGTTGGTTAGTTACAAGGGCACCTTTCCAGCAGATGGGAGGTGGAGGTTTGGAGAAGTGCAATGAGCTGGGTTTAGACCTCCTACTTGCCAGGTATTTGGTCCCAGACAGCAGGTTATGATGTGACAGCTGGGTAGCAGCAGTCTGTTTTTCAAAGAGAACTCTAGAAAACACTTTCCTCAGAGCCATTTTCAAAATCTCCATGCTTGAAGAACAAGTCAGCACACAAAGTCAAGGTAAGCTCCCACCTTCCAGAACTCTAGTTCCTGCAGCATTTGGCACTAAAGATGGTGAGTTGATCCACGTCCACATCCAGCAGAGAGAATCGTGGAACACCTCTCACAAGCAATTTTCAGGTGGCTGCTGTGGCCATCACACGCTTGTCTGACTGTGGTGAGTCACTTTCTTCAGCACTTAGCTCTCCTCCACTCACTCCATATTGCACATAAGCATAGTCAGCTCTTGGTTTGGTGTCTGGTATCCAGCTTGCAGCACTGTGAAACTATTCATGTCTATGTTTCATTCACATACTGTTGGACTAGATCTTTAAAAGCCCCTTCCAACCCAAACCATTCTATGATTCAGTGCAGAAGAAAGCCAATGTAAACCCTGTAACTCCTCACCATTTGTCATACTGCTCTGTCCTGGCCTCCAGGACACCCTATGGACCTCCTAACCAATCTTCTGAAAAAGTTTTGAGGGGGAAGCATCCAAATAGTCCCAGAAGCTAAGGAACCTTGGATCCTATGGAAAAATTAAGAGACTGGTCCGCTCATGAAGTGCTCCAGCAGACCAACTTCTGTTTTTTCTTGTCTACAAACATCTTATACAACTATAGGCAAATGACCCAGGACTAGGTTTTTCTGAAGAGGCACTTAGATGGGTGAGATGACACTTTGCTGGATTTTCAAAACCACCTCTTTATAATGCTTCAGCCTTCTAGTAGGTTGCTTTCCTCTTGACTTAAAGAGTTCTTAAAAAATCTTACAATCCAGCCATACTCCCTTGCATTTTGCAGTTCCAAATACATAAAATGGAACACTTTCAGCACAAAAGTTGGCAGAAGCATTAACAAAGCCTTAGAAATGTTATTAAATATTCCCTCCCTTGTACAGGTGTTTACATGGCTAAAAACATCAAAAGGCTTTAAACCTCCTGCTGACACTCTCTTGAAGGGTCCTAACTCCCATGGCCGAAAACCAGGATGGCCTATGGCTCATGTGCAAACCAGAAGGAAACACTGGAGTTTTAAGAAGCTGCCAACTAGTTACCAACCAGCTGATGCCTTATGAGCCCAGTCTGTGCCTCTTTCACGAGACTAACTCTTCCAGAATACACCCTAACACTCCTTTCATCAGGGGAAATTAAAATAGCGAGACCCTGACCACAGAGCCTTACGGGAAGCCTGGTTCAGCTGTGAAGTTCAGCCAGTAGTGAAATGCAGTGCAAAGCACAAACTACACTTCCCAAGAGACACCATGAGAATATTTTTGGCTAAACTCTCCTGGTTTTCAGCCAAAATAATTTGACAAAAGAACTGAACTATCCCAGAAAACTGACACTTTTCTTTAAAAAGCTACTCTGCCAAAAGTCTTTCTACTTCAAAAGGATTCTGGTTCAAGAATTTTTGGACAGCCCTAGAGATGACTAAAAAGAGCTTTAGAAACAGCATAAAATAACTCAAAATAATCAGAAAAAAATAGCCTTGAACATAACATACAATTAGAAATTGCACAGTAGATTTCTGCTGCTTCCATAGAGCAATTCTCTGTTGACTGTAGGACTATGCCATGTTAAAATTGCTATTTTTGACTATGAATTTATTTACACATTATCTTTCATGTATTAAGTAATACAATAATTTCATTTTAACAGATACACCTGAGAATTTTATAAAAGAAAGTCCAAACATTTTTAAAAGGAATACTAAACTTGAAAGTCTTACTTCTTTTGTCTACAACACTGGCACATCTTATTTATGCTGCATCAGTAACATACTAAAATTTTAGGGATAGTATCATTGTGTGACCTTTAAATCAGTGTTTCTTCTATAGTTTTTGATTACTATAATGCCTTAAATGTTCATGATCATGTAAACAATCACATAGACATGAAATACAAAGATCTAAGGTACAGAGAGGAAAACATAGGGCAAGAGTTTTTACATTTGCAACATTTTAAAAATATTTCAATACCCAAGAATCAGAGTGTATTAGTTTTACACCAATACACAAATTCATAGTATTTCCAGTTCAGTTGCTCTGCTTCACTGTATGACAAGGCAAGTTAGGTATTCAGTTCTCCATAGTGATTTGATTTTGCTAGAAAACAATCCCCCTCCAAAATTTACACATATGTATGCATAGAGGTCAGAATTAAAACTTTCAAGTCCATTATGAATCCTAGTTTTCATAGCCCATGACTAAAAAGCAGGCATGTGCCCTGCTGCTTACTGAAGTATGACTTACTCTCACTCATTCCTGCTCACCTGGAGCAAGATTTTGTATCATTATACACCCTTATATCTCACTAAGCATTTCTGCATGGTACTCCTCCCTACATTATTTGGTTTTCACCAAGATTGCTCTTAATTATCCAGCAATATAATTCCAGCCCTTATTGGACCTTCACTTCTGCAATGCCAGTCTTCATTCTCTGCTTTGCAGTTGTATTAAAAGATCACTTTTTAAAGTGGAAAACAGACAACTGCCTGTGTCTGTTACCAGAAATTACAACTCAAGAATGAAGTAAAATAAGTTTCAATAGTAGGAAAAGTTAAAATTCATGTACTGTTTTGTCCTCCCCTGCTAAAAGGAAAGCAAGCTCTTCCAATAGCATTTGTACATTTTAAATACAACCCCCCTAAACTAAACTGGCATTCACTGATCTAACCCACATGGGTGCTTCTCAATAAAAAGGTCCAAAGTTATCCAATAGACTCGAGTGAGCTCTTTTTTCCTTTACCTTCCCCCTTCTATTTGGGAACTTTCAATCATATTTTGCCATATACAAAGCAGCCCCCTAACAAACATCCAGACTTTTTCTTCTACCTATTTTTACATGGTGAAAGCATAAAAGTCTCTTACCTTATGGCTGCTGAGAGAATGGGAACTGCACAATGCTCTGTGCCTGCAGGGACACTGCACAGATGAACCTCATTGCTGCTGTTTACAGAAGTCTGACAGTTTTTAATTTGAAAAGAGGTTGTCTTTTGCTTTTCGACAGTTCAACAAATCAGACAAAACAGTTGCAAGTGTTATCTGTAAACAGCTTCCTGTTTGAAATAGATCAGCTGTCCTGCAGGACAATAATTAGGGAAGAAGTGTGGGAAAACTGAAGAGGTCCATGATGTAAGCTTTTTATTTTGGGAATGTACTTTTTTGGGAATGCATACTTACTTTCCCCTCCTCCTCTCTAGCAGAGAACCCCTTTTTAACCATTTACATCTATTCAGCTCTAAGCCATGCATGCACACTGCCCCAGCACAACACTTCTCTTGCTTTGCTCCAGCGGATGTGAAAACACATGAAACGCAGCACTGAATGTGATCATCTTGTGTGGATAATTAACACACTTTCCCCTTGCTGAAATTCTCTCTCTCCTTGCAATTGGCTACAGCATTCTTGACTTGAGTAAAACAGGCAATTGTTTCAGAGCCATGTCTGAACACCCCACAACAATGTAAATGCTAACTTATCCACATGGCAGGCATCTTCACGATATTTTGTGGGATTTTTTTAAACACCTTTTGATACAAATTTAGTGCTATTTCACTATAGCTTCCAAACAGTTGTACAACACCGTTTTTTACCTTAAACAGCTAGACTAGTTTGAGGCCTGGATAAACCACAGTACTCCACATACATTCAAGCAACAAAAAACTGGGGCCAACTTATTCTGGGAAGTGGGATTTTGAGAACACCCCCTCGGTTACAGCAGTTTACACTTCAACAGATATAAATGGCTTCACTCTCAATTTCTAGGGCAAATAGAAAGTACCACTTGTGACTGTTTCAATTAATACCCTTTGATGAAAAGCTGCTGTATTTGTAAGACTGTAGCTCTGATAGCTACAAAAAATCTTGTGAATCATCTGTGTCCATCCATCTCATGACACTGTTCCCTCCTCCAGGTTCTTCAGGTAATGTTTGAGGGGTCATGCTATAAGCAAGCACCCAGTGGGCTGGGAGCTTGGGTAACCTCCAATATGTGACCTCTTACTGGAAAACCAGGACAGGAGCTAAGGGCAGGAGGTTCCTTTCCATTTTCCACAGTCCCAAGATCAGGAAATTATCAGAACACAGAAAAGGTTTTAGACTGAGGGGCGAGAGAAAGCTGCAATAAAATTATCTGTGTGTTCACTTCTTTATCACTTTCCAGATCCCTTTTGAGGTGGAGGTCCACCCCACTGAGAATTTTGTGCTGTGGTAGGGCTTGTAATACAAGCTGATGACAGGGTACTGATGGACTCTCTTCCTGCTTTGCTCTTGACACTACATATCCTCTCTCCCAGCAAACCTCTCCCTCAGCCTGGGGGGGTGTGCAGCCTTCTTGCCCATGACAGCTCTTGTTTTGTTACTCACAGCACAGCACACACTGACCAGCTGTAATGGCAAAGACAAAAACAGGTACAAAAAGAGGCAGTGATGCCTCATACTCAGGGCTCCCTGTGGACTACCTACATGCAGATTTCCATGTTGGACTGGAACCTAGCTACCCTCCTCTGCTGCTATGGACTCTTGGATTTTAACACACACCAAATGGTCATGAAAAGTTAAGAGCCAATGATCATTTCCTCAAGAGATTACCTCGGTAAAGAAAGGGCAAAATGGTAGAACATGAACATAACTGAACAAACCCCAAACCATTCTAAGGGCCATACAACTCTAATTTTAAAGTTAATTTTTATGCATACAGGCCCTATCAGTTCAGTGGGAGCAGAAGGCAATTAGCAGGACTGGGCCCTTGCAGCACTCTGTTGGCAGAAACTTGCCAAGACAAACATTTTATGTAAAGAATGCAGCAAAGTGACTGTAGTCCAAGCCTTTGAAGATCATATTACCATGGCAAAGACAACTCCATTTACATACATATCTACTCTCCCTGTAAACACAGGAAAATAACTTTGAGGCCAGAAACAGAATTCAATGGAGAAATAGAGGCATTCAGGGAAAGTTGGTAGAAAAGGTAGGACTCAACACCAGGGAAGCAGAAGAGAAAACAAACATAAATGACCAGACTTCAAAAGGAAAGGGCAAACACTATAAATGCAGTGAAAGTGATTTCTCTAGAAAAGGGAGAATAAGCAAGCACATGTTTTTCTTTCACATGAGAGAAAGGCATAGTCCCCATACAGAAGGGCATAAAAACCTTTTCCTACTCCAAAAACTAGCTAGAAACTGTGTATCCATATTGGTGCATCATCTAAATCAGGATCCTATGTGCAAACTGGGGTACTGGAGCATGGACCATGTGGGAGCAGCTTAGGTCATCACCAGGTCACAATAGCCACTGGTTATTAAGTTCTTTATTATGTTAACATGCCTGCCCAGGACACTGTAGCACCTCAAGAGCTGACACCCAAGTCTTTCAGCCACCCTTGCTGGATAGAGAGGGGCAGCCTTCAGAGGCTACAGTACACCAGTATAGAGGAACAGGGTGCTCCTGGAAAGGAACCCTGAAGAGGGTGAAAGCAAGAATGGGTAGCCTGGGAGGGATAGAGATTGTCTGAGCAATGAAGAATCATGTTAGGAAAGCTAACATGCCCTGAGAGAACTAAATCTGGCCAGGGACATCAAAGGCAACAAAAGCTTCTTTAGGTACATCACTGAAAAAAAGGAAGGAAAATGTGAGTCCTCTCTGCAAGGAAACAGGAGACTTGTTTGACAGCCTCAACAGATGGGCCTGGGCAAACCTCATGAAGTTTAACAAAACCAAGTGCACCTGGGTTGGGGCAATCCCAAGCATAAACACAGACTGAGCAGAGAATGGATCAAGAACAGCCCTGAGAACAACTTGTTGGCTGATGAGAAGCTCAACACGAGCCAGCCATGTACCCTTGCAGCCCAGAAATCCAACCACATCCTGGGCTGCATCAACAGAAGCATGGCCAGCAGATTGAGGGAAGTGATTCTGTCCCTCTCCTCTCTCATGAGAGCCTACCTGCTGTGCCGCATCCAGCTCTGAGATCCCCAACATAAGAAAATGTGGATCTGCTGGAATGAGTCCAGAGGAGCACTAATGAGCGTGATCAGAGCTGGGCTGGAGAATCTTTCTAATGAACTCAAGCTGAAAGGCTCAGGCTTCTTCATCCTGGAGAAGGCTCCTCTGAGAGACCTTAGAGCACTTTCCATTACCTAAAGGGGGGTAGGGCTAAAAGGAAGCTGGAGAGGGACTATTTACAAGGACATGTTGTGATACGGCAAGGCAGAAGGGCTCCAAACTGAAAGAGGGCTGGTTTATATTAGATACTATGAACTCTTTACTGGGAGACTGGTGAGACACTGGAACAGATTTCCCAGAGAAGCTGTGGATGCCCCATCCCTGCAGATGCTCAAGGCCAGGTTGGATGGAGCTTTAAACAACCTCATCTAGAGGAAGGTGTCCCTGCCCACAGCAGGGAGGGCTACAGTAGATCATCCTTAAGGTCCCTTGAAACCCAAACCATTCTATGTTTCTATACAGCAAGACACCAGTTAGGTCAGCTACTTCAGCTTGACCCACTACACAGCTTTTCTTCAGCCTTTAAATTCAGGTTAGATACCACATTGACACAACTACAAGTAGAATTCTTGGATTCAAACCAAACCAAAACCATGCAGATAAAATTCAACTGGCTGTACAAGGGCAATAAAAAAGTTTTTTGGAAACAGGAAAAATATGCTAATTTGTTTTAGGAGCATCCAGGAGAATTTGTCTACACTTTGCACAGTCAGTTGGCATTATCTTTGTATCTGTAAGAGGATTAAACACAATACCTATTTAAAAACACAATGGTTATTTTAAACTCTTAAGAGAAGATGGCAAGGCCCTGATTTTCCCTTTGGTTTGGCAAAGCATCCAATGGTATCAGCGTTTCCCAATCAGATTTTTCCAAAGGATGAAAATTTCCAATACCCAAACTCTTTAAGAAATCAGTATCTGAGCTCAATTGCAGGAGCCCAGTTTATTGCAGGCCATCACAGATGCTGTTCTTGTTATTGAAAGTAAGAGCTGCCTCACTAACTAGCCCTTCTTAGGCCTCCCAGGTCACCCCCCAAAACTCCTAAAAGTTTAGAAGTGGCAAGGATATGCAGCAGATACAGGACTCCTCCACGGTACAGACATGCACACAATCACGCCAAGTGCAACCCCTCCTCTGCTCTCAGGGCAGCACAATGATGTGTCCTATTCCCTTTGCTTCACAGAACAGTATCTGTTTAGCCAGGAAAATAGGAAACAACTTTATTAAGCCTTAAGACAATCCTGGTAAAACACAGTCTGTAGGTCTGTCCCTGTGAAGATATCCATCTGCCATCTGAACATCTTAGCACCGCCCCAGCACCTCTGCCCTCTGTGGGCACAGAGCAGAAGCTCTCCTTCCTGCCTCTTCTGTGCAGTACAGGAGATGTGTGGTGGGAAAGATCAGTGTTAACTTTAATTAGTTAAGACTAATACAGTAATAACTTTATTTGCAACTGTGTAAAACCTGGCCTTCTACTTCATTAGTGATGTTGAACTAATTTTTTTTTAATAAAAAATTTATAAGCAGCATTCACGGCAGCAATTGTGCTTTTTCTGTTAGTCATCTCTAAAACTGGAATAATCTCCTCAGTGCTTGGATTTAATTCTATTTTTGCTGCTTGGGGGGCAGGTCACAACTGAGCCACATGTTAACTCAATACACAATAATTAAAAATGTTAGCTATTAATCATTTAGCAACACCAAAAAGCAACTGCATGACACTAGGCTTAAGAATGATTTTCCTGAAAACAAGAAAGAGTAACTGGAAGGTAGAAGAGGGGATATATGAACTCATAGACTTAACAAATCCAGCAAACTTTCTCCTCTTGATGGCAATACATAAATAAGGTCCTTTACTTGTCTTTCTGTAGGGAACAGAGCACCAGTACATAGATGTTCATGTCAGCAGGGTTTTCAGAGGAGCACCCTCAAGACAGGCAGCAAGGGGCAGGGCAAAGGCACTTTGTTAAACAGCAGTGAATTATTCACACAGATCAGTGCTGCAGTCAGCCCCTACTGGAGACAGGGAAACACACACTCCCTCAGCCTCACCACCAGCCTTCATTTTATGAGGCTTCATAACTTCCTGTAATCGACATCTTTTTTCTGTCATGCTGATAAACACCTAGTGGCCTAGATAGCACATCCCACAAACTGGAAAAGGTGTAGCTTTTCAGCATTGCTCTGACCTTCAGATGTAATTGAGAATGAAACTCAGGCCTCCCACTTCAAAAATTCCAGAAAAACAAAGGAATAGGAAATAGATTATTCCAGTTCACAATGCAAGATAGGTAGGATTTCCTTTGAACGCTGCTTGGCATGAGATCACTACACTGAAACTCACCAGTTGTTACCACTTACACTCAAGAGGGGCTACTCAGACATGATATTATCATATATCAAGTTACCTTATTAATACAAGATAGGTCAAGCACTTACCACCCAAAACTTCAAGCAAGTTCTGTTACACTACAATTGTGACACATCTACACACCTTTTTGAAGAAAAATCACCAGGGATCAGTCCCCCTCATAGGCGAAAATATTTGAAGACATTGTGAAAGGATTCATATGAAATAAATAATTGAAGCTTTAAGATCAGGTGAAAGTCTCATGAGCATTTAACAGATGTAAAGCCCTTGCTTCTCGTTTGGAGCTACTGCAAGAAAGAACTTCAGTACATGGCTGTCTTTGCACATTGATACTACCCACATATTACTGCTGCAGAGCAGTGGTACAGAATGCCCAACCACTTTTTCACCCAGAGCAGCTGATAAAACTTGTGATCAATTGCATGTTCAGAGTTCAACTGTGCTAGCATATGAAAGGTTTTGGAAAAGTCTAGCATCATCTCACATGGAGTTTGCTTAGGTTAAGGTAACATTTGACACCAGCATTCCAGCAGCCTCATTAGCACTTGACCAGATGGCATCAAACTGATTTTCCAGATTGCAGGCATGCACTTAGTATGCTTGTCAAGGGACAAAGGGAGTTGTCTGACTCTATCACTGACACAAACACACAAGGGAGTCTGTGAATAAAGGTAAACTAAGATTAAAGTCTTTTGCAAACACACAGCCTTGTATTTTTATGCCACAAAAATTCACCTCTCCTTGTAGCCGAGTAGATGTAAAAAACCATAGAGCTTTGACAGCATTATCCTTTCCCTCAAAGAATTTGCTTGGGGGCCATCGTGAGCCTTTCCCTCAAAGAATTTGCATGGGGCCATCGTGAGCCTCTGCATATCATATAGTTCAAGAGGGCTTGCAACAAGAGCCAAAAAAATCTATAGCCAGCTGGCAATGCCTGGGAACGTTTGCAATCTTTATGTTCAGTTTACTGGATTTCTCCTCCCCCGCTCACCCCCTCTCAGTGCTTCAAAAGAAACTCAACTGACATTTTTATTACTATGAAGAGATGAAACCTGAGTTACATTTCCCTATAAAACAAGAAATGCTGTCTAGCAAAACCTGCTGAGGATCACCTCTCCTTGCAGAGGTTACACAGCCCCAGCAGACCCACTCGCCTCTAACCAAAGGTAGTTAACATCTGGTAAATCTCCAAATACTCCCCAAGCTGCTTCTTCAGCCCACACCAGCCAAGGTCTATTTGCACAGGCTGCCATCTGTGACTGTTTTACAGGAAAGCTTAGTAATGTGTCTGACTCAAGACTGTATTTCTGGGGGACTAGACGAGGTGGCATTTCAAATCTGAATAATACCCATTTTTGCAATGAAAACTTCAACTCAAAAGTTTTGGGTCCTCTACTGTAAGATCTTTTGCAACTTTTGTCCACACAGGCAGACAGGATTTGGGGTTATTATATACCTGCAACTCCTCTCATCTAATTCTAAGGGAAGCTGATGCATTCACTTCTGCTGAATCATTCAAGATGAACAGTAAGTAGTCAAAGAATTACTAAGGAATTAGGTTATACTCCAGAGACAGAAAATTGAAAAGGAGATAGCAGAAGGCCTTAAGGTAAACAAACTTCTTCAAAGATACAGCCTGCTTTTAGTGCAAATACTCAAGCCTTGTCAGCAAGTAACAGGTAATTAATCAATAATTGCAACAAGGCACCTTTTCCTTCTCTTTGCATTCTTGGCACCAACAGTAACAGCACAAGGCTATCCACCCTGCCATAAATGTTTAAGTCTTCATTTTTTCAATACAAAAACAATGCAGAACTTGTTTTAACCTTTAAACTTTCCATAGCTAAAGAGGTATCAAATTGGAAGCAACCAAAACTACTGTAAACAGAAAAAGGAAGTAAAAGTACAAAGACCCTCCATGAGTGCCAAGTGCCAACTATTGAGATGGCACTCCATCTATTCTCAGGTAGGAAAATCCAAGTTATTAAGTGCTCGTCACAGAACTTGTTCCCAACTTAGCTCTCCAAAATTAGCTTTTACTGTGTTAAACACTTATTCCTAATACTATGTTTACTACAATGAAGTACTAAATTTGTATTATTAGCTCAGAACTTCACATGACCAACACCACCCTGAGCTTGTGTAAAGGGTTCTTTAACATACTGAATTCAAAAATTTAGTGTTTCTGAAACACTATCAGCCTTTGGATGCTGATGCATCTAGCTCTTCCCCACCTCTCCCTATATCACTGAGTATGTACAGAAGCATGTTAAAAACATCATGTAAAAAAAAATTCTGAAAGATCAATACCTAAAAAACCCAGTGTTTGTCCAGTGATACACTCAAGCACTCAGAAGTAAAAATTCCTTCCAATTTCAGTTTGAAAGGTGAGAACCTACAGAACCTGCTTTCAGGTTCTGTAAGAACTGGTAAGGACTGTTGCCATTTAGAGCAAGTTCAGTCACCTCAAAATCAACCTATACCTCCCCCAACCTAAGAATTCAAACCCCTTATCCAGATGTCATTTCTACATATTTCGTAAGTCACACACCACCTGCTAGCTGACTTCTTCCAGTGTCAGGAACATGTAGGTCTCCAGCTGGTATCTTGTGTGCAAAACTCAGGACTTCCACTGCTCTACAGTAATTCTCCGTATTTTCCCCAGTTGAGATATGGAACACTTAGGTTTTTCAGTATGAATTCTCTTTGCAGACTCTGGACTCTTTTGTCCAGTTGTGTTGCAACAGTGCCAAAAAAAACCTAAGAGGGCTACCTTTAAAATGCTGGGGACTTAATACTTTGATTCACAGTCTC
This sequence comes from Dicaeum eximium, assembly GCA_013396995.1. NCBI lineage: Eukaryota > Metazoa > Chordata > Aves > Passeriformes > Dicaeidae > Dicaeum > Dicaeum eximium. The sequence goes on from VWZP01004983.1 coordinate 512,953, forward strand.
ACTCTCCAGACAGTGGAGAAGTCCCATGAACCAGTTAATCCCCATCTGTGTTTATGGAGTCCAAAATTTAAATGAAATTACTCTGTTATATGAACAGTTGTTTATTCAGCCATTTTTTGCATTTTACAGCTGGAATTCTGGAAATTCAAACACCACATCTTTGCCTGTGAGCTTCTTGTACACACCAGAAAATGTTTCCACCTGTGAAGACAAATAAATCTTGCTTATACATGCTGTGTAAACAATTAACTGAGTTAATATTCTTAAGGTACTATACTATTTGCCAGTGTATCTTTACTCTGAGGCCCATTATTTTCTTCTAGATTAAGGTAGCTGAGGATTTTTCCACTAGAGTATTTGGGCTTTCTCTGATGTGCAACAATGCGAGATCCTGAGAGCTGAGTAGGCCCAAAGACAAGCCTCCCATTTTACCCCACAAGAAAAAAAAACACCAAGCAAAGTGCAGGCTTTACTGAGCACATCTGTTTAAGGTCAAAATTAAGTGCTTCGCATGAAAAACAACAAAAACAAACAAACCAACCCAACCAACCCCATTCATACAAAAAACCCAATAAAACACTGTCTGGTCCCATGAGGGAACCAATATAGCTACTTTATAATCCAGGGGCTTTGGCAAGCTGAACTAGAGCTCTAGTTCAAAACTGTCTTGCCTCCATTTCAGCACCTTACTCCAAATACAAACCAAAGCATCTCCACAACTGAAAAGGCAAGTCTTTTGATGTATCTTTAAGCAGTCTCTTAGGGGTGTCAGAATGTCACCCTCACCTGCATGAGAAATAAGTTGTTTTATTTACCTTGTGTTCAACATTGTTCTGCTGTGCTTTGTCCAGATGGACTTTTATAAGCCTGCTGCCGTCCAGCTTTACGCGGATTCTCTTGCCCACGATTTCACTTGGGAAGACCAGGTCCTCAAGAATAGCATCGTGCACTGCAGTAAGTGTACGGCTGAAATGCCACATTTATATCATTAAAACACATCCTCTTGAAAGTTTTCCAGTTTGACAGGGTTTAAATCTTCCATAGCATGCTTTGGCTGAAAATTCTGTGTTTTTTCTCTTTAATGCCACAGTGTGACAATAAACACTATCATAGGGCATGCAAAAAGAAAAACTAAATTCTACAGAGTGCAGAAGCTTAATGACTGCACAAGAAAAAGTAGCCAGGTTTCTGACTTTTAGATCACATGTTTATTTGTGGCAAGAGCCCTGAAACATTTTTCTATTTCTACACATTTAATAACTATTTAAATCCAAACCAAATTGTGCCATCTGCAACTGTGCCAAAAGTTTAAGTGTGGAAGTATCCTCAGCTGCACAGAGTACATTCAAAGCTAGGGAGACCTAGCTTTGGAAACACTGGTTTCTTCATCTGCCTAAACCCAAGCTGCTTAGAAGACCAATGTAATATAGAAAAAGACTAGCTGGCCAATTGAGTCCATGCTTAGAAGACGGTTTGAAATCTACATGCATGTTCCTGAACCGTCCAGAAGTCAGCCAACATGAGAAGAGGTGGCCCAGGTTATTCTACACAAGCCTAGAGGACTAGTAAGTCTTCCAATTCACAGTTTCAGGGCAGTATCACTAGTAACTAACACCTGTGTCTACAGCAGCACCTCACACTGCTGAGACTGGCACAGCTAAGGGAGACAGACCTCCACAACAACACAGCAGCCTGATCTCATCTCAGGCTGAGACAGGGGCAGTCCTGCACACCTGCCTTTCCTCCTGCAGAAAGTGGCAGCATGCTACTCAGACACAAATGCCAACTTCTCTAACCACTGTGCAGTGCTAGTTTTAAAAGAACACAGGCAGAGTCCTCCAAAGGCAGGACTACAGCTAGATGAATACTGTGAAGTACTTTTAAAATCCATGCCAGAAGACTGCAAAATACAGCAACATATGACAGAGGTATAATACAGGGGGGACAGGGAGAAGCTACAAGACATGCCACATGGCATAAAGAGGACAAATTTTAAGACATGGACTTACATAATGATATAGCAACATATAGATGAGGCACTGACATCCACAGAGACATAGCAGTGTTGCATGTCTAGCAATCAAGTGACTAGATGAGAGCAGGGAGGCCATTTAACACAAATGACTATACTATTGCTACCAAATTCATATCCAGAGGGACTAGTACTCGTACCTACACCCCTCCTCAGCCACTCTCCCTCAATGCATCCCCTTCAGTGTGCCAGCCTTGACTTCTGCACAGTCTAACATGTGACGTGGAAGAGGCTCTTCCTACAACTTAAAAAAACAATAGTTCTTGTCAGCACACTGTGGTAACAGAGACAGCAGGTTGGAGTTCCTTAAGCCAGCACTGCTAGCTAAGAATTTGCTACAGCTGTAGCTGGAAATACAAATAGAGTGCTAAGAAATGCAACACAGTGCCCAAAGGTGAGCTTTCTACTGAACACTTTAGCAGTCAAATGACAGAGACTATTTCAAGCAGTAGGAGAAAGGACAAGACCACCCAATCACTTCAATGACTTCTCAAAAACTCAACTAGCTATTATTTGACTAAACTACCAGGTACAAAAGAAGGCTCTCATACTGAATCAGTATCATTTACTAACCTCCTTGGACGCTTTTGCTTGTTTTTTGTGCGGCTTTTTCTTGTTGGCTTGGGCAGAATCCTTCTCTGTTAAGGCAAGAGAACAAAAAGGAATTTCTCAGTATGTGGTGGCTACAACAAACTCAGAAACATGCACCTTCTCCCCCCACACCAGAAACCAATGCATGAAAAGCCAAAAAAGTTGACTTAAGTATGTTTAAAGTTACATCAACATTAGAAACTAGAGGACTAGAGTTGCCTGCAGAAGGTAAAGTGCTGTACTGCTATACTTCTCAATTATTACTCCTGTATTCAGTGCACTGAAATGAAAGATTTGTATTTCATCCCCTCTACCCAGAAATACAACCACAGTAGTTTATTGTGTCTCATTATCACCGTGAACACACTTCTTTGGGAACAGAAATCCCAAGGAATTTTAAAACTTCTGTTAGACTGAGCCTCTAGTGCAAACCAGAGTAGTGAGCTCAGTTCCAGAGAGCTACCTGACATCTGAGACTGAAATGCTAGTTTTAATAATAAGATCTATTGCACAATCCAGATCAAACCCTGGTTTAAAACATAACCCGTTACAAAATTAGAATCTAAATGTTAAGTCAGTAAAACTTATTTTCTACTTTCCTACTTCGAGTGTATATGTTTCAAAACATTCTAGATGCAGTTTTAGTCACCTGCAGTATTTTCTACCATGACATCACAGCTTTTCCATGACTGTATCCATGGGGTCACCATTATCCAAATTGGGTCACATGTCATACTCAAAATCACATGTTCCCCCCCTACAATACAGATTACTGAATTGATAGTGAATTCTGAAAGGATCACAGAATCTTAACAAAATCACTGAATATGCTGAGTTGGAAGAGACCATCGAGTCCAGCTCCTGGCCCTGCACAGAACATCCCCACAAGTCACACCATTAATGTGCCAGAAATTGTTGCAGAAACATTTTTTGCACTCTGTCAGGCTTGGTGCTGTGACCACTTCCCTGGGGGGCCTGTTCCAGTGTGCAACCACCCTCGGGGTGAAGAACCTTTAGGTGAAGTGAGCTAGAGGCACTTCATTAAAACAAATCTTCTTGGCCATATAAAGATTCGGGGTAAGGTGCTCTGGCTCTAAAAATTGCATTAAAACTTTTCAGCTGGCTTCAGTTTAACCAATTGTCCACTCTGCAGACATATCCCTAGTTTGTCCAACCTTTAAGTACTGCCCAGAGATCCCTCCAACACCTTTTCACCTTAGCTCCTGCCATAGAACTCCCATGAGTATTTTTCCTCCTTTCCTAGTAAATTAAAGTGCTTAAATCATCCAAGTGTAGCAAAGTTCCTGTTAATATTTGCTCCCTTTTATTTTAACCTTTGTGTGTCAAATTCCTGAAGAAGTAAGAGAGGCCAGATCCTCCATGAAACAACTTTACATCCAAGTTTCCACTGCTGCCAGCTGAAAACATTTTAGCTAACATCCACCAGACACTCATTACATTTCCTGCTGATACAATGAATTACTATCACTGTTATCCTGAACAGGTAATGCAACACTGGAACATGTGTGAGCCTGGACTAGATCACCCCCAGATATCCCTTCAAATAAACATTTCTGTGATTCTAAGGGGTTTTTACCTGAGCAATGAACACCACATGTTTTCCACTAAATTTCTTCTCCAGCTCCCGAACTAGCCGCACCTGAATCTTCTGGAAGGACTTCAGCTGAGGAACTGGTACGAAGATAATGATGGCTTTTCTGCCACCACCTACTTCAATTTCCTGAAACAGAAGTACAAAGTGAGCATTGGTGTTGAGAAGTAATGTTTGGTTTGACCATGAATCCTCTGTTATTGCACAGGTATTGATAGTGTTGCTTCTGACTCTGTGGGGCGGGGAGCACATCAGAGAGCAGTACCTGCCTTAAAGCTCTACAGACAAAGCACTGAACAGAAAAATCACAATACTTGTTTTGCTGTGGAGGAGTGATAGGGCAATAAATCCCACTACCCCTATCAGAATCACATCCTCTGAACAGCAAAGCCCATTCCACCTGCAAGATGAGACTCAGGTGCTAGAATTGTAACTATACTGAATGTTTACCATCACGTCTGCAGCTGTGCTGATACAAAGTCTAAAAAATTACTTGCCTCTAATGCAGACTCCAGACAAAGTTTAGGGGAACAAGTCTCAACTTTTAATCTACTGCTTCATGGAAATCACCTTCTGTCCACCACTCGCCTAGGCCTGCATCACTACTCAGTCAAAACATTTGTCACCCTTCCAAATACCACCAGGATTACAACACACTAGGACAGGTTACTTCTCCCCTGGTTTGTCTTTTCCGCAGTTGATCAAACTCAAAGTTTGCATAGGCTTACAAGGCGCTTCTCCCATGAAACTGGCTGCAGGCTGCAGAGACATCCTCATTCTCCAACAGAATGGAAGGATGGATTGTTTTTCATCAGCTACCTTCTCATATGAGCCAACTCAGATGCCCATGGGAGATTTCTCACAAATAAAATCAAGCAGCTAAGTAAACAACAAAGACTTTTCTAAAAGCACTTGACTAAGGACAGCTGGCATTGCTGTACCAGAGAGATGTGGTTCCTTCTGAAGGCCTTTCAGCTCATACACCAAGGTGCTTTCTGCATTCCCAGATTCTTTAACTCAAGTCTAAGCAGTCAGGCCCCTGTGTCTGTAGTGGTGGGCCTGGGCAAGAACCAAAAGCAGCCCATTAAAGTTTCTGACTGCAGTGACAAGCTTGATTGCTGCCATCCAGTCTCCCAGGCTCACAAATTCTAACAATAATTTTCTTTCTCCTTTTCCATTAATTGCCTCCTTCTTCTTTTTCTTTCTTGATGTTTCAGCTGTCTGCATCATCCAGAATTGAAATGTTCAAGCAGGCTAAGCTACACAATCAAGTCAATCTATTGCCTCAATCCACCTACTAATTGCACATAAGAGCACAACAAATTTTTTTTTTAAATGAAGAGTACTACGGTTTATGTTTCTGACTAAGCTTCTGTAACACCTACATTTCCAGCCAATATCTACACGCAAAAAGCCAGTTTCATACCCCAAACCCAGTCTGCACGGACGTAAAGTAGAATCATTGTTCTTAAACAGTTTTATTTAACATACTAAATTGCTATTTGGGCTTTCACAGTGACTTTTCAGACTAGTTCCTACAAAAACACTATTACAGAATCCTATGTGCCAGCAGCAAATATCAGAAAGTAAGACATAACAGCACTTAACAAAACCATCACAGGCCATAAGGGCTTAAGACACCATTCACATAGCATATGAACATCCACAAAACTTAAACACACACAGAACAAGTCACCACCCAGGTCTCAGTGGAGAAGGCCCAGCTTACCTTAGCTGCTGTGATGTTCAACTCCCGCAGCTGAGCCTTTAAGTCGGAGTTCATTTCCAACTCCAGCAGAGCCTACAAAGGTGAAGTTGTGGAATAATCCATTACATACACTTCAGCTCATGAGAACACTTGAGACCAAAGTGTGTCCACAGTGCCAAAGACCAGATATAGATTTAACCACAGTCAGTATCAGAGACTTAACTTCCTGTAAGACACACCAGCATCCAACAAGTTTAACTGATGGAAACAGAGGCTAACTAACTCAATTCCCAAGTAAAACTAAGAAAGAAAACACGTTGACAGGATCAAAGTCAAACTTTAGGTCTGGACAATTCTGTCTATACCTTGAACTGAGTTACCGAAAAGCACAAGGAAAAGCCACGTACCTGGGATATACCAGACTCGAACTCATCTGGCTTCTCGCCATTAGGCTTCACAATCTTGGCGCTAGAGCTGAACATGGCCTTTCTGCAATGGCAAAAGAACACTTCGGCTGTCACCAAGCACGTGTCACCTGTTTCAAACACAGCCATGACTCCGCAATCCGGCTGCGCAGCCACAGGCTCCAGAACTAAGCCAGAGAATGCCCCACGGGCCGGGCCAGCCCCAGCACGCCGCACCAGGGGGTGCGGACCAGGCCACAGCAAAAGCGTCCCAGGGAGCGCGGGGCCTGCCCACCTCGGGGCCCGCTGCAAGGCCCCGGCAGCCCTGGGAAGCGGCACCACCACTCACAGAACCCCACGGGCCGCCCGACGGGCAAGCGGCACTCCCGGGCCCTGCTCCCGGCCACGACCCGCTCCTCGCGCGGGGCGCCGCCGGCCGAGGGAGGAGGGAAACCCCGCCGGCCGGCCACCCCCGTCCCCCGGGCGCCCCGGCGGCCATCGGGCCCCGGGCGGGCGGTAATCGGGCGCATCCCCACGCCGCGGTGCCGCAGGGGGCCCCGCTCCACGCCCGGTCCCGTATCGCGGCGGTCCCGGCGGGAGAACGGCGGCCCCGGCCCGGGCACCCACCTCGCTCCGCGCCGGCCGGGAAAAGGGGGAGCTCTCGCGAGAGCAGCACAGATCGCGGCCCGGGAAGGCGCTGGCCCCGCCCACCCCGGGTGAAGCCAGAGCAGGAAGAAGGGCAGGGCGGGCCCTGCGAACACACCGCGAATCCGCGGCAGCGAAGCCCGAGCGGACATTTAGGGTCCTGGCGCGGGAGGCGCCGCCTGGCACATGCGCAGTGCCGCAGCGGGCGGTGGGAGCTGCCGTCCCGTCCCGTCTCAGCCATTTGCGCTGCCTGCGGCAGGGAGCGGAGGAGAGGGAAGGCGGGTCTGGTCGGCTCGGCTCTGCCCCTCGCTGTTACGCTGAGCCTTCGCCGTGGGCCGTCCCCGCCGCACCTCTCACAGGCGGAACTCTCGGCCTTTGGTGTTGAAATGCCGCTGCTCTGAAGAGCCACCAGAATCTCGGCCTTGGCACCGCGGTGCAGCCCGCGGAGGAAGCGCGGCTCCCTCCCTCTCTCTCGCCCTCCCTCCCGCCAGGGCCGTGCAAGGACGGCAGCAGCCACCTCGAACGACAGTGGGAGAGTGGATGGTGGTGGTCTCTGCCCTCTCCGTTACATCATTCCACGTTAGTTTAGTGGTGTGGGAGTTCATCCTGATGCTCAGCCCTTTCGGGACGGAAGAGACGTGATGGAGCAGTCAGTGCTGGCACAGTCGCCCCTGGCCTGCAGCGAGGCCTTGTGCTGGAGAGCCGTGGCCAAAACCGTGCCAGGGAGTGCTGGCAACCCGGACCGTGGGCAATCGCCTGCCAGCACAGGGCAGCCTGGCTTTGGTTTTTGTTTGCCTCTGTAAACATGACCTCTCGGTTGCTTCCACTAAGACAGTGTCACAGTGATCACAGTTACCAGACTGTTATTGGACTAGAAATAATGCATGAGTCTTCAGCTGTGTTCAGGTACTACTAACTCAAGATGAGCGTTCTGGGCTCAACACTCTGTCATCAGTAGAAGTACTCTTTATTATATACTCTCTTATTATCTAACAAATAACACTTGCACACTGATTAATAGAACAAATAGTACTTTTTAATTTTGAAAGAAGTGACTTGCATGTTAATTCAGGCAAAAGTTTCTGGCTGTATATCCATCTGGAGCTAAAACCTTGCTCCGACAAAAGATACCCATCTTGACATTTCCCCGTTGGCTGATTTAGGTTTCTTGCTCAAGGGAAAATCCCACTTGCACATACTATCCAGGGATGTTAAGCCTAGGAATTGGGTTCAGAGCACTGGTTCTGTGCTCAGATTCCCTGGATTACCCTAAGAGCAGGCAGTTTCAGCTTGTACAAACACATTTGCTATTACCATGTAATGCTCTGTGTTGTCTGTTACTTTACAAAATGCAATAGTGGAGTAATAAGCTCTCATAAACAAAAAACTGACAAAGACACCAACATCCCTGACTAAACAACCTTAGCAACTACAAAATGCAGCTTATCATGTTTTCTAACATTTGTGGACTTTCACTATATTTATGCTGGCCAGAAAAACAGATTGTTCAGTGCCCATTTTTCTCCCCAAGTCTCTCATCTTTCCTAGTATTAATTCAATGAATGGGAAAAACTGCTCAGCTCATACTGGTGGCCAAGATTAGTATTTATTGAGATTTGTTTTGGCTAAACAGTGATCAGGACCTTCAGTCAGTGAATGAAGAGTACCAAAAGAAAGATAACAAGTAGTCACCAGTCCAGTAGTATGGAATCAGTTTATACTGAGAAGCCATTCATGAGAGGGGGAAAGACCAGGTGATGTGTGGATGGATTAAAACATAATCTGTTCAGAGCATTAATGAATAAAGATGCAATGGGACTATCTGCAGCTTCCCATCTCTATGCTGTGAGTGCTACTGAACAGACCAGGGTGCTGCATAACAGCAACGAGGAAAGAAAAGGTTTAGAGAGATGTTTCCTTTTGGATGCTGAATTTATGTTAGCAGAGGGATGTAGAGTGATCAATGTGCCTGGTACCCAAAATATCTGACAGATTTTTAAGAATCACTGTAGACCTGTGATCTTTAAAAGAAGTTATGTCACTACAAAGTAATGTAATTAAGAAGGTTCTTATGCCATGGAGTCTCAGAATGGGCACAGTGAAGAAGTGGAAAGAATAAATTAGTCAGATGTGTAACAAAAGTATCCCAACAGCAACAGGATGCTATGAGTATATGAAGTCTCATGAATATGTTGAAGAAGCAAGGAAAGTGCAGTAATTATATTTTCATACAACCCTGAACAAGCTGTTTCTCAGTTCCACCAAGGTCTGTCAAATACATAAGGTCTTCTGGTTTGGAGCTTTTTTAAAGAGGAATGTTATCCAACTAATACACATAGTAATTATAGGCAATGTTGAGCCCAATTGTTGGTTTTGCAACAGAAGGCAAAACTGACGCCAGTGTTTCACATTTGTGGCATTTTCCTGGGCTACCCTTGTACATCTGAATGTGGAGACATCCGAGCACAACCCTCTGCAGCTCTGGCACCGTGTGGTCAGCTCTGTCACAGGGATCTGTATCAGAGCTATGAGGGGAATACAACAGCAGCTTGGATGCCTTGGGCTGTTTCTGGAGGTGGCCACACCAGTGCCCCCATCTTTGGTACTTTGATCTCGTCAGAAGCTGAGGTACTTAATTTGGCACACACCCAGCTCCCAGCTTTGGTCTCCCCCTACATGACAGTCCAGGTGCTAAGAGGATGGTGCCAGACTCTTTTTGGTGGTGCTCAGCTACAGGACAAGGTGTAGTAGCCATAAACTAAAATATGACGAGTTTCACCTGAGCATGAGGCAGAACTTTTTTACACTGAGAGAGGCAGCTGCCCGGGGAGGCCGTGGAGTTTCCCTCTCCAGAGACATTCAAACCCCAGCAGGACGTGCTCCCGTGTCACCTGCACCGCTGACCCTGCCATGGCAGATGATCTCCAGAGGCCCTTCCCAACCCTAACGACCCAGCCCTGCGATTCCTGAGGGTGTTTCTCCTCACTCCAGAGGCCGCCTCGACACGGGGTTCAGCTGGAACACATGCCCCTGGAGCCTGGGCAGCAGGATGAGAACCAACTTAGCGACCTTGTTCAGCTCCAGCCTTTTGGACGTGCTAAACATGCCAAAACACCTGAGAGGTCGCCTTTGCCTTCTAGAAAATGGGGCTTCCAGAACGAGGTGGCTCGTGCAAAGCCGCTGCGACCTCCCGCAGATCACGCCCCACCCCCAAAACAACAACTGATTTAGATTTTAAAAACACCATTATCGGCGGGGGGAGGGAACAGAACCAACCAACCAAGGAAGCCAAGCCCTACAAAACCCTGCATGTGGGATTTTTCTGGTGCTTTGGCCTCTCTGGCGGCCCGTAGGAGGCCCGGCGCAGGCGCAGCGGTGCCGGGGCGGCGCAGGTCGGGGCGCGGATGGCGGCGCGGCCGCGCGATGCTGCGCTGGCTCGTGGCCGTGCTCAGCCACTCCTGCTTTGTCCCCAGGGCCGGCTCCATGTTCTACGCGGTGCGCAAGGGCCGGCGGACCGGCGTCTACCGCACCTGGTGAGCGAGGGCCGCGGTGGAGCGGGGAGCCCGCCCGGCCCGGCCTCACCGCTGCCCGCTCTGTTGCAGGGCGGAGTGCCAGGAGCAGGTGAACAAGTTCCCCTCCGCCAGCTTCAAGAAGTTCGCCAGCGAGGAGGATGCCTGGAGCTTCGTGCGCGCCGGGCTCCCGGGGCCGCAGCAGCCCGAGCCGGCAGGTAGCGCGTCCCGCCCCGGGAGGGAAGGGGGCAGGGGAAGGAGGGCGCGGGTCCCGCGGGGGTCGGGGCAGGCACGGCGGCTGTGCCAGCGCTCCGGCTGCGGCTGAAACGCGGGCACCAGCCCCTGTTCATTCCTCGTCACTGGCTCAGCGCCGTGGCGATGGACACGGCGGTGGATGTGCCAGTGCAGTGAAAGTGATTCTGGGGATGTTTGGAGAGCGTTGCTTGTTTTTAGTCCGTGTTGAGGTGTAAGGGCCCTTGCACGTCTGCTTCCTTTTCAGTTTAGTATGGAGAATGACTGGTGTATTCTCTTTCTTTTCGATAATCGTTTGGGCGGCTGTCAGATAACGGACTAACATTGCTAATAGCAGCTAACAACTATTGTCTTCAGAAGCAGTTGCTTCACATAAAATTTGATTTTGCTGAACTTCCTTTTGTTTTTGTTTATTTTTTTTTTTTTTGAAGAAGCGTTTGGTCCTCCAGCTGTAACACAACAGAGTGGTAGCCAGAGAGAGGAACCAGAGTTAAATACCGTGTGTTGCAGTACATGTAAAAGGCCATATGAACAGTCTACAAATGAAGAGCAGATTGCAAAGCGTGTAAAACATGATGAAATACAATCAGTGTGCTCAACACCAACAGTCAGTGAAGATAAGTTTTCATATCTAGGTGAGGTCTTTGATTATTCCTTAAATTATTTTCTTTTTTTTTTTATTCTCTGTAACAAGCAGCAAGTGTAACTATTAGAAAACTTCTATGGAAGTTTGTATATGGCAGCATTAGGCCCATTTTTTTTTTTTTAATGAAAATGTGAACCATGATCTATTTGTTCACATTGTCTTTCAGTGTAATTTTGATTGGTTTTAACTGGCATGAATACATAGCTTAATCATATTGTTATAGGTGCGATTTTAGGTGTGTCTGAGCTACAGACTGTATTTAAATGCTTGGATGTAGCTTGGAAGTTTTGAAGAAGATGTGAACTGTAGTGAGAAGTATGGGACTTGGGGCAGAAGTTCTTGAGGCTGACTGGTTTCACAGCAGTGAGGGTGTCAAGCTGCAGTGGGACTTGTGGTGCTCTGCGTTGCTAATTGACATGGCTTCTGCAGTTACCTTTTGGAAGGGCCCTCTGGGGAGCGAAGTTTTGGGAATTAATATATTGGCAAACATGTGTTTTATCTTAAATAGTCAGCGTTTTTGAAGAAGTGCTTGAAGTTCTGATTTTGGTAATTTTTTTGTAGGTGACTTTGCAGTTGTTTATACAGATGGTTGTTGCACTGGTAATGGACGTAACAGGGCACGTGCTGGAATAGGTGTCTACTGGGGACCAGGCCACCCTTTGTAAGTAGCTCAATGGATTATTTTTTTTTAAATTAATATTTTCTGTTTTGTTTTTATGTGATTTACGATACCAGCCTCCTTTTAAATATGAAACTCTGTTGTTGAGACTCATAATGACAGACTTATGAGACTGAGTCAGGAGATACTGAGGGGGACAGGGAAAGCAGCCTCTCAGGGAAAAATCATCTGGAAATAATATTTTGGGGGGCTGAAGCTAGAATTCAAGTAACGTGGAAAGTTTTAAAATAGAAGTCTATGTGCACAGAAGATGACAAATGTAATGTCATATTGATGTCAGGTTGCTCTCTGCAGGGGAAAGCTAGCACTAGAATATCCATTCATCCTTTTTTATAAAAACAAAAGTAACACTCTTTTCATTATTTTTTTAATGTGTAGCCATTATACACCATTCTGAATACTCTGGATAACTAATCTACTATTTGTTCTTTGGACACAGAAATACCAGTGAAAGACTTCCTGGACGGCAGACTAATCAGAGAGCAGAAATCCATGTAAGTAGCAAATGTCCTGAAATGCTTCTCCATGTTAGACTGCAGCTGCACTTTCATGCCTATTTCAACTCTGGTTTCCAGAAACCAGTATGGAGCTCTGAGAGAAGTATGCAAAATATTCAGAGTTAGGACTTCAAACAAGTAGTTATCTTCATGTTTTATTGGTCTTTATTGGCTTTGAACTAGGCAATTCACCTTGAGAATTCCCAAATGTCACCAAGCACAGCTATTTAAACAGCCTTACATTAGGAAAGTCTCGCTCTCAAATCTCTGTAGATCCCCTTGTGTTTTTAATGTGTTTCAGACCTTAGAGTGAGGGCTGCTGAGTATTGGTTAAGAGGAGAGTCAGCTTCTTATGATGGCAGGATCAGAGTATCATAATCCTTAGATAAATATAAAAAACAATTCAAGACTCCTGACTAACTTTTGTTGATAACAGCAGATTTAGTCTTCTTGTCGCTTCTTAATTATGGTATTGCTGCTATCCATGCTCTCCCATGTTTGGAGAGTACCTGAAATGGGCAATTGATCTGCTTAAAAACGACCAAGTTCACTTTAGAGGTGGTGGTGGTGTGCCAGTGGTCAGACTTGTCACTAAAGAGCTTTTCAGTTCTACATCCACACCCAGCCACTTCTCCCTGTAATACTTCAGAGCACTAAAAAAAACCCCCAACCTGTTAAGGCTTCCAGACTGTTGGAACTGATATGAATTCTTCCTCCTCCAAGTTTTGGAGAAAATGCCTTGGTGTTGGTAGAAGTTTTGATAGTTAGAAAACAGGTCAGAGAGCTACACATCCAGTACAGAGTTGAACATCAAAATGTTATGAGGTTTTGTTTGCCATTGAAACTTAAGTGCTTGCCTCTTTGCCTGAATCATAAAGGTGTCATCTGCAATACACAATTTTGGGATTCTCTACACTAAAATATGTTGATAACCATTGGTGGAGAGGTTACAGCAATACTCTGTAGTTCTGTGTCAGCATCAGGTACTTTGTTGGTATTTTAATTCCATGTGGTCAAACTCCTTTCTGAATTGTGGTTGTTTTGAAATGTTCTTAAGGCAGCCTGCAAAGCAATAGAGCAAGCCAAGAGTCAAAACATCAAGAAGCTAATAATCTACACTGATAGCAAGTTTACTATTAATGGTAAGTTAATAGTTTTAATTTTCCTGACCCCTAAAGACACTGCATGTGTTTTCATTACCTAAGACCCACAGAATGTTCTGAGTTCAGGAGAGAGGAATGTAAGGAATACAGTGCATAACTTACCACTCATGACTGCTTGGGGGAAAACTTCAGAGTATCAGACATTGCCTGCTACCTACATGAAATGGAAGTAGAGTCCAAGTGTCTGTTACAGTAAATGCTGACAGAAGTAACAGCAGGATTTGTCTTGAGGTGTTCAGTGTGACACAAAATCTAGAAAAAATGTTGTTCTTGTATAGGCTGCTAAGGCTGTATTCAGGAAATTACTTGGAAATTGGTGTGGTAACCTGTAGGGTTTTTGTTGTTTTGCTTGTTTTGGAGAGGCTATGTTGTAACACACACACCTGTGAAGCACATTCAAGTTCTTTTGCTTCCAAGCTTTTAGGTTACACTGGAAGACTAGCCAGAGAAAATGTGCTCAGAGTATGTATTAAAAGACTTGGTAAACTTAATTTTATTCTCTATAAACACCATATGAAGCAGCCAATAAGACTTAATTTCTGAAAAAAACTTCTTCCTCTTTCATCAAGATCTTCAGATTTTGTTCCTGTGATAATCTGGAACTACATAAGTTTTTTTCTGTGTTTTTTTTCCTCAATTTTACCAAGGCAGTAAGGGTTTGTTTGCCAGATCATTTTGGAGATTTGATTTTGTGGGTTTTTTTTGAAATAACATTAAACAAAAACATAGTGCAGCTTATGGTTGAAAATTAAATGCTGCTCTTTTTGTTTTTGTCTTAGTCTCTTTGGTTTTGCTTGCAGTTTCATTTTGCATTTTGGCTCACTGAGGTGCAGGTTCCATTCTTGTTTAACCAAAGTTATTTGTAGATGTGTTTAGGAGTTTTTAAATAATAACTCCAAAGAAGGAGGCTTGTAGTTAAGTACAAAGGGATGTAATTTGGTTATTACGAGGTTTTGTGTGCAGGATTGGAGATTTCCTATTTGGTTCAGGACATGAAAGCAGTAACGATGTCTTACATTGTCCACACCAGCAAAGATATTAAAAAAAAAATCCTTACTTAAGGAGAATATAGAAAATTCTCTGGCAAGCAGTAGGCTTTGCTTGTTGTATCATCAAGCAAATCCTTAGCTTCAGTTTATTCAAGAGATGATTTGTGTACAATACATATATAAGATTCTATTCTTTAAATTAAATAACTGTTTGGAAAAACATGATTGGGTAATGCAGGTAGTAATGAAAAAATACAATCCTGAAAGACAGCAGCAGAGAACCAAGCAAGAGTTGTCTTTTGTCTCCAGTGTTTTTGCCTGAGAATTTTGTACAGGGGTAATGTCTTGTGAAAAGGCTGTTGGCTCCATCCTTGCTGGCTTCTTTAACAGCACTCTTACGGTGATACTCCCTTTGCACAGGTATTACAAGCTGGGTTGACAACTGGAAAACAAATGGCTGGAGAACAAGTTCAGGAGGAAGTGTAATAAATAAAGAAGATTTTCAAAGACTTGATAATCTAGCAAAAGACATAGAAATTCAGTGGGTAAGTGCCTTGCTTCTTAATGACATTTTAAACATGTTTCTGGTAGAAGCTTAAAAGTGTGATCATAACTAAGACTTTTGTAGCGCATAATATTGTACATCCTTAAGTAAAACTGCAAATACAGAAGCTGCTTGTTGTGTTTAAAGCAAATTAGCAACATAACCTAGATTCTTGGAACCAGTATTTCATTGGTTTAAGTGAATGTTTATTTGTTTTCTGTCTACTACTGCTTAGAAAATGCCTGCAATAATTACTTTTAGTTTGTTAGTGCTGTTAGTAGGTGCAATTTCTGTTCCTGGAAATCTAACCTTAGAATGTAACTGGTTTTTGTCATAGCTGAATTTCTGTATTTCCTTTTCTGAACTCTTTAAGGATGCTGGTTTGTCGGAGTAACTCAATCACATGAGTGTCTTTTAAACTGGGAAAACTAAGTGTGTGTAACTGCAAATTAACTCTAGTTTGCTGTGCCTTAACGGTATTTCTTCTAAGAGAAATTGGTATGAGAAGGTCTTTAAAATAACAATTTTTAAATTGTAAAGAAGTAAAGTAAGTAAAGAAGTAAACCAACTTCTATACAGGTATTTCTGGTAAAATATATTTTCTGTAACCTCTAATAGCAGTGCTTGACACTTCAGGGAATAGATTCCATTGCCTCTTAAATTTTAGCCTAATTATGGTATAAAACCACTGATTTGAGAAAATGTGTGTACAGTTGACTTCGCAGCTGCTAACAGCATGTTTACTCAGGTTCTGTCTTCACTCTGTAGAAAACATGATCATGTAGATATTTAATGTGCAATTTTTGGATGGGAATTTATTGCAGATATTTGTTGCTCTGTGTTACAGAGCTGGTGGCTGCAATTTACAGGCTGACTTTCTATAGCTACTCCTATATTCTACTGGGGAGAAGGCATAAAAATTTAAAGACCAACTAAGTTCAGCTGTTCTTGGGAATATCTTACATAATTAAAAGGTATTCCTTTATGCACACTTCTTAAGCCTGAATCCCTTAAAAAAGGTAGGATGAATTTTGTTTCAGGAGGAGAATCTCTGCTCCACCGTGGCCCTCTCTGGGCTGTAAGGGGGCCAGGCTGACTGAGCATGGTCTGCACCACAGGCTGCAGGGGAATCTCTGCTCAGGTGCCTGGAGCACCTCCTCCTTCAGCACTGGCCTTGGTGTCTGCAGAGCTGTTCCTCTCACGTTTTCAATCTTTTCTCTGGCTGTTGTGCCGCATTTTTATCCTTTCTTAAACACGTTACCACAGAAGAGCCATCAGCTTTGCTGATGGGTTTAGCTGTGTTGAGCTGTGGGTCCCTTTTGGAGCTGTCTGGATCTGGCTCTCTCTCATGTAGGGGCTCTGCTTGTGTCTTTTCACAGAATCCACACCTACATCCCCCCATGTCGTAACAAAACCTTGTCATGTAAATCTTGTCACTTCACACACACTTCATGCTTGTTTCCTCTCAGATCTTGTCAAATAGCAAACTTGATTTTCTTCCTCACCTTCCTACTCCACCCTTACTTCAACAAGGATGGGTTTAGAGTATAAAGTTTTTTTTCAGTTCCTGATTGATGGATGGACAATTATGACATCTGAAAATTGAGAGGATCTTTTAATATCCCATGTATGTATCCTAAGCAAGTGCTGTGACTACCAAGGCTTTTAGTGGAATAGAGGTCTTTGGCTTTTGGGGAAAGATTAACTCAGTTCAAGCACTGAATGCAGGAAGGTGGGAATTTTGAATTGGAGCGGTTTTCTGCATTTCTTAAAGGATAGTGAAAAGCATAAGGACCAGCTAACCTAATTCCCATAAAGATGATATTCACAGTTTGGCATGAGTTTCTCTAGAGGAAGAGAGACAATGAAAATCCCTGGGAAGAAAACCTAAGGGCTAAATATTAGGTGAGGACCTCTGTGGAGGTACTCCTGTACTATCAATGCCAGAGCAGTGCTTTATCAAATTTCATGTATTTCCTTTCTTCCTGGTTTCTTCCATATCTAATACTCCTATATTTTGTTCTGACAGATGCATGTTCCTGGTCATGCTGGCTTCCAAGGAAATGAAGAAGCTGATAGACTAGCAAGAGAAGGAGCTTGTAAACAGAAGTGCTGATGAGCTGGGACTAGAGACTGTTGCCCTGGGAGGAAAGGGCCTAACATGACAGCAACAACTTGAACTGCTGTAATTGTTTTAGAGTTGCACTTCCAGCTGTACTTTTTTCTTGCCTGAAGCACTAAATATAAACCAACTTCTGGCTGGAAAGGAAAACTCCACATTTTCTTCTATTGCATTTGTTTTACAATTGAGACAATATTTAGTTGATGATACTGAGTATTTGTTTTTTTCTCTGTCTATTGGAAGGGCTGTGGTCAGTGTTTTTAGCTGTCTTGTGTACTTATGAATTCACCTTAAAGACAGGGTTCTAAAGAAGCAATTTTAAATCAAAGCGTTCTGTATTTTCCTCTTAGCGAAATAAATTTTTTTTGTACAGAGGTATTTATTTTAGCCCAAAATAGACATTGGGGTTGGTTGATATGGTAGGAGGTCACCTAACAGATGTTCATTGGTCCACTCTGGCATTCTGGTACTGGCAACAACTGCTCCACAGATGGGCTTGTTAACACTGACCTATGTGTGCCTCAGTATAGCACCAGTAGCTTTCTTTTATCATGTTATTTTGCAGGGTAGCATGAACAAAGAAAAAGCCAGGTCACAAGAAAACTCGAACAATGAATTTTTATTTTTCTCTCTACCTGATTCATGCCCAAGCTCTTTGTCTCTGGCTTCCTGTTTCCCTTAAGTAGTTTTTTCTATGTGTACTGGTTCTTGTTGGCATTGTTAGTTCCTCTTCAGTGTTGTCCCAAAGATAGTAATTGACATTTTATCTGAAATGGGACTAGAAGATTAGCTTCTCCATACCTTCCAGATCTCAAGCGTTTGACTTCATTTTTTCCAGTCAATTATGAGATTAATGGAATGGCTAATGTGCACTTGATTTGCAGAGTAATTACCAGTAATCAACATGGGTTTATTTTCTATGCAAGTGTACAGGAAAAGCAACCAGGTTTGTTGTGTTATGTCAACTTCTCTATATGGTACCTTTGTACCACTGAATAGTAGGGCTTAAGCTAGGAGTCACTGAAATGTTTTTTGTATTTGTTAGTTTCTGTACAGATGGTTAGAGCTGCAGAAGTTTGTTACTTAATTCTCATGCATTATAATATCTTTCCTGAGGCAAACTTAAGTATTATGTATTTAGTCACATGGTTGTAGTAAGAGGAGGAAACTGGCTATCCAGTAGTTAACAGGTCAGTGAGAATTTTCACTTTTTCTCTCATATAAAACTGCACATTGAAGCTCATCTAGGGGTAAAAGGGCACTGATTGGGCCCCCTCTTCTTCTTTGTATATATGCACACAATTATCTATTTACTTTAGAAGTTTAGCTGCAAAGAAAAGAAGCACCACCCCGATCAGATTTCTAGTAACTTGCCTATCTTACATACTCTGTTAAACAAGTAAATCCTATTTACTGTATGGAATTTTTTTTTTTTTTTTGAAGCAGGAGCTTTGGAAAATCTGTAAGATAGTGGTGGGTAAATCATAACTGTAATACTGAATTTAGGCCACTTGATTACCTGAATCAAATAGGTAGATTATAATAGAAAATCTAATAGGACAGTGTTTTATATAAATTTTATATGAATGTTCATTCTTAGTCTGGAAATTCAGGACAGAAGAAAGCCAAGAGGAAGGTTTTAAGATTAAGGCTGCTTAAAGGATGGAAAAATAGTACTTCTCAAAAGGACTTAACAGGGGCTCATGGATCTGCAGGGGATGGTGGATGTCTGTCATCTTTACAGAGAACTGCACCTTCAGGAGAATATTGACATTTAGCACCCATGATATTCAGTGCTGGCTGTCCCAAAGCACCTACTTGTCCTCCATGTGCCTCAGCACAGCTTCTAGAGTATCTGTTTGATAACCAGTAGTGCTTAAACAGAAATACTATACATTAAAGGGATCTGGTACCTTTTTTATAAATAGTGGTTGAGACACCTGGGTAAGTGAGAAACTTTTTATGGAGAAAAATTCTAAGGAGGGATTGTTTCAGTTGTCTGGCCATTCTTATATTGTGCTTAGCTGGCTGTTGGTTTATAGGATCAGGTAGACCCACAAGTGTGGAGGCTGGAGGGGGCTCACCCCAGGGTGTCCTGTTCACTTCTGCTCGGGGAGGACGCTGAAGGGTGTATCGTCATGGATGGAGACAACACAAGTTATCTGTGCAAGCATGTCTTACCATTTTCTTTATTTTTCTCCTAATTTCTTTTTTATTTCTCCATATCGTGGGGCTGCAATGGTGGCCTTTAAGTAAGTTCCGTCAGAGCATTACAGCGAGGGCCGACACGATGCAAACAGTTGGGTTACCCGGGGGCCTGGTGCGGGTGAGAAGCCCCGAGCTCCGGCCTGTCTCTGGGGGAGACTCTCGGCTCTCAGCCCGGAGCTGTTCCCTCAAACCAAAGCTCCGCACTGCGCTCCGCTCAGCGCGTTTGGAGCGGCCCATGGCGCCCGTATCACGCTCTGCCCAGGCCGCGGGGCGGGCCCGTCCCGCTCGCTGCCGGGCCCTGGAGCCCCGCCGGGGCGGGACGCGCTGGCAGCCCGGCCCCGCGGACGCTGTGGCGGCGGCATGGTGGAGGCCTGGTACATGGACGAGTCCCAGGAGGACCAGCGGGCGCCGCACCGGCAGCGGCCCAACCGCGCCGTCAGCCTGGAGCAGCTGCGCCGCCTCGGCGTGGTGTACCGCAGGGTACGGGGGGCTACGGCGGGGTGTGCCCGGGGTACGGCGAGGGGGTACGGCGGGGTGTGCCGAGGGTACGGGGGCTACCGGGGGCAGGGCTGAGCCGCGCGGGGAGCGCCTTACGGGGCCGGGCCGGGCCGCCCGCTGAGGGGGAGGCAGCTGGGGCGGGGGCTGGGTGCAGGCTCCCCCTGTCCTTGAGGCAGCTCCCCGGGCAGAGGCCGACCCGCTCCGGCACTCGCGGCACCTTGGGATTCCCACCAGTGCCCTGAGTTCTGCCTTTAGCAATGGCCTCCGAATGTTTTTGGTTTTTTTTCTCCTTTCTCTCTGCCATTTTTTTTAGTTGGATGCTGATAACTATGAGACTGATCCATGCTTGAAAGAGATTCGGAGAGCAGAAAATTATTCTTGGATGGATATAGTGACCATACATAAAGACAAGCTTCCAAATTATGAGGAAAAGGTACGCGAAGCTTTGCTTACAGTGCGGGTTTCCGCGCCGGCCAGCGTGTGACCCCTGCACAGCCCAGCAGGACACGGGGATGAGGCTTCCATGTCTAAAATACATCCTGTACCGAAGTCCTGAACACAAAAAAAGAACTTTTGATATAATTTTAAAGACAGTAGAGGTCTTTTGCTTCTGTAGGTTGCTTTCAAAGGGGTTGAGGATCATTTCCATCGCTGTCATATCAAAACTAAGATTCCTTCCAGGACAGTTGTGCCAATGCTGACCTGTCCTCAGAGAGCCTCTCTGAGATCAAAGCAAGTGGCTGCCAGCTGGGCCTGGGCTTTACAGGCTTTTTTGTCCTAATGGCTGCTTGCATAATGCATCTTTTTAAGTGAGTGTTAACCCCATGGAATTGGAGAGATGCATTCTTTGTACAAGATTTTTTACCTTGGGGAGCTTGTACATTGACAATTTCATAGCAGCTCAACACTGTTCAGGTGAGCCTCCTAGAAGGAGCTTTCTCATCCCAGCTTCCAGGTGCTGCTCTGGCTTGAGGACAGCAACCCAATGACACTTTCATACTTTTATTACATTTCCATTTACCAGTTTAAGCCCATTGTGTTCTAGTAGTTTTGTCTTGGTGAAAAGGTGAATTAGGTGGTAACTCATAAGGGAGATGGCCTGGGCAGGCTCTATCTGACAGAAAGATGGGTCATTCCTTACAAGACTGTGCTGGATCACTTCTGGCTCAAGAACACTTGCACAAGTGTGGTTAAATATCATCCATGGTACCTAGCATTGCACTGCTCACTGTGCACTAAACCTCTCAGGTCTCTGTTAATTGAACTTCTAAAATGTGTTTTATGTTCTGTGCACATACGTAGAGTTTGCCATTCCAAAAAGAAGAGAACGTTGCTGCCACTGTCTTGGATGAGAGAGCCTGGAGCTGGGTCTCACTGGGTGTGGGCAGGCATGACACACTGTTCACATCAGATTGCTGTAGATGGGCCGTGTTTGGCAGTAACTGCATTTTCACAGACACTAGTAGTACCCTGTGCAGCTAATTCAGCTCTACATAAGTGTAAAAGAGGGGGGATAAGCTGTGGCTTTGTTTTGGTGCTGCATGTTGGGGGAAGGAAAAAGCACAAAATGATCAAACTGAGCAAGTGCAAGGACCAAATCCTGCAGTGGGAGGTTTTACCCATCTCTCTTGCAAATGGGTGTAAGCATTACTGTTATTCAGAGAATGGTTATGTACAGCTAGAGCTGCTGTTTCTTGTCAGAGGAGTTCCTGCCCTCCAAAGGAAATGTAAAAGCTTGCTTAAATGTGTCTGGGAACAGGGGCTGGCTGGCTGGCTTGGCCATCTTAACCATGTTGATCTCCTCTGTTAGTTAAAACACAGTTACCCTTGGAAAACCTTTCTCAGCTTCTCTGTATTTCTACCAGTTTTCTTTGCAGTTTTCCCATGTTCAATTGTTTTCCAAGATATTTGCTATTCCTAGATAAAAACATTTTATGAAGAACATTTACATCTCGATGATGAAATTCGCTACATCTTGGAGGGATCTGGCTATTTTGATGTTCGAGACAAGGATGACAAATGGATTCGGATTTCCATGGAAAAAGGAGACATGATAACCCTCCCTGCTGGCATATATCACCGATTTACACTGGATGAGAACGTATGTTGTTGCAGATTACCGTAAATTTTGATGACAAATCCGTGTGAATATATATCGCATTAGTAACTGCGTGCCCTGAGACTTGCAGTTCGTTAGCAAAACATTAAATATGAAGGAGGAGAATGAAAAATAATAAATAATGAACCTTTCATCTCCAGGTCACAAATTCAGCTTTTCTTTCTCAGCTGTAACTGTAAGTCATTGCCACATGATATCTGTGGCATATCAACCCTTGGGCTGTCCCTCCCACAGCTGTCCCAGCTGTCGGTTGAGGTGGACAGGGTGTAGATGAATCATTCTGTATTGCCTTGTTGGGTATTTCTGTGGGGATAGAACAGCATTTCTGCATCCACCAGTGACATTTTTCACAAGTGTTAAATTCACCTTCGGGGAAAGAAGAATTTAAAGGTCCAGAGCCACTACTTGCAACTACTGTATGCTAAGCTGGATGCTGGCTTCACAGATGATGACCTCCTTTGGAAAGATATTTTTGTCAGTGGGAGTGTGAGATTGGCACTCACAGTCCTGGTCTGTGTTTCTCTTCTTGTGGGCTTTTACAAATGTGTTTGTAACCTCGGCATTATCCCTGCAAAGTGGGGAAACAAGTGCTGTCTCCTGTGTGGTGAAGTTGCATCTCTGGTGAAGAGAATGGTTTTGTTTTGAATCAGCTGTCCAGATAGCAGTGTTCATGCATGTGAAAAGGGGAGATGCTGCTTTGGTGAAAACCCTGACTTTTCCCATATGCATCTTGAGATCCACAGCAAATAAGCTACATTTACTATTCTCAGGCTTTTTTCTTTACATAGACAAAATGTCAGGGGTTATGGTTGAGTCCCCAAGAAGTCTTAAGTGTTTGTTCACTTCAGGAGCTTTAGTCCAGAAGTGCCATCTTCCAAGTAAAATCTTTAGGCGCTTCTAGAACAGGAACAGCAGTGTAGTGCCATAATTTTCTGGAATGTATGAAGCTTTAAGTCAATCATGAAATAGTTTCCAAAATTTCTGCAGAAGTGCAAGTGAAACCTTAACTTTGTAATGAAGATTCTTGAAAAGGAACTCTTAAATGAACTGTCACTTCTTGTTCTTTGGCAGAATTACGTGAAGGCAATGAGGCTGTTTGTTGGAGAGCCTGTCTGGACTGCGTACAACAGGCCAGCTGATGATTTTCCTGCCCGCAAACAGTATATGAAGTTTTTGGCTGAAGAAGCACATAATGGTGTCTGAGACCTGACAGGTGGAACATCCTGAAGCCCCATCAGAATAATGTGCCTTGTTGCTTTTACTGATCAAACTTGTATTTACATAGGAAATTGGAATCACAGAATCATAGAACAATTTAGATTGAAAGGTCATTTGGAGGTCATTTAGTCCAACCCTGCAAATTATGCCAGTTTCAAAGCTAGACCAAGTTAATCAAGACCCTGCAGTTTGGAACCCTGTGGTGGTGGAGGTCTCACAGCCTGTCTAGGTACTGGCTCCAACACTTAGCTGCTCTCATGGCCAAGCATTTGTTCATGGCCAATTCCGTGGCTGCAGTTTGCAGTTGTCGTCTATTGCATTTTCACTGCATGTCTGAGGAGAGTCTGCCTCTGTCTTCTTCACAGTCCCTGCTCTAGTAGGAAACTGTAGTTGGGTCTCTTCTAGGCCTTCTCCTCTCCAGGCTGCACAACCCAGTGCCCTTGGCTGGGCTCTCTTCTGTGAAGTAAGATGTTCAACATGTTCTGGTGACTGAGGGATGTCACTTGTAACCACCTGATAGTTAAGCTTGAACCACAGACTGTTTTGAGCCCAGTGGAGCTGAGGTTCTTCATCCACTCAGTAGTTTGTATCCTCAGTCAGGCTACTAGGCTGCTGTGGGACACACTAGTGAAAGCCTTGCTGGAGTCAAGGTGAATGGCACCTGTGGTGTCCCCTCTGCTACAGGGCCATTGCCCCTGGCAGTCAAGCAGAATGTGCCCCTGGTGAATTGGCATTGACTGGTTGCTCCCCATCACCTGGTATCTCTTGTGCCTGGAACACCTTCCATAATGGCTTATTCTGTGACATTCCTGGGGACTGAAGTGCGGCTGAGCAGCCTGCAGGTCCCCAGGTCTTCTTCTGTGCCTTTTTGAAGGTGGCAGTATTATTTGCCTTTTTCTGCTCAAAAAGGTTTTTCTGATCTCTGTGACCTTTCAAAGATGCCAGCGGCCTTGCAGTGACATTAGCTAGTTGCATTTACAGTTGCTCAGGAATCCATTTTCTAACCTTTTTTTCCTTGGTATTTCTGGCAGGTAGAATTGTGAGAGGTGGGCTACATTAATATTCATTTTGCTCAGAATCCATGCTAATGAACTACGTAGGATTCTGGTTTTAATTAAAGAAAATAAACCCTCCTTCATTCTTGTCTAAAAATGTTCATAAGATAAATTTGCATAATCGGCATTTTAGTATGCAGCTTTCCAAGTTCTGCCCTGGTACATAAAGCTGTGGTTTTCTCAGTAAAATGTAGCAAATATGTTCCTGTGAGTTATTAATAAAATTACTTTGACCTAGGTATGTTGATTTTTTCTTATCGGTTTGGGTTTTTTTTTTTATTCTTTGTGCTGACATTTAGGATCCATTGAACAACAGTGTTACTGTAATTATTAATCAGCTTTTATTCCTTGTGCTGGCATTGATTTGTTCTATAACATGGGACAAATCACTCACTCTGCCTCAGTTTCTTGAGCTGTGAGAGGGAGAAGAGCAGGCTTAGGTTAGGCACACTAGGCTGGTTTTCAGTAAATGCCTTGTGCTTACACAGGACATGGAACTCCCCAGCAGTGGGCACTGGAGCGTTTTACTCTTCCCAATGATGAATTGTGTCAGCTGGGTAAATGTACTGCTTGCTCCAGCACTCAGTGGATGATGAGCTGACTGCAGCCAGTGTGCTGATTTCAGCCAGATATAATACATGCTCCTGCCTTGCACTCTCCTAAATAAACAACTCTAGAAGGAGGTTGAAATGGCCCTACCTGGGTCTTCCTAATGTAGCAGATGATGGATAATTGAACTTTCCCACTGTTCTTTCCCAAAGTGTGTGCACAGCCCTTCTTTAGTAGGTAACAGTGGTTTTTTTCACTTTGTAGCAGCATTACTGTTAACAGTTTCTAGGTGTTTAAATTTCTTCAAGTGTTTCTGAAAGTGAAGTTGCAATTTTGAAGTGAAATTGTACTAAACTTGTAAATTGGAAAGGGAGAAGGAAAAAGTTGCCTGGGGTTTGGGTTGCAAGCTAGATGAGATGTGGGGACACAGCTGACCCTTCAGTCTGCCAGTGTGGGCTCAGTTCATGGGAGGGGGTGCAGGCACAACCCACACTTGCAAAATTGAAACTCACCCAGCTCTCCATGCAGCTCGGACTGGCTTTTGTGCTGTGGTCCATAAGTCTGTCTGAAAAATCAGTGTTACAGCAAATAGGAAGTTCAGCTGTAGTCAGACACACATTGGGGAGGCTGTGCTGGGACATGTGCCTTACTGGCTCAGGAATTTGTGTGCCACTTGTCTGAAGGGAGCACTTGAATGTCCTCTTGTACAGCACACTGGGGCTTCCTGCTCCCAGAACAAACTTTGGGGATTTTTCAAGGTACAACTACAGGAATAAATGACAGTTATTGCCTGCAGCAGATTTTATTCCTTTGGTTTATATGCCACAGAAAATTTGGTTTCTGAATGTAAAGTAAAATGACTTTCTCCTGGTGCTGGTATCAGTCCCTGGTATCCCATCTAAATTCATCTCCCTTCTAAGCTTTTGTTTCCTTTTTTTTTTAACAGAAGCCAAGGTGAGACTGTTAATTCTTCCTATGGGCCTTTCTGTTTTGATCTCTGTCTGCAAAACAAGAGGTGGGGCAGCAGCACAGGCCCTCAGGAGCCCCACTTAGAGAGCAGCCAGCCCCTAACAGGCTGGGGGAGCAACCAGGAAGGGAGAGCAGGTAATGCATTCTCCTCGGGAGAGATTTACTGCTGGGGCAGCCATGAGGGATGGACAGTAAAGTGGCTGCCCACAGCAATTGCTTTCAGCAGCTCGCTGATGTAGGATGTGACCTGGGAAGCAGGACTGAACCACCTTGTTTTGTTGCCTCTCTGGAGGAATATATACACCCTGTACAGCTCCCATCTCCCAGCTGTCAGAATAACACACGATCACCCCACTGCAGATCGTTCATCATTTTCATAGCACGATGCATTCTGCTGCTGAGAGGTGGCAGGGGCTGTGGGGGTCTGACTGTCAACACTCTGGAGTCCATGCCCTCTAGTGCTGTAGGTGTCTTTGAAAGGGTGAAAGCTTTGCACTCTGAAAGTGGTTTTTGTCAGCCAGGAAAAAAGCAATCTGGAGCCGGTGTAAAGATTCCACACCTGCAAATAGATTATGTGGGAAATTACAGTGGGAGGAAACAGCTGGGCAGAAAAAAAATATTAATAGAAAACATTCCAGAAAGCAGAGAGAGGGGAAGGAGAATATGCCATTCCTTCAGATGAAAAATGCAGTTTATTTTCACCGTGGGTTTTGTGTCTTTTTCTTTCTTCCCTCCTCTTATCCCCCACCCCGCCAAAAAAGTGCAAAGTGAAATTGAGTTTTGGTCCAGAAACATGGTTCTGTTTTACCACAACTAGTGGAAAGTCTTGGTATATTGATGTAGTATGAAGATTCATGGAAATAGTTCCAGCAACTTCATATTGGCAGCATTAACTCAGGCATGGGAAATATTTCAGCTCCTGCAGGATTAGAGTTTAAAAAAAAATAGGATAAATGGTACTGAATTGAGGAGTCTAAAGATAGCTTTTTTTGGTACCTATATATTATTTCCTGCTTTAATCCAAATTTCCCAAAGTGGCATACAGCCCATTTTCTCATGAACATCTTGAGAGAGCTTTTCTGAAGGGGACTCAGTGTAAACTGTGGCTGGACAGTAGGATTTTTAATAATTTAGTTGGGCAAACTGGTGGCTGTGCTCCCTTGTTGTATGTCCTGGGGCAAGTTTCTTTGGCTGGATTTTTAAATGAAAAGACATTTCATGGCCAGCTGGTAGTTAACTAGTAACATCCACTTGGAGGGGGCTAGAAGTAGGTGCAGGGCAGTGCTGCTAGTGGTGAGTGTCTTGCCCTGGGCTGCCTGAGAGCAGGGGCTGTGCTGCTACCTGCAGCTCTGGGGCCTGGTGGCTGCCTGTCCTGGCTGCTGAACTTGACAAGTATCAATCTTCATGTGCTCAGAGCATCGGGTCCTACTGCCAGAACAGGCACTCTCCTGCCAGGTTTCTGGTTCCAGGACTTAGCTTCAGCTAGGAACTTAGGAGAAGAAACAGTTTCCTGACAAAGGCGGTCATTTACTGTCAGCTGGCAAACACCAGCACACATAAGGACTGAGATGTAAGCTGAGCACTGTTTTGAAGAATATTTCTTTGTAGCCAAATTGTGGATTTAGATATTTGGCAAAGCTGTAGACCTGACTTGTGCTATGCTTGAAAATGACATCATTTGTTTGGGAGTCTTTCCTGGGAAAATGATAGAAATTCTCAGATTCCTTTCCTCCCCCTCAAATAGGGGAGGAAGTCTAAGAATAGGGTCACTGCCAGTTGTCTTCTATTTCCTGAAGCCAAATAAACATACCAACTCATTGGGGGATGAATTGGTGTTAAAATTTAAATATTCCTGGCTCAAAGATGCAGATTTCATCTGATTTACTGCACTCATTGTGATTTTACAGCTCGGTTCCCAAAACATTTTGTGTGGTTGCTAAAAGGTAATACTCTGCTATACCTGCAATTTGAAAAACCTATTTCTGTGCAACTGAGTCACTAGCTCTCATTATTTATTAACTGTATAAGCAACCAGATAAGGCAAAGAAACAAAATTTCACAAGCCAAAATGCTTGGGGAAAGATTCAACAGATAAAGGACTGTGAATCTCTTTCAATTCTGGCCTCCCCTGCTGCAGTTCTCTCTGGGATACCTGCATTAATTTTGTTTCATTCTCTTTGCTGCTTCTCAGAGTACCAATTAAAAACTGTTGTGCCTGTCAGTATTGGCTGGTAGAAAATTGGGCTGGGCATGCTCTGAGATTGACTGCCTTTGGTCACAGACAGAGCCCAGAGCAGCCAAGCTGGGCTCTGGGCTCTGGTATCCCCTGTGATCACAGGCATTTGAGCTGGGAGAATTTGATTTGGGTCCCCCCCTCAGACTTATTTTTTTTCCCAAATGATTCAGGCAACTTAAAGCTGACCTGGTGTTCATTGGAAAGAGGTGAGCTGTCCTTGGTGGTGCTGTAACAGAACAAAGTGGTGGAGCATAAACACAGTGATGACTGGATTATGCACAGGCTGCTGCCCTGGGCTGGGCTGGGGGCTCAGTCCTGCTGCCTGCCACTGCAGTGTCCCAGAATCTGAAGTACTGGCTCACACACTGCATTGCAAATAGTGGGGTTTTTTGGGAGGGAGGAATTGTTATGGTTTTTTTTTTTTTTCTTCTAATAAACAACTCTAGTTCTACATCTCTTCAGTTTTTTCAATTTAGTACTGACAGTTTGTTTTGACAGTTTTTCAAAGCCAAAGAGGAACCTTCTCCCTCTTCCTTCCTTGCCTCAAAAAAGTAACATCCAATTTTTTCCCATCTTTGTGGGAAAATTATAAGCCATTATTGCAGTCTTTCAGGTGGATTTATTTTAATGACTCTTATACATAATAAACATCTGCAGATGACTGCCCAAATCTAGGACAGAAAATCTACGTGTCAGTCCAGAGCAGCTTGGAAAGGCAGCACCTAGGTCCTCCTCCCCATCCACACCTTTCTCTTCCTCCCTAAGACCAGGGTTGTGACCATCTCTCACACCTCTTGAAGATGAGAATCTTGAAATTAGTAATCCCCAGACTGGCTGGAAGAACTAAATGGGAAAGCAGCTTTCTGCTACCATTTCCAAGGTTAGTGCTGGGGCTTGTTTGCATCCAGCACTGCAGAACTGCTGTTCAAATGCCAGAAACTCTGTGCCAGTTCCTACATTGTAAGGTACCTCACTGGTAAGAGAATCCTCCCTCAATGTTTAATTAAGTGGGTGGAGGATGGAAGGATGGAAGCAGGATAAAGGATAAAGCAGGATGGAAGAAGTGGATGGCATCTTTCTTTGAACTCTTACAGGTGTGAGCTACTGGGCAAACTAATTTTGTTTTAACATCTTTAATTTCCCTTCCTCTGCTCAGGACAGCAGCAATATAGGTTGGTACCTGAGCAACCTCTGAGAAGTCGACCCCACCTGCTGTGGTTCTGCCTGTCTGAAATACATTTACATCTGTACTTGATGCTTCAGTCCCATTTTGCCATGTTGCTTGGCTGCAAGTTGAAGCAGGAAGGGAATGTGTTTCTCACTGCAGCTGGTGATGGCAGTACCACACATCCTGCACTCCTCTTTTAGATGGCTCCAGTGCATGTGGTTGATTAAGCACATCAGCTGACATACACATGAGACATAGCTGTGCATAAAGATCATTCCCCATTTAGCCCCCTCTCTGACTGGATTTGCAAAACACCTGCAGCAAAGGCTTCACAGAGGGGCTGTCTGTGTACCTCTTAT
Source organism: Dicaeum eximium (assembly GCA_013396995.1). Taxonomy (NCBI): domain Eukaryota; kingdom Metazoa; phylum Chordata; class Aves; order Passeriformes; family Dicaeidae; genus Dicaeum; species Dicaeum eximium. The sequence continues at coordinate 542,725 of VWZP01004983.1, forward strand.
TAGGCCTGTAGTGCAGAAAATGCAGCAGCATCCCAAGGCAGCGTGGTAATTCCCAGCACATGCTTGTGTTGACAGCCTGTGGCTGTCATGATGTCAGCTTCAGGATGTCAGCTTCATCTTCAGGATGAAGATGTATCTGAAGAGGGTGGTAGCTGGCTGGGTGAGTTCTTCCACCAGGTCCGTGAGCTCATCCAGCTTGTGCTGAGCACCCCTGCAGACATGAAGGAATGACCATCCTTTCCAGTACACTGGCTGAAGTCCATTGTGGAGTTCCAGGCATGCCTGCACATGCCTTTGGGGAACACTTAATGTGTCCAGTCTGAAAACTGAGGCACCAGGAAAACGTCAGTGTCCAGCTGGTGAGGGGATGCCATTATCACCTGAACTGCAGTTAGGTATTAGAAATGCCAGACAGATGCTCAAGTTCTTTTGAGGATCGGAGTCTCTGTGCATAATGTAATTATCTGAATGTCTGAAGTACAGCTTCTTTTCTCCTCTTTTAATAAAAGTGGGAATTTAAATGCAAAACTTCTGTTAAAGCACATTAAGCTTTAAGATTTGAATACAACAACCAGCGCATTCAGGCTCTGCTTTCCACAGCTTTTCTCACTTAGCCAGATGACATATACATGCTGTGTTTTAAAAGTGAGCTCTGCCCTCATTTACACCAGAAACCCTCATTAAATTCAGCTGAATTCATTGAATTTAACAGGATTGCCTGGTGTAATTAATGTTTTGAGGACAAAGTTTGTCCTTAGCTTTAATGTTTTAACATCATATAGAGCATTCCGATGCGTAACGGGCAGAATTTAGGGAAGTCAAACACTTGTATGTATGTGACATCCAAACCATAAAGTGACATGGAGTCTTGCCTGCATTTCATAAACAGTTAACAATTTGCATACATCCAGCAGTGGTAATATGCCTTTGCATTTAAATTTTAATTATTCTGCAAGTCTACCAGGATGTCACTTGTTTAATGGCTCGCTGAGCTTAGAGGTCACCCAGTCCAAGTCTCCTCTAATGGCATTTTTATCTGAGTAAAAGCTTCTACTAATAAGAACATAGCAAACATGCTGAAGTGAGACCTGTGTAGCAACACACATGAATTAGAATGTAGAGAAATTTGGAAAACAGGGTATTTTGTTTTCAGAGTGTTTCTTTTATAATGGTTATTGGACTCTTGACTAGGATAATAAATTTTTATTCTCTGCTGATGAGAATACAGACTGTCCTTTACATGTGCAGTATCAGGTACTATGGAACCAAAAAGGAAGCTTTTTACTTCAGTTGTAAAGAGGAAAGTGGCTTCAGCATGCTGGATGATGATGGATATCATGCTAGTTTCACTTAGCATTGGAACAGACAAATGACACTTTCTGAAAGTGTAAACAACAGTACAACAATACAGCATGACACTTCAGCTACATGTGTGTGAATCTCTTTTGTATTATTTTACATTTACTGTAAAAAAATTTAATGGGAATTACAGATAGTTTGGGTTGGAAAACCTTTGAAGCTCATCTACTTCAACACTCTCCAAGGGCACAGACACCTTCCAAAAGAACAGGTTGCTTAAAACCCATCCAGCCTTTGTCTTGAATGCATCCAAGAATAGGGAGTCTCTCTGGCCAAACTATTCCAATGTCACACCACGAAGAGTAATATTTTCCTTATGTCCAAGCTAAACCTACCCTCTTTTAGTTTAAAACTGTTGCCCCTTGTCCTATTGCTGCATGTTCTGGTAAATTGTTCAGTGCTCTCAGCACCTTTGAGAACAATTGTTGTCATATACCAGGAGTTCTTTTTATCTCCAGAGAAACCCCATTCCCGAGAAAAGGGACCCATGCTGGAGAAAATATACCACCAGAATAAAGAAATGGGGAGTAACATACCTGATCAGATTAACAGCTATAACAAAATGAAAACAACAGTGATTTCAACTCAGTTATCAATGTAAACTGAGAATCTGTCCAATTATTGTTAAGCCTTGTCTAAAATCCTAGCAGAAATTAAAACAAATTTAAAACCTCATAAAGAATAATGCCAATATAACTACTTTTAATTTACTATTTTAATACTCACTAAAGTTATGCAAATGGCGTTTAAGCCCAGCTAAAGCAGGTGGTGTTGAATATTTCATTTTTGAGTTTAGTAGTGGTACCTTAGGACAAGTCTACCAAGGTGCTGCACAAGTTTAATTCAGATCCAGCTGTTCAACCTAGAGGCCAAGTCAGAAACAGAAACACCAACTGCTTTAATTTTTTTTTCAGTTGATTGGTACACAACTAGCTGTTGTTTCAGTGTACAACTACAGCCTGTCAAACAGAAATATACTGTAAAAATTGAGCAAATTCTGTTTCTGTATAAGCTGTAGGCTTATGTCTTTGCAGGTGAGCAGTGACTTTGCAGCATCCTCATGTCTCTGCATGTCTAGACTGAAGAAGTTTTCAAACAACCTGATTTTTGAGGACAACTGTTTGGCCCCTGTACAGTATCTCCAGATGGACAAGCATAAAAATGAGTTATTGGTTACTTAAAAATACAGGTGGGGGTATTTAAAGGGAGAGAGAATTAATTGATGGATATGGTATTAAAAAATGTAACACACCTACAGAATTGTCCCGTGGCAGTGATTTGTGAAACTAGTCCGATTGCTAAGCATTAAATCTCAAAACAGTAAAACCCCCAATGAACAGATGCATATATTGTGTTCATGTATGAGTGGGAGTCTGCATTGAATCTTACAACACAGATGAAGGCAGAAATGTGGGCAGAGATGTGAAATACACTGGTATCACAGTGGTACTGTGATTCCAAAAATCTGTGTTCTGAGGGATGCCAAACTCAATGTATGCTGATACTGCCTTGTGTCCTGAACCCCATTTGCTTCCACTCTGTGTGGCCTAACCCTTAGATACCTCTGCCTCAGGCTCTGCATCATTTTCCCTGGGAAATACTCTGTGCTCAGTGTTTTTGCTTGATAATGGAAAAGGAGAGGAACTGAGCTGAAATCCGTTGTGTTTCCACTCCAACTGGCAGTGCTCCTTTCTCTACCCAGCAGAATGCCAGAGTGGAGCAGCTTTGCAGAATCCACGTGTTTTAATCTGAAAGATTTAACAGTAACATAAAACCAAGGAAGTACAGGGGACCATTTAGTCCCTCATACTGTGGAAAACTGATTCTGTGCAGGACTGTATGACTCCCTCACATGCTCTTGGCCATGTCCCTTTGCTACTGAGACTTGGACCAAATGGCCTCCAGCAGCTCCTCCTAACCTCAACCATCCTGTGGCTCTGAATGGTGGTTATCAAGCAGCCTCCTCTGACAGCCACAGACACACAAAGGTGTAATATTCAGGAGTCCGACGGGGACAAAATGAAGCACAACAGTAGAAGCAAATGAAGAGAGGTGCTTTCAGAATTTCCCTTCTGTAATACACATACTGATATTCTGTCAATAACTCCTAGCTGATGAAATAAGCTCACGTGGCTTGCTCACTGACTGCTGAAAAATTATCAAGACAATATAAGGTTCGATTCAGTTTTTCTCATAAAAGAACCTGAGTAGTTGATTGTGTATATATATATTAGTGCACTGCAATGAGGAGTAACTGGACAGTAACAGATCTGTAGGGATGAAGCTGGCTCTAAATCAGCACAAAGTCTTTGCGATGTCAGGCCTGTTAGAGATGATGGGTTCTGTAGTAATGGCACTGAATATTCATAATTGAATAGATTTTATTTCACATTTACACATTAGCAAGAGTATATACAATTTAAAAAATCAGCCTTGCTGGAAAAAATTAGTTGGAAACGATCTATCCTAACTTGAGACATTGAGTATTAAAGCTATCGCCCTCTTTGATAGCTACAGCCTCTAGAAGTGCCTGCTTCTTCTGCATACTGCGAGATGACTCCAGCTCATACATAGTAGTCAGGTTGAAGAGGACACTCTCGTGTAGGTAGTGCTGAGGGTCCTGCTGAACCATCCCTTCCAACTGCCGGAGGGAATCCTTCAGTTTCCCCAGGTAAAGAAGACAAACAGCAGCATTGTTGTTAGCCTAGTGAAAAACACATTGCAAATAAATAGTGTGTTTATAAATATATATATGTATGTATTTACAAGTGATGAGTGAGAAGGCAAAGAAGAAGTCTAGCATCTGCAGTTACAACGTATTTACTGTATGCTAAGAATTACTATTCTGCATGTGTGTGCAAAACTAAAATACATTCTCCATTATACAATGCTATCCTTTTCTTACAATTCTCAAGATTTACCCTCTGCCAGTAGGACCTGCTGACTTCTAAGAGCTGAAGGTCTAAAAGACAGTCTAAAATGAAATATAAATAGCATAGGACATTAGTCCATCTGAAAGCCAAGAGAAACAAATTTCAGAAACCACATGAGCCTCTACATGCATTTTCATAAATTTTTTTTTAATTACTTCATTATATTTTCAGAAGTGTTTTCCTCTCTCTCTGGCTTACATGTCCACATAAGGAACAGGAAGGCACAAAGGCATCTACAGCTGACTTCACGTAAATCCAGCAGATAGGGCAGTCTGAATACATCATGAATGATCAAGTCAGGTTCCATTTTCCTTTCCGCACTAAACAGGTTTTATGAGTTACTGAAGGATTCCAACAGTACAAAATGATATAACATGTTTAGCAGCAGAAATTTTCATATTTTCTGAAAGCTGAAGATAAAGGAAGAACATGGCCTTTTAGAAAAAAATATTTTTCTGTCCATTCAGGAAACCTTACTGATCTTGTGTGATTTGTAACACACACTATTTTATGGCCTGCAAAATAATGCAATTCATGTGTTCCTTAAACTCAGACCCTTCAGTCTGTAAATGGCCTTGGAGCAGATTACTGGGGGTAAACTGTCTGACTTCTCAGGAACACTTACATGACCAGGCACTGAAAACTGCCAGGTGTAGAAAACCCAAAGGTAAAATAAACAGCTCTTTGATCTCAGTTTGTGACAGGAACCCAAGGCTCTGATATGCAACGTGTAAAATATGTCATGTTTAAAATTACAATATCCTTTCAATGTTGTGTGAAATCAAGTTAATTTTATATATGTTGGCAGCTGCCGTTTCTTTTTCTGACATGCAAGTCTATGCTAAAAAAGTGAGTGCAAAAAAAAGTGCTTCTGCAAAGATCCCGTAAAAGAAGAGTGTCTCGGAATTTCTACATGCATGCTGAAGTATTCACGCCCTTCATAAAGACTGGCTGTTAATTTTCCATCCCATTTTCCATCTTATCCTTATGTATACTGAAAACCTTTTGGCACACATGCCACATCCCGTTTTTCTGTAAAGCTCTGAGCATACTCTGGGTACTAATTAAATCCATGCATGAAGTACTATGAGAATAATTTAGGTGTTCATTATATATGTAGCAATTTGAAGATTTACCACAGCATTTGATGAGTCGATCCTTAAAATTTCTGTGAAAAATCGATGAGCTTCTGCAAAATTATTCTGACCAAGGTGAAGAAATGCTCTAGAAAGTAAGTGACATATAAATGAGTTCTACTCAAAAACCTAAGGTAATAATACATTTTAAAAAGAATGGACACAATTTTTTATTTTTCCTGCTACAGATGTGAGAGTTTCTGACGTTTGTTCTTTACAGTGTGAAGGAGAGGCTGATTTACAGACAATTGGAATGACAACTTGGATGGCTCAGCTATTATATTTTTTGCCTACGAAAGCAACAGTCTTCATTGTGTTTTATTAATTTAAATGCAGATACTCTCTTCCCAGAATTATTTCTCTTCATGAAATCAGCCATATAACTTTCAGAGCACTTTTGAATAGTATTTTTTAAATATATTAAGCTAATGTGCTAACCATTGCAAAGTGAGTCCCCCATCACATAGCTCGATTTACTACAGTGCATTCAAGCATCTTTGAAGCGACTAGGTGGTACTCTCCTGGCAGATCTGATTGTAGGATAACTGCCCAAAATAATTTCTCCTCTCCTAAGAGATATTTATGCAAATGTATATTGAAAAAACATGGTGAAAATACTCAATGCCTGAAAGAATGAGAAAAAGCTTTGTAAAATCAACTGAAAGATTGCAGTTCCAATGCAGGATAATATGACTGTACCAAGTTACAGAAATCTCCTGAGTCTCTATGCCATTCAGTCTCACTTATGACAGATGAAGTCCCATAAAAGAGAGAAAGAGAACAGGATTGTCTCAAGGGTAGTTTAATGATTACCTTGCATTCTTTTAGAACTACATTTTAAGAAGTTTTATTTAGCTATTAAATTATCTACCTGTTCATTAAAACCATAATTTGGCTCTGTAGTCCATCCAATTTGTGAGTCACTTTCTCAACATCTTGAAAATATTTTTCTGCAGTTTTTATGTCTCCAATCTAGACAGAAAAATCATAAGTGAGTTACCACAATAAGAAGAAAAGAGCTACATGCTCATTATATCTTATGAGGGCACAAAAACATATATTAATGTCCATTATCAATCTCTTTACACCAAGGTGACTGGGTAACACTTGTTACCAAACAATGTATTTGAAGAGCCACATTAAGGTAATGAAAAGCACCCCAAAAACATGTGTGGTTTGCCCAAGGCAGTTTCTCAGCTGGAGGCTGTGGAGCACTCATGGACTGTTGGGCAGGGAGGCCCCATATCCTCATTTAGCTCCTTTTTTGTAACTAACCCCACAGTTCTAAAAAGTAGCTGAAAATGAGAAAAGGTCAGAGTTACTGACAATGAAATGGGGCATTAGTCCACAGGAAGGGAAGTCAGACACCAGTGACCTCGTAGGTAGCACAGGACCCACACCTGGTTAACCAACAGTCTCTGGGTTGTAGCCAGGGGCCAGGACGACTTCAGTGCATCACACAACATGTCAGAAAACAACTCCAGTACAACGGACCACTGAGGATCTTGGGAAGATGGTCCATTTGCAGATTAAAAAACACCAAAGAGTGAGCTGAGCAGGATGAAGGAATGAGAGATTTCTAAAACAGAAGGGGTATTTCACCTAAAGATGTGTCACATACATTGCTCTTTGAGATGAAAAAAATACTTGAAGAAGGCCACTTATTTGTAAAATAAGTTAGCAGCATATTTTTCAGGCTGGAGAGATGGAAGAAGATGAAAACTTACTATTGGGTAAAATAAATCTATCAGAATCTATCAAAAGGAGTAAAATTAAACTAGTTCAGAAACATAAAGCCATGGAAACCAGGCAGTACTCAGGTAGGGAGATTCAAGGGGGCCCTCAAGAGACCACCCATTTGTTTAAGAACACTATAAAATATGTTTGTGACAAATGTGTTGAAGTCTCCTTAATGCTCTCAGATGGTGGATATTACAAATCTGAGTCTTACTAGGAAACCTAATCCAGAATTCTTAAACTGCCCTAGCATTAGAAAATACCTTCTATCTTATTGCACTTTTTACCTCAGCTTTTTGTCTTGTCTGTAGTGGCAGGGGAGAATGTACAACTCCTCTTTTTTTACAGTCTTTTTCATACTTGAAATTTTTTTCTTCCCCTTCTAGAATGAAAATCAATTTTCAGGCAAAGCAGTGTTGACCCCTTTCTCATAGATAATGCTTTCTGGATTCTCTGAACTCTCTCCTGTTACTTCACATCCTCCCTGACTGCCCACATAGGAAGACTCCACAATCCAACTGATCTCTCACCAGCAGTGAGAAGCAGGAATCACTTTATGTTTCACACATGAATATGAATTTTGCTTTTACGTCAAGTATCTGGAAGTCCAATTTGTTTACCCTTGTGTAGTCTTCTTACTCTCAGCCTATTTCCTTTCTACAGGAAATCGGCTGCTTGTTGCTTCTCATTTGGTATTTGTATATTACTCCCAGTCTTTGGTAGCATTTTGCCTTTGCTGTTTGAATCACAGCCAATTTAACATTTTGGCTTCTCAACTTGTCAAGATTATTTTGCATTCTGATCCTGCCCTTCATAGTGTCTGTACCACTCCCAGCTTGGTATCATCTGTACATTTTACAAGCATGCTTCACATTTCATCATATAAGTACTACCTAACAAAAAAATACAAACGCTACAAACCCATAAGAGATCCTTGTGGAAAAGATCATCTAGCAAGTCCATCTAGTCATCAGCAAATGACTTTCCAACTGCACTTTTCAGAGACAGCAAACATCCATCCATCTGAAGGCTTCATCTACATTTCTTACCAATTTGCTTATGTGATAATCACAGTGGCAGTACCCAAAGCCCTACTAACACCACTAATATAACAGATACTGCTTCACCTCTACCACAAGACTTATCCCATGTCAACATAAGGAAATTATTCTTCTTTACGTATAGGAGATGATCCAGTTGAACACTGCAGTCCAAGATGCAACTGTCCCTCTACCAAGCATTTCTGCAATACCCTTTAACAGTCTTTTCTAATGAAACAGATGCATTTATCCCAGATGTTATGTAAATGGACTCAAAACAAAACAAATAGTATTCTTTCTAAAATACCCTCCATTCATTTGTAATGACAAAGGATACAACTTCTCTCTATAAATCCCACTAAAGATGTAAATCACCAAGAAAATAATTACATTTAACTAGAGGATAATGCTGGCCAAGTGTAAATGAATCTGTCCTCGAGTATTTTTAGCCTGGGAATCCCCTAACCATGAGAGCAATCAATTTCTAAAACAAACTACCACTCTGCTCTCTTGGGAGCTTGATGAGTCCAAGTCTAGTATACTTTGATACTAATTACACATTATTTGTGATCATGAATAGCTCTGATTTCTTAGCAGCATCTTGTATCTTCTCAGCAAACATACCAAACTCTTCAACCACATTTTTCCCAAAGAGGGGAAACAGTTTACCTTTTGAAGTTTTTTGGTGGGAAAGATAATTTAAAAGAAATAACTAGTTTTAATTAGTCATTAAAGTAATTTAACCAATTTAAGTGGTCTTTATCACTTATTCACTTACTTATCACTTATCAGTTATTTGACTTAGTTCAGAAAGTATGACTTCAGCATTTAATAATAATTAGCACATCAAATAAAAATGATGATTCTACTGTTAACCTCAAATAATCATATTCTCTAAAAAGGAGCCTCCAATATACTATGTGCTTAACTTTGTTTGTCTGGAAACCAAGATTATTTTTCTTCTAAAAATTTTTTATTGCTTTTGACTGAGTTTTGCAGCAATTTATTGCAGAGGGTAAGGTCGGGCAGTTTTTAAAATTTTTTCTTAATATACTGTCCTAGGGTGACGGTGCCTCGTATCCCAAATCGTGCTTTGGAGTTTGTTATGTCTGGCGACTGCGCCCTTCCCCCCGTCCCCCGTCCTCTCCGCGGGACGCTGCCGCTGTTTTGCTTTTGCTCTCGGGGCGGCTGCGCTTGCTTTCGGCTTTTGGCCGCCTCGGCTCTGCTTGCTTTCTGCTTGCTTTTTGCTGGCTGTTTCGCTGCCCTCTCTCTCTCTTCCTTTCTTTCTTTCTTCCCCGTCACCGAAGATCACCGAACCGGCTCCGGATCTGCTCTGGGACCGTGAGTCTGCAGAAGCAGCTCGGCGCCCTCCCTTCACAGCAACTGCCTGAGTAACATCTGGGGCTGTTTTTTTCCTTTCCTGTGTTGGGGAGTGTTATTTGTAAATAAACAGGTTTTTTCCACTTTCCTCCGAGGATTTCCTTCCCGAACCCGGGGTTGGGGGGAAGGGGGGGGTGGAGGTCTGCTTTCTAGGGGACTCCTTGTGGAGGTTTTTTTCCCTAATTTGTCCTAAACCAGGACATATACTTATTCAAATGGAAATTTTGGATAGATCAGCCAGTGAGAGCTACACAATATAATCCTAGAGACTAAAATGTATTCACTGTTTCTCTATTTCATGTGCATTTCTGTTTTACAGGTCAGGTGACTGCTGAAAGAATTACAGTCCTTATGAAAATTTCTTTGTGGTAGCCCTGTCTTTTCCTCCATTCTGCACTTCTATTATTCTCATTTCCCACTTTTTAAGGCAACAGCCAAAGGCTGCACATCAGATCTAGACCTCCTTATGTTCCACTTACATGTGAATATACAGAGGACATGATGCCTTAGATTAGTTAGCTCAATTTAATTAAGAAAAAATAAATCAATGCAAAATAAATAAAGCAAAGTTTTACACGTTGAAAAAGGCTGCAATTTTTTTCTGTTAAACTCCTGAGTTACACTTTATTCCACTTTATTGCTTTGTTTCATACGTGTGATGTCTACTGTCAATCAGTGTCTATGACTCATAAGCAACTGGAATCTGGCTGCCTTATGCCTCTCTTGGTAACTGTTCAAAGGTAGCAGCACAGTCTGAGGTTATTTGGGAATTGCTACTTGTTTTTGAGAAGTTGTAACATTTGAATATAAGAAAACTGCTTTTCTATTTTACCTGCAAGACATTTCATTTTTTTTCCAGAGTGCCTTGTCAACAGTGCACATTTACCACAGAGTGATCTTACCAAAATGATGATGCCCAGGACTGCAACACATTTATCTTTCTCTAATTCAAACCACTTGGTTTTGATTACCTGGACGCTGCCTACTTCCCTTAATATATCAAAATCTTGCAACTGTTGCAGCAGTATCCCTCAGACAGAGCTGAAAATTTCGTCACAGAAAAAGAAAACAAGCCAAGCAATAAAACCTTATTTCCTTAAGGTGCTAGAAGAAAGGAAAATATTTTCATTTAGAGACTATTCCTTTTAACTTCTATGTAGGTAACATGAAAATATCAAGGACTCCTCATAATCCCTTTTGCTATGTCCAGATCTGACAGTAAAACCCCTCGGAACTGGAGGGTTGTTGTCATAGCCAGCATTGTGGAGGTCAGTGATTTCAAATGATTCTGTAAGTTAGGAGATGCTTTCCTCATGGGAGTGAAAATTTCTCCATAGCAAATGCAACGACAAACAGACTTTGGGTGTGACATCAGGGCAGACATTCTTGTCAGAAAGGCAGTGCCAGTAACATACCCAGTCATTTTCCCAGTAAGACCAGAACTATTAATAACTTGTATTTCCTTTAGTATTTTGCATATTTACAGTACCATTCGTTAATATGCATAATTATGTTCCCTATTTAGATAATAATTAATGCATGCAGCCAATATCATAAAATTGCTCCATAATGATGGAGATCCACTTTAAACTAGAGACTTTTAAAGACAGACATGTCTAACACATTGTGAAACCATGTGCCTGCTGAGAACTGAAAATCTGTAATTAAATTTGAATGACATTCTATGATTTCAAGCAAGCAATGTTAATAATTATCTATTAACAGTAAATTACTCAATTTCAATATAATTTTATTACAGGAATGTCACAAATAAGATCATTTGTAAATACCCAACAATCCAAAATTAGATTTATCATTAATAATAAAAGTAAGTAGATAAAAGAGAAAAAGTTTGAATTATCAGTATAAGAAATATGACAGAACTGCACAGAACTTGTGAGATACTAAAAATTAAAAATATCAGATAGCTATTTAGATGCATCATTTTATGAAAAATAAAAAGACATCTATTTTTATTTATCATTAAATACAGTTACATGGACATTTATCATACTTTATGTATACTGTTTTTTTTCTTTTAAGGTGCCCTCCCCTGTCTTCTCAGGGACATGATCTGGACAAAAGAAGGACACTTGAATTTTTTCTAGATGAAGATGGCAGTGTGACTGCCATCAGTGTGACTGAGAGTTGCATGCAGTCTGAGGCAGTGAGACAGGAGATTTTTAGTGAAATTCTGTCTCACTGACGTCAACAGGAGCTTTACCCTTAGTTTTAGGGAAACCAGAATGTCATTTTTTGAATAAAATACTAGCATAACTTTCTACAGCATGTTCTTTGTTTGCTAATGCACTTTTGATACTACAGGTGCTTCATATTTCCTAACTGTACCTATTACAACATGGTAGAAGGGTTTTGGTTTCGAGCACTGCTTCTACAATTTGACATGTGCCCTACAAACCAGCTATAGTTTTAAATGCAATAATTATTCTCTACATAGCTATCAACAGCAGTATTACCTAGCAAATTTAAAATAAAATGCATACCTGAAGGAAAATCCTTCCAATTCCACTCAGCAACTGAGGTTCTTGCTGTGGGTAATATTTGATGACAGAGTGGTAAGCATCTACAGCCAGCACATAGTCCTATGGGTGAAAAGGATACAGTCAGGTATTTAACCTCAGAATACTTCAGCCTTTGTGTTACCTTCTCTGTAATAACATATTCCAACAGAATTAAAGTATTTGCAACCTGTCAGTAGGACAGAGTTTCTACCAATCACTATAAGCACTAGTGGCTGACTACATTGGTCTTTTCTCAGTTACACTGGAACTGCATACACGGGATCTTTTTATTTTATTTTTTTAACAGGATCATATTCTCTTTGTAGCTAAATGCCACAACTAAAACTCTGAACACTTACTCTTCATCTTAGATTATGATCTAGGATGAAAGCCAAGCACCTTCGGTGTGACTGGGGGTATACATACTTGAGGAGTGTCTCACATTCCAAATACGTCTATAATTTACATGGTTTAACAAACTATATTCCAAAGCTTTGTGAAGGGCCTGTGCACATGCTCTTGCAAAAAATATCACGTGACAGAAACTGCAATTCCTGCACATCTTCAGATGACAAACTAGCACTACTACCAAGAAAAACAAGACATTTTCCCTTCCTCCACCTGAATTGTTGGGATCTTTACTGTGTAAAAGCAGGTAATCTAAATAGAAAACGTATTGGGGCATAAAACTAAGTGAGGGGCAGACTGGTTCTGATGTCCAGAAAGCTTTGCAAGTGATACCACATCTGCATGAAGGCCATGCTGGCAGGGGGCAGCATTGAGATCTGCCTGCCCAAGATGGAGTGCCAGTAAAGCCTCCAGCTAAGGACCAGTGACAGAAGCTTGAACAAATGGGTCCCACTTCCCACTGGAAAGAAATGCCCATGTGACTGGTTCCTGCAGTTCAGCTGTTTCATGGCTGAACTGCAGTAATTCAAGGACCTTGACCGGACATGACTTTCAGAGCCTGGCCACATGGTTTGGCAGGCAGAGGTGAGAGGTGCTGAGACAGGCTGTAGCTGTAGGGACATCCACTGGCCCAGGGCTGTACCAGCCTCAGCTGCTGCAGCTTGGAGAAACGTGAGCAGAGGCAGAGGGCACCTGCCTTTGCTTACAAACGCCAGACCAAGCAAAGGCTGAGGACTCTGCTGTAACACTTTGGTGCTTCCCAACGGTCCTGCCCTTCAATTTAATACAAGAAATGTGGTGGGCATTAGAAAGCAAAGGACAAGGGAGAACAATCTTAAAAAACTACACAGGTATCTTGGGATACTCTCTGCCTTACCATTATTCTTAGTTAAATTATAGTACTCATTTAACTTGTCCCTAATGTGATCACAGCTTCTAGGAAAGGCTGTTTTTCTTCATCTCCTGCTTGGTTTGAGGAAGCAATGTTCCCAAGGTGTAATGAATTTCTCTTCCTGAGGATGCACTTAAAAGGAGTAAACCCTGTATCCAGTTCTGGAGTCCTCAGCACAGGAAACACATGAACATATTGGAGCAGGTCCAGAAGAGGGCAACAAAAATGGTCAGATGGTTGGAACATTTCTCAAGAAGAAAGGCTGAGAGAGTTGGGGTTGTTCAGCCAGCAGAAGAAAAGGCTCTGGAGGGACCTCATTACAGCCTTTCAGTACCTGAAATGGGCTTATATATCAGGGACTGTTGTGATAGGACACGGGGTAAGACAAGGGGTAATGGTTTTAAACTAAAACAGGGTTGATTTAGACTAGATATAAGGAATTATTTTTTACAATGAGGGCAATGAAACACACTAGAATGGGTTACCCAGAGATATGGGGATGCTCCATCCCTGGAAACATTCCAGGTCAGACTGGTTGGTGCTCTCAGTAACCTAATCTAGTTCAAGAGGTCCCAGTTCATGGCAGGGGTAGGTTAGACTAGATGACCTTTAAAGNGAAATGGGCTTATATATCAGGGACTGTTGTGATAGGACACGGGGTAAGACAAGGGGTAATGGTTTTAAACTAAAACAGGGTTGATTTAGACTAGATATAAGGAATTATTTTTTACAATGAGGGCAATGAAACACACTAGAATGGGTTACCCAGAGATATGGGGATGCTCCATCCCTGGAAACATTCCAGGTCAGACTGGTTGGTGCTCTCAGTAACCTAATCTAGTTCAAGAGGTCCCAGTTCATGGCAGGGGTAGGTTAGACTAGATGACCTTTAAAGGTCTGTTCTGACCCAAACCATTCCACAATGGTTTGTTTCATACAAACAAAAAGTCAAGATAAGTCTTTGGACTCCAATCTGTATATCTGTATAGAAATTACATGTCCTGTAATAGTAGGAGATAAGTTAGCCCAGGAAAGCCCTCTGCAGGATCTTTCTTTTGCAAACAACTTGTATACTGTAGGTATAATGATTAATTCTGAACAATTACTTATTAACATTTAGAGTTTATTACTACTGTAATGTGCCATGACAAGTTCACACTTATTGGCAATTAAAAGAGTTCAGAGGTAAACCAACATGCCACATACACAAGTATATTTATTTAAATGCTGCTGTATTTATCATTCACAACTCAAATGTGATGAAATTAAAGCAACCATAATTTTGCATAAATTTATGATTCAGGAAAACTTCAATTTTCCTTGTAACGGCTCTCAGTAAAGGATTTACTTGATCATGGAGTACGACTGTGTTAGACAGTCAAAAAAACTTGGAATATGGACCCTTTGATCAAGCTCTTCAGAGGCACCCCAGTCATGATTGTGGTACCCATTAATTATTCCAAGAGTATAATCTACTAAATCTGAATGATTGTCTATGACTGTGATTTTTATCCTTTTAAACATCAAATGTGGTCACTAGAGAAATAATTTTCTTGTATCAAATTCTGTGGTCTAAAGCTGCCCTTTACCCAGTGCTCACTCTTGTGCACACTGTAAGGCTCTGGCTACACAACAAAGATGCACAGCACAACCATGAGGGACTGGGGCTCTGCAGCCACATCCCCAAACTGATGAAGAAACAACTCCCAGGAGACCATGCAGCAAGTTGATAGAATAGTGCTTCTGCCAGCTTAGTTTACAGCTTAGCAGGCCGCAGAAAGCCCTCAGAAAGCCCTCAGCCAGAAGAAGCTGCATGAGTGGGCAGTGTTTGCAGCATCACAGCAGCACAGGCTCCCTTGTGTACATTGCAGCCAGCCTCGGCAGGAACAAGCAGCCAAGTCTTCGAGGCCCATGCTGTAGGGGCTTCATGGATTTGGCCTAGTCTGGCAAAGAAACCTTCTTCCTTTTCTGCACCCCTTAGCCTTATCTCCAACACCATATGCATTACAACTAAAAGTACATGAACACTGACAGCTCCTGAAATGTGAGACAAGAGGTGAACACTAAGAGTGTATACACTCTGTTGGTGGTCACTGGTGGTCACTGCACCCTCTTTCCATACAACAGCACGGCACAGCACATCTGTGCTTACCCACCCCATGCCTTGCAGTATCTGTCACAGGAACACGACCCAATTCTTCCAGGAGATATCAAGAGACTAAATTATATGTGTCCATAGGCAAAAGCAAGGATGGCCCCAGGATGAAACTGTCATCATATCTAGGCTCACTTCTAAATACAGCCTCATTCTGTGGTCATCTATAGATCCAACAGTGAGTTTAATACACATTTATTATTCTCCCCACACTATGATGAAAGCATTAGATTTCTTGAATATCCTACATGTGATACAGAATTGATACTATTCTGTATGTGTATTCTGTGGTGTATTATAGAGGGATCTTATCTGACAGTTCCTTCTGATGGAGCACATTATAAAATAGATGATATTTGGTCTCACTTACTAAAGACTGTTGTCATTCACAGTTTTGCTAATGTGACATAATACAACAAAGATTGTCTGATGGAATGATAAATACACACTGTTCTGAGAAGTGAAGTCTTGATTGATACAATGTGTGGTTGTGAGGAGTAAAACATTAAGTATGGGCAGTAAAAACCCCAATGACTACAGCTTGTGATCTTAAGACTTAGAGATGGGGCTGACATAGTGTCATGGTCTTTAATTTAAAAAGATTAAGAGCCTTCCAGTTTTCCACATCTTTGTAAAAAAATCCCAAAAGAAGGTCTGAAGTTACACTAGTTAGAATATTAATGAGAATTGGCCTATTGTTTTATAAATCCATACCTCTTTTATTATGGAAATTTGGGGATTAACATAGCATATACTGATCCAAAACAGTTCTGGTAAGCCACTGGACCTACTTGATGGAGTATGTTTTTCCCAATGCACCACAGTATAACTGTACTTCCCTTCATGGTTACTGCATTACACATTTTCATATTTCCCTCATCATCACCTGAAGTACTTAATTAGAAATAAGCATAAATGACCATGATGTGTAGAACACTGACAGTAAGTTCAAGAAACCTTAGACTAAAAACCTTAGTTACAAGGAGTGGATAGTTCATAAATACTTTGTTTTGGAGAGAGAGGACAGGGATAACTTATCCTTCCTCTCTATCTAGTGCAGTTGTGGAAGGGTTATGAAAGTAGATTCACAGTGTTATGAATCCAGAGAGCTGTACTGCAGCACTCAGGCAAAAGACATGATGATTCATGCAGTCTTTCTCCTTTAAATCATAGAGGAACCAAAGTTCTCAGGCATCAGTCCCTTGTGTCACTAGCACAAGCTGTTACCTCCTTCTTGGTACCATCTTAATTGTATTATACCCAGATTAAAATCAATTCTAATGCTTTTGTTTTATGAAGGGAAAGTTCTACAAACACAACACAAATTGAAAACTAATACAACACTGAAGAAAATTAAAAAGCACAAAATTGCCTTTAATTAGAGTGCATTTATAATATATATGGAAGAAACTTAAGGGTTTATTCCTTAGAGAGATAAAAGTCTGGTAAGATAATGTCAAAAGCAGTATTAGCTCAGATGAAAAGAACCTAAAAAGTTTTTAAGACACTTCCATGGTGATTTAGTAAAGTGACAGGCATTTTGCAGATAGACTTTTGAAATGAAACAATCATGTCATCAGTTGTATGTGAAAATTAATATTCCCTTCATGCTGCTGTATTCAGGATATGCTTTCATAGTGACATAAGCCCACAGTTCTTGTAAATGGAAGACTACAGTGAGAGGTTACATGGTCTCCACGTCTCCTCCTGCTGTATTTCCACATCCTTCCCTTAGCTGCCCCTTGTTCACAGGAAATGGGAAAGCTGTTTGGTATCAGTTGATACAACTGTGATCCACTTTTCGGTTAAGTCCAACAGAGGTGCACAGAAAGAAAGCAGAACCCAATTAAGAAAGGTTATAAAAAGAAAGGGAGATGAACAGGAAAGAAAGACTGCCTTGAACTGCTACCAAACTGTCACTGGTCACATAGATAAAGGGACACAGCAGGCAGAGTTCAGTACCTAGGAAAGATATTCCCAGGGTATCGGAGACATGACTGATTTCCTGTGTCTGGGTGAATCACTTTGCCTTCACTCACTATCTCCAAAATAATATACTCGTCCATCTCAAAATTTAAGGAGATATTTAACTGTGAAACAAATGATGCATATTTAGAAAAGCAAAAATCATTGTACTACATAAACAGATTTCTTTGATTCAGGTAAGTAATGCAGAAAAGATATGACATGAAATAAACCTAATTAAGAATTGAGGATAATGAAAGTAGATTTAAACAGTTATAGGGCCAACATCTAATCAAAGTGAGTTGTTTTTTTTTAATTTTCAAGCATCAATCCTGACAAGATTGTTCCCTGTTAAATACTACTGTAGTTTTTTTGGCCAAAGAAAGATGTCAGTAAAAGTAAGATAATATGTTTGGGTTTTTTTTTCATACCAAAGTCACACAGTGTTACTTTAATAAATTATTATTATAATCATCATCATCAACTACTTGCCCAAGGTGTTTCATCACCTAACAGTACCTGGGGATCAAGCATGGTGTTGCAATATTGTAAATGGTCACTAGATGGCAATAGATGGCGCTGACTTGGAGAATGAAATCGTTTTTTTCTTAAATTACATACACTAGAAACACTCGAATAAAAACCAATTTTTTGCAGTTTTTAAAGTATATGATACAACAGCAAAAAAGGGTGGAAATGTGTTAAATGAATATAATTGTTCATGGGAGAACTACAGAAGTGTGTTTAAAACTTATCAGAATAGATTGGTGCTGAATACTCTGGAAGGTGGAGAAGATGACTACAGGACTGCTGCATGTTAGAATGGCCTGGGGATATTCCCCAAAACTGAAACACTCACAAGTACCCTACAGCCAATGCACTGAAATGCAAATTTCAGATGGACCTAATTATGCATCAACATACAATTGTGGGTAATTTGGAAGTTATTGTGAACCATAGATTTCTAATTTAACAGCTGTGAGATAGGCCCTAAATACAACTGGTCTTAAGAAGTATCTGAGGTGCTGTATTTCTGAAATATCATTTCCAAAAACTGGTATTCACAAATGTATTTCTGTTACTCAAAGAAAACAGCATGAACAAGACGAAACCAGAGGAAGGTGAGAAATGTGTGTGCATGTAGATTCGTGTGTACACATGAAAAACATACAAGTGAAAAAAGAATTCATAGCAAAAAGTAAAGTGAAATTCTTAAAAATATATATACCAGTGTTTTTTATTTATATATTCTACTTTGTTTGGGATAGCAGCTCATGTTTTTCTTCACTTGTTTACTGAAAAAGAGAATGATTTAAAAAATGTACTGTCATGTATTTACTTCAAAAGACAAACTGTTTTAATGAACAATTAATTTCTATGCAAGACAGAAATGTTCTTATTACAATATAATCATGAAAACAAATGTGCGTTTCCCCTACTGCTCATAACAAGAATATTCCATTTCACGTAAAGCTGTATAGATGCCTTTTATATTAAAAAAAAAAGAACAAACCATACTTTTGTGAGGTATTGTAATATTAAGAATGGAGACTTTTTTGGGAAGTAGCTCAGTAAACATCAGAGGATCAGGTCTGGCATGACCTTGGGTAATCGAAGTGCAGGGAGCCAGGAGTGCAAATCTTGGCCTATGAAGATTTCACTGCTGACATCCCTGCTCCAAGGCTGCTGCTGCTAATTGATTTGTAGAGCACAGTTAAGCTCAGGGTAACAGCAGTTTGCTGCAAGAATGGCGACATCCCTGTTTTCCTGACCACAACATGATGGACAGAAGTCGCTTTATTTCTACTTCCTAAATACAAGGAGAAGCTAAGAGTGTTGCACCAAATGGAGTATAATTGGTTAAAAAAATGTAAGGAGGAATCAAGGGAGAAAACCCCAGCAGTGACAGCTCGTCACTTTTGCTTTTATTGCTTTTTCTTCCACCCCTACCCACTAGCGAGGATTTAAACTTGAAAGAAGACATATTACAACTGAGATCAGTTGACAAGGGAGGATGTATTTACATGGTTTGGATCTCTATCAGATACAAAAGCTACAGTGTTATTAAACCTCACAAACAGAGCAACATTCCTAGTGCACAGTTTGAAAAAGGCAGAGCACATAATTGCTTTTAATTAGAGCATTTAGTTTAGTGTTTGAAAAATTCAATTTAAAAATGCAAATTCTGTATTGTTATTGCATGTGCTCTAGGATGATTTGGGGAGAAATAAGTACAGATATGTTCCCAAAGAACATTACTGCAAATAGCTATCTATTAAATAAGACATTATTAAGCCTAATTAATTCTTCACTAAGCAAAGCCTTCATGTGCTGTCAGGTAGTCTTCCCTTATCTCTGCACCAGTAATTCACTGGCATTTTCTCTGACATTCTATTCTGGAATATACGGTACCTCTGCAGTTCTGCCACCCACGTACCTTCATCATTAGCAGACAGTTTGCCATGGAGTACATCACCCGGCCCAGACGCGACCTCCACAGCTGAACAGAGGCTGCAAAATAAGAGCAGCTTGTGAATTTGCACAAATAAATTAGAGGTTCTTTCTTGCCATCAATTATTGGTCCTATGAATTATGATTTTGAAAGGTCCCCCTCGTTAACACCACTGGGTTTTAGCCTAGAATTTTTAATCCTCAGCCCTGCTGCAGCATCAGAGAATTCTGCATCTCTCCAAGGGAATTGCTCAAGCAGCTCTGAGTACCATACACAAGGCAACAACGCAGAGCAATAGACAGTCACTCAGCTCTCAGCTCAGGCCAAATATTAAACATCGAAATAAGCTACACATTTTCCAACATCAGAACAAAAGGTGCAGAAAAGGATTTAAGTGATAATGAGCAACAGTTTAAAAACATGTAATCTGCAGCATTAAATGTGATAAATTAAAAAATCAAACATAGCTAGAATGTCATTTCAGAGCCAAAAGATGCAAAGTGAGAAATGTCTGAGTCTGGGACTGTTTGTGCTTGCCTCTGGCTGAGAGATATGCTGAACAAAAATCTGCCAAGCTTGTCTGCTTTCCTTATTCTCCTGGAGCTTGCAGGCATTAAAAGCTGCAGCAGATTTCTCCCTCTTGCTTTGCAGACAGACTCCTGATGTTGTAAGAGAACAGTTCACAGAGACCCTTATTTTCTCTCGTGTTACAGTCCCATGGATCAATTCTAGAAATATTTCTCTAATCCTCAAAAATAAACATTAGGACTATTCATTTAGTACATTTGAAAAATAGATGTATCTCAGTCAATCAGCTGTCAAGGTCACTGTAATGATTTGAAAGAGAGTGGGGGGAAGGGAGAGGAGGCTATTTCAATGAAACTGTGATAACTGAGACCACTCATTTGTATCATTAATGTAGTCACTGATGAAAGCATGGCAGATTACACAGATAATTCTTTCAGCACACAAAGAAGTCATTACAAATAAGAAGAGCTTGGTGAAATGTCTATTGCCTTTCCTAAAAAGGAAAACTTCCATCCTCTTCAACAATAAAACAAAAAATTAATATTCTCAAATTATCTTTGTCAAAAAGAGGGTTATAATGTAGGGTCCAAGACTGAACCCAGTATTTCATCCACTCTACCTTACAATCATTCATTACTCCTAGCTTTTGTTTTAGAAATTCCCCTGTGATCACACATCCCTAGTGCTACTAATGGAGATGATACTGTAAACCATGAACAAATACTTCATTACACATTTCCCTTTTTTCTTTCCTTGTGGGTATCTATAAAATCCAAACATAATTAAATAACTGCCCTTCATTATTTCACTTAAGTGAATATCTCCTTTTTTGCATGTTCTCATAGTTTGGTAACCACATTCAGTTTTTTAGGACTTAGGTGACAGCAAACTAGATGTTGATTCCTACACGGGAGACATTCATGTTTCATATTAACCATCAGATAGCACCAGCTACAGCTCTCAAAAAAGGACTGCAAAGCAGGCAAACCAGATGTCTTCAGCCTGTGCTATAAACTGAACAGGAACTTGGTCTGGAAATTCTCTAGCTCTGTGCAATAAGGCTTCTTAGCACTGGCAAAAAGGGGTTAAGAAGAACCTGCAAAGCAGTAAACAAAATCCAACAGCAGATCGCTGTGTTTTACTGAGATTCCTGAAACACTCTCTGCAGGTCCGTGCAGCCATGCTTCCACTCTAAGCATTTGCTTTTCCTTGTTTTCATCAAGGGCTCTGTACTCCACATTGCCATTCATTTCAATAGGCACTGTGAAGTTACAAAATTGGCATCTTACAGAATGTGTTACCAGGCAAGTGGTGCAATGCTGAATCTCTGCCTGCTGAAAAACTGGCAAATGAAGTGCTCTGTTCCAGGCTAGAGATGCACATGGTAAATTGATTGGTGTTGTACCTTCTTACATCAGCAGCATGGAAATTACATGCTAAGCATAATCCCCATAATGAATTAGGGCTGTCTTCACATAAAGTTAATAAGGTTTGCTTCAGCAAGTCTCAGATGAAAAAAAGCAAACCCATTATTGGCCTCCTGGAGCTCCACATGCAGAGACGAAGCAGAGAGGGAGCAGACCTGGCTGACCTCCACAGACAACAGCAGTCAACAGCCTCTGTAAATGTCCCGTGGGCTTTTTGGCAGTCTTAAACCTAGAGGCAGCCGCACAGTAGACATGCAAAGATCGCTCCAAATTTTCTGCAGCCATGTCCCCTGATGACTACTAGCTGCTGCTTTTCTAACCATGCCTCCTCCTGAGCCCATCTGAGCTCTGAAGCAGAAGCAGAGAGAAAAAGCAAGGAGCCAGTAACTCATGAGTGAAGCAGACTGCAGGACACAGGATTATCATAGATACAGCTCGGAAAAAGTCCTTATATCTTAAAGGGGGATCAACACCTTTGTTTTAAAGTTGTAAAAAAGATGTGGAGATAAGGATGAAAATTCTGGCAGAAAGTGCTAACAGGGAAAAATAAGTAGGAGAACAGAGGCAAAAAGAATATTAGATACAAGATAAAAGAACAGAAATTAATGAAATTGTGTGTCTAACTTCAATGTAAGATTGTTTCCATTTTTCCTAAACCTTTTGAGAAGAGCAGTAAATATATTGTTTTGACTATATGTGCAAATATCTTTATGATATACGCTGCTCATGTGTGTTCATGTTTTTAGGATGCATTCAGAAGGTGTATCAAGTCAGGTATGATGACAGATTAAAGCAACTTTTACATCCAGTCAAATTTAAGACCAGGTAGAAAAATAGTTCAGACAGGTCTGCACCCTTCCATACAGACACAGTTTTAAGGAATTATTTATGATTTTTTTTTCTGCTATTAACTCTATCCAGCCTCTTCTATCTCAGAGCCAGACTTACACTTTCCATGGGCTCTGTGTGAATAGTCTCCTAGAAAGAACTTGGTAACATTCCTTAGACTGCTAGCTAAAGGTGAAAGTTTTTTGTTTTGGTGGTGTGTGTTTTGAACTTGCTAGGCATCATGAGGGATCTATACAATCCACAGCAATGCCTAAAATGTCTCCTCTTCTCTAATTTTCAAGTATACTCAAGTGACCTCCTAAGTATAAATTCTGTTTAAAAAAACCCCAAACTTGTCCTGATCACCCTTTTTTTGTGCAGTAATTTGCCCTAAACTATTGAAGCAACATCACTAAGATAGAAGGAACAGGAGAAAACATAACTGGATATAAAATAATGAAAATGATGACGTAGCTCAATATAATTTAAATATTATTCTAAAGAGTGCCATAGATACTTCAGGAGTCTAAGTACAACGAAGCTACAGTGAGACTCGGCCACCTGTGCAGCAGCATACTATGACAGCGTAGCCATTGTATGGTGGTAGTTCAATTTGAAAAAACTGAGTGGATGGCAGACATGAGGTTTGAGAGCCGTCAGTCAGCCAAGGCTTAAGATGAAACACCTATCTAACTGCAATAGCAACACACTTATATATTCATCACTAAAGGATAACAGCTATGTTGTTTCTCCTAAGTAAGAAAAAGAACTGATTTATTGCACAAGTTTGATCAAGGGCAAAACTGTGAAATTAATTCCAGCAAAAAGTAGTATAAGGTGTATCATTTCAGGGGCTGAGTAGGCTATAAGATTACAAAACTACAGTTTTAACCAGTCTGGGGAAGTCTTGTGAAAACTTCTGGCACACTGAGGCAAGCAATAAAAACATACTGTCTGTGAAAAAAAATGTTTAATACCTACCTTGTCTGTTCTCCTGTGTAATGTTAGTCATACTTCCATCTTCAGCTAAGCCTTGTTCCAAATTTTCTAGTATCTGTAGTAATTTTTTTAAAGTAGCAACGTGAGTATAAACAGCACTATATATTTAATGCAAATTATCTACAATGGACAGTCTCTGTGTAAACCAATTCATGCAGGAATGCTTCACCTAGGTACAGTTCAAAATCATAGCTAGATCAATTGCACAAAGTAAGAAAGTCATTGTACTGTAGAAGGATGTTAGAGTTCAGTTTATGATACTTACAGAACATTAAATGTCAGCACACTCTAGGGTCATACACATTTTGTTAAGTAAAACAGGAAAAATGCTCCACTAGAGAATGAACATTAAATGAAATGACCACTATCAAAGTCAAAACTGATTTTTTTCAGAGAAGGCCACAGCCTCCTGACTTCTTCACCCTAAGTATGGACTTTAGTTTCTTTAGTTCCATGTTTTTGTCTTTAATGAAGTATTCCTCTTAGGTCTTACCGCAATTTCCTTCTCAAACTTTGTGGTTTATTGCTTTTTTAAATTTATCGTAGGTTTTAAATCATGTAAATTGCTGAGTGAATGAAACATTTGTTGTTTTACTGGAAGAATGGAAATGTATAATCAAGCTTGTGTCAGAAGCACTTTTGAAGTACGCATGCAAGGCTCCATTTGAAACACAAGTCAACTTTCCTTTTCCTAATTATAATTCTCCAAATTCATTTTCCAATTCACAGAATCACAGAATGTCTAGGATGGAAGAGACCTTCAAGATCGAGTCCAACCTAGCCCTAACACCTCAACTAAACCATGGCATCCAGTGCCACATCCAATCTTTTTTTAAACACATCCAGGGACGGTGACTTCACCACCTCCCTGGGCAGGCCATTCCAGTACTTGATCACTCTTTCTGTGAAAAATGTTTACCTAATATCTAACCTGTATTTCCCTTGACACAGCTTGAGACTGTGTCCTCTGGTTCTGTCAGTNTGGCCACCAGGGCACACTGCTGGCTCATGTTCAGCCGGCTGTCACCAGCACACCCAGGTCCCTTTGTGCCTGGGCACTGTCCAGCCACTCTGTCCCCAGCCTGCAACGCTGCAGGGGGTTACTGTGGCCAAAATGCAGGACTTGGCACTTGGATTTATTAAACTTCATCTTGTTAGACTCTGCCCATCCATCCAATCGTTCCAGTTCTCTTTGCAGAGCCATCCTACCTTCTATCAGATTGACACACGCTCCCAGCCTTGTGTCATCTGCAAATTTACTCATGAAAGACTCAACTCCCTCATCCATGTCATCAATAAAAATACTGAACGGAGCTGGCACCAGCACAGACCCCTGAGGGACACCACTGGTGACTGTCCCCAGCTGGATGCAGCACCATTCACCACCACTCTCTGGGCCTGGCCATCCAGCCAGTTCTGAACCCAGCAAAGAGTGCTCCAGTCCAATTCCCACAGATGACCCCATTTTTCCTGTTACAGGCGTGTAACTTTGGTTGTAGAATAATGCCTGAGATTTCCTTCAGAAAACTAACAGCCACTTGCTGTTTAATCAGCCACTGTGGTTACCAAACGAAGGAAATACAAGGCACTGCCTCTTCTGGGGACTGAGAACGCTTCCAAAGAAAGAGCTTTCAATTTCTGGCATTATAAGAAGTAATTGTCTTTTTCTAAACCAACAAAGTACACTTCAAATCAATACAGCAAGTCCCCAAAAAAGAAGACTGGTAGAATTAATCTGGCTTTAGAAAGTGTGTTGGTGTTTTCTAAAGCCAATCAAGATAATCTGTACCTCCAGAAAGTAACCTCATGCCACCAATTTTAGACACACTAAGCTGGAAGAAATTGCCCTATGAGATACCAAGCTCTTTTCACAGACTAGAGTGAAGTTTTGAAGTTAAGTTCATAAATTCAGCCAGCTGAGCCAGACCAATTTTCCTTGTAAGAATTGTTAGGCCATGACAAATTCAAGGTAGTATGGTTTACTGTAAGATTTGGTCAGAGGGCTAGACTGAGCTGCCTTACCTCAGATTTTGAGAGGCTATGAGCATACACCAGTAGATACTGCAGCTTAGCTGACAGGTGGCAATTTATGAGATGGCAGTGGCATGCCTGCAAGACTGACTCTCAGTCCCACTTTCAAAAGCAGTGCAGCCACTTAGAAATCACCTAGAAACCAAAGTGCCACCTTTCGGTGTTAAATGCCTAGTGTATAATAAGACACCTTGTCAGAAAAAAAACCCACATTCTTCTCTCACACAAATCCAAACCACTTTATAATCTACTTTCTGTGGTCTAAAAACCCTGATCTTTCTCTTCCCCTACAAAATATCTAGTGATTCCCTCTCAGGTTCAGTAAGACCCAAAGCTCCTACTCTTTAAATGGTATAAACACAACAAGGGGCCTTCATCAAGGTGACATGCTGTCTTGTTTAAAAAGACAATGGATTTCTCTGAAAACATTCTCACTAACATAATTAAAAAAGGAAGAATTAGATATTAGCATACAATTAGAGTATTACATTAACCATTCAGTGACTTTACTTGGGAATACCTAGCTCTCAAACTCAACATCATTAAAACAGAGCTCAGTGATTATTTGAGGCTGTTTTATTCCCTAGGTTTATCTGTCTTTTGCACTTAAGTACAAAAAATCATCTGCAGTTTTCCAGTATTTAGGCATTTCCCGATTTTCCCAGAACTGTTTAATAATAACATTAATGATTGTGACAGTTTCTCAGTGTAAGTTATTGCACTTAATCAATATGAAATATTTAGGTGGCAAACTGTTTATTCTAACAATATCACATGACATTGTTCTAACCATCCATGTTCCTACTATGAAGAAAAATATGATTGAACACTTCTACCATTTAATTAATAAGTTTTACATGTGACCTGTGCTTTTTCTTGTTTTGAACACTTATTGTTATGCACACTAATTAGTTTCACTGGCTAGTATTACTTCACTGAGTCTTCTGCTTCATTCCCTATCTATTGCCTGTATGGCAAAATTGCTAATATATGCATACTACCATTCAGCCTTTTTGGTGCTTCTGGAACTTTGGCTTTTTGGGTACTCAGACTGGTACAGGGTCATCATAGTTTCTGTGAACTTAAAAAACAAGGTGTCAAACCCTCTAGAGTGAAGTAACCTATGAAAAACAGAAAACTTATGTCACCTTAGCCACTAGAAGCTTATAGTAATCAAACCTAAGAGACTGAAAAGTTCAGAGAGACTGAAAAGTTCATCAATTTGGAAGGAAAACAGAAGGCTAGGAGACGTGGAGAGTTGTGTATGAAAGGGCCAGGGAGGAACATAACTACTCAAGAAGGAGAGTGGTGGAACTACAGAATTGTGGCTAATGGGCAAAGGGCACAAAGGATTTTTGACAGGTTTTGCAGAGGTAACACTTGCAGGGCCTTTTTAGGATGCAAGATTGTTAACCCACTTGCTGCTGCTCCGCTCACCTGATGGAAGAGCCCAGTATGGCTCTGGCAGCTGAGGGTTTAAAAGTGAAACATACCATGAAATGTGTACATTTCCAGAAGCTCTCCCTCAAGCATCAAGGGAAGCATAGGTACTTACAAACAAGAGTTTAGATTTAGCCTGACAGCTGCCCTTTTCACATTTTGGTCTCCAGCTAAGCATTTTTTAGCATGTCTTCTGCATTCCTAGCACTAAAGTGATCATGCTTATGTTTTCAAATGAACACTTGAAAAGAACAAATCCTTCTGTGATTTAAGTTACTTAATTTTAAATATCATTACTCTTATTGCCTGGATGTTCAAAGATCATTTATTTCAAGGTGGACTTAGAGGTGCAACAACTCATTGAGGCATTCAAGACCAGCAATAACACAGAGACAACAACCATTTCACTGGATTCCTCCCCCAGCCTATGACACCCATTTGGCACTACAGATAATTTCTTTCCCAATGTTGTTCATATAGAAGAATATGCAAAATATCGAACCAGATCTTGATTAGACACTTGCAGGAATACTGGAAAAGCTAAAAACATTATTGCAGGAAAAAAGATATGTGGAAACATATGTTCAGGAAAAATTAAAATAACATTTTTGTACCCAACCTCCAACCCTGCTTCAGGTACCAGAGACATGTAAGTAGATGGAGGCTGTAAAGACCAAGTAAACAAAATAAATACAGTTCCATCTTCAAGTGGAATGGTTAATCTAAAGTTGACAGGTGTCTGTAGAATATATACTACAAAAAGCAATAAAGAATTTAGCAGATTAAAAGCAAGTATTGGATAGGAAAAAACCCTCACTGTTTCATTAAGAAAGAGAAATGAAATAGAAAGACACATTTTCTTATGATCAGAATGCACTACCATTAGCCTGGAATAACCTCCCAGGGGATGCGGCCTTGGCACCATAGGCTGGCTCATTAAAAACTACAAAACAACTTTGCATTGCAGAGAGACAGACTAGGTGAGCTAATAGGTCTTTTCTTTCTTCTAGCTTTTATTACTCCAAGATCATCTCATTTACATAATGATGATTCGTATGCCCTTATGTAAATACAGATGACCAAAGATTATTTTTCCACTTTTTAAAATAGGGAAGTAAAACACTAGAGGCTTTTGGTTGAAAGCTCCCCAATTAATTCTGTTATAACCCAAATGGTTCCCAAGTGTCACATACAAATATTAAGACTAATGAGTGTACATACTTTATGTTATTTTCTTGGTTATGCCATGGGTTTTTTTAAGTATTAGAACCATTTTCTTGAACATTCCAGTTGAGTTCGAGATTGTTAGACAAATAGCATTCTATACAAAAATCAGAACATATATAAACAATGTTTTTTATCGGCCAGCCCTGACTTCAAATTGTTAAATTACCACCAATTTACAACTGTCTTTTAAAAACACAGTTATCTTTACAAACGGTCCTTTTTCACACTCTTCTTTCTACAGTTGTCCTTGAATTGTTCCAAAAACTAAGGTATTTAAATGAATGCAAACAAATGAAGTAATCTGCAGTGAGGTATCTAGAATAATTGATCAGAAATATTTCCAAGAATATGTTTTATTTGTTAGTAGTTATCTGTCTACTGTACTTTAAAAAGAAGCATCCATCAGCACAGACAATAGCTTGTCCTGGCTACTGTATCCTGCCTCAGAGGAGGCTGTCAGAACCAAAGGGATATTTGTTGTCTTTCCTGCTGCAATTCAAGACACTTAGACAGGGGAAACCTTGCAAACTCAGACACAGGAAGGCAGAGGCAAAGAGGTGACAATGTCTGAACCAACACCGAGTGCAGAGAACAAGAGACTCCTCAGAAGAGCTTGTGGAAGGTGTAGAGTCAGCTTTAAAGCAGCTTTCTCCAAGAGTACAAGGGATAACACAGAATTCACAGTGACCCAGGTCACTGGCAATTGATGGACTGAGAACATGAGTAAATAGTTCTTCAAGAACTGTTCTTCAAGAACTTAGTGGGCAGGGAAATATGTATATATTAATTTGTAACTCTCCTTTATTTCTATTTCATCTTCTCCACCATATTCAGTTCCCTTTATTTAAACAAATAATCAGCCTAGCCCATGTTCAAACAAAATGTTGTATTATAGTTTAAAAGCTTCCTTGGTACACTGGATATGCTCTAAGGATATGCACTTGTAGAGAAACATCAGAGGCAGAGCCACCTCAAGGCTGTGGATGACTTGAAGGTCTTGTAAAGGAGTGTGTGTGTGTAGGGACAGAGTTAATTTCCTTTTATTTCATTCCTCTACTGACCAGCAATCTTTAACCCACAGAGAATCGTGGCAGATCACACTGTAACTGAGATTTGGCCACTTCAATCAAGTCTGCCAGATGGCTGATGGATGCCCCGCTCAGCAGTCACTCCCTCGTTCACATTCAGTTTTCTCTGTTCATTACAAGATTAAGGAACTTAGAAACCAGTGTAGTTTTGGAACCTAGTGGCACCTTCATGACTGAGGGCAGAGAATGCAGCACTTTATATCAGATTGCATAAACCCAAGATGTGAAACAGCCGATCTGCTGCAGACTGGGGCAGGCAAATTTTAGTAGAGGCACCATGAAATCCTGCAATAGAAGTGTATGGCATTTCCTAGAAGAACAGAATTACTTCAAATTGAGGACTGTTTATGAAGAAGAGGGCTGGAGAGAATAGCCAGCCAGTGATATTAGATGAGAGTTGACAGCAGCCTTCAAGGGCTATGAAGTACCACTTCTTGGCCAAATTAGATGTATTTTTCAACAGTTTCCAAATCAATTCTTTCCAACTTTACAAAAAATGCCACTTTCACGTCTTACTACCTAAACCATTCATTTTCCCACTCCTAATAAGAAGAACTGGGCTTTTTACTGCAAACATTTGCTTTTCCTACATATTACTGTGTTAGAAGAAAGTTCCTTTCATACACTTAATGCCATTACAGCTACACAAATTGGCAATTATCAAATCCCTCCACCTCCCTTATCCAAGTTATTTTAAGGAGTAAATATAGGAAACTGCAAGGAATACTGAAAATGAAAAGTAATCACATGTGTTTATCTTGTACAGTTCTGAACTTTCAAGTGTCATAGATAAAGCAATAATATTGCATTTCTTCTACAGTTTACAACATTGTAAAATTCATGGTCACTTGTGCATTAGACTACTTGGGAAAGATTTCTGTGGAAAAAAAAATTAAGGACAAATGCTTATGGTTCAGGGTTGCTGGTTTTAGTGGATAAAGTTAGTGCTCACAACACCATGACTCCAATTTCAGCACTGACAAATCCCAGGTTATAATTTAGGCCATAATTTTTTATTATAGCATTTGACAAAACAAAACCCCCAACCAAACTCAGCAGGTTGTATTTATATTCCTAAATGACTGTTGTTCATAAAACCAGTTATTTGGACTATTTCTGAAGGATCAAGGTCATTAACAACTGTTTTCAGCAAGCTGGACACAGCTGAGTGAAGGAAAGAAATCTCTCCTACTTGCCCTTAAACACATCTGCTTACTGTGCTTCACATCTTGTCTGGCAAAAGCATCAAAGTTTGTTCTTTCTCTGTTCTACTCAATTGAGCCAGAGCTACCACAGAGAAGGATCTCTCTTAAAATGGAAGAGGCACTTCATTACTATTAATAGAAAATTTCTTATTTGCATCAAGATGGAGTAAAAAATGTCATAATTGAAACTTAATGTTCTTTAAAAGGACAGTAAAATTTATTTCTTAAACATTAAGAAATGTTAGCGACTAGAGATGCTGTTACCTTGGAGCAGATTATCTTCATACTATGCAGTCTGTCAAGTGATTCCTGAGGATTTCCTAGGTACTGAGGAAGTTCAGCATGCAAAATCCGCATGGAGAAAGGAACCATGGAACCTAGAAAACAATTAATTTTGTTAAGTGTATCTGCTATGATGATCAGTTTGTGATTTGCCTACATTAAAAAAGGTATGTCTCACTAGTGCTTATATCACAAAGTCCATTTTGCCTTCGTATAATTTTCTTCTCCTGATGAAAAATGTGAAAGATGAGAAAACAGAAAACTTCTTTTCAGCTATATCCTGTAACATGTTTAAAACATTTTAAATAGGCAAACACAAGTAAACCATAATCAAGAAGGCAGGAAGAAGGTGCACCTAACTCAAATTTTCAAAAACAAGTTGTACTGGGAAGTACAATATTTCATTGAAAATTCCTTATAAATAATTAAAATTAAGGATTAAAAAAAATGAAGTGTACTTAAGTTGCAGCTACATTACTACTAGCATTTAATAATTATGTATATTTTACAACCAATGTAGAAGAAATAAGATGAAATTACTGGCCTTCAAAGTATGCTTGTTTGAAAGAGATATTGAAAGAGAGATAACCAAGGCATGCAAAATCTCTTGGCATTTTTTGTGTAACTTCTGGTTCATTGAAAACATCAAAGAATAAGGAATTTTAAGCAATATTTGGACAGAAAAAGAAATTCATACTGGTTTACTGCTACTACTGTTGTTATTGTCATTATTGTTGTTATTATTAAACTATTATAATTATTATTATTTTTAGTAGTAGTAGTATTGACAAAGACCTCATTGTCTACATTTATGGGCATCCTGGCTGGCTTCACAGGCAGTTCCAGGAATTTACCCAAGCCTTAATGTGTGCAACATCTTGCTTTCAGGAAACTGCATAATCCTGATACACAGGCAACAATACTGAACATAAACTAAACACCACTACTGAAACCAAATCAGAGCTGCCATAATGGGGATATAGGCCTTGCAAAATACCATGCCACTGATGCCTTAGGATTTAGCCTTTATATTTTTCAGATCCTGTACTGCTTTAGTGTATAACTCTAAAACTCCATAGCCTGTCAGCTACTGTTCCCCTATTTTGTTCAGACAAAACAATTCCTCTCTAGGCCTGAAACTCAAGAACACCTTATTGTCTCAGGCCCCAAGAGATGTAAACAATAGTGAACTGGGGGGGGGGCCTGCAAACTGGGGGTAAATGACTTCATTACCTGAAACTGTAATTGGAGGATTAACTCCTGATATGTAAATGGACCAAATTTACAACTGCATGAAAAACTTGTGACCATTGTACATCTTGGGTGTAGCCCCTCAGAGGCTTTTGACTGCCCAAGGTGTACCTATTGAAGGCCCGAAATAAATAGCCACTTTTATTCTCTTAATTTTGTCTAGCCTCTGTTTTAGGTAGCCACTCCAAGGCATCACCACATTTCTAATATTTTAATATGTACATTTGCTATAGACATATTCTAAGGGGATTTCTCTCTCGAGTTACCTCTTGCCTCATCTTTTCTCAAAAACAGGACTCAGGAGCTTTCTAAATAGATTTTGCACCTGTTGTTAACAGACTCGTATGTCAAAGAGGTAAATGCTATACAAAATGAGTCACTGCCTCTAGACTTTTTTTTTAAAGGTTGACAAAATTTTAATCACAAGACTCACTAATTATGACCTTCACAGTAAGCCACTTATATCTACATAAATTCTCTTCAGCTGATGCTAACTATTCCCGATGGCTTCCCTGGCTGCCGTGTTCCTGTATCAGATGCACACATGAGTTCCATGCATCATCATATGTGGAAAACACATTAAGAAAAGAAAACTGCCTTTGAAGTTCTATTAAGAGACAGGCAGAAGTTGATACAACTGGTCACAAAAGTTGTGAAATATTTTATGTATGTATTCTGAATAGTGCCTAGCATGACAGAAGATACACAGTCAGTGTAGGCAGTGAGCAACAACAAAAACAAGTCAAAAATAATTTAAGAGTAAATTCTGTGCCAAAATACCTGAGAAAAATTGCTTTGCAGACTTTGCACTGCAAACCTATGGAAGCAAATCCGAACTCTGTCCAGTTATATCTCTACCACCTCTCCAATGACCAAGTTCTAATAACCACAATTCAACAGTAATCCTGCCAGAAAAAGCAGTGCCTATAAACAGCTAGCTCAGTACTGCTCTTTTGGAGAAGGTAGTCTTAATTTACTGATGATGTACCTTCTGCTGCACTCAATGGGATTTCTGAGGCAAAGGTAAAAAAGGGGGAGAAAATTTTGTAAAAAACTGAAAAAAACCTAGAGGTTTAGCAATATTTTGGTTAATGACTGTGTTGCAGTATTATCAATTCTAAACAAGTTTGTATGTTTACATCCTCTTGTAAAATGCAACAAAAGGTCAATTCAATAAACACTCATACAGAAAAACTGAATTAGTACCAGAACTCAATATACAAATAGACAGGTATTTAATGGAGCACAGATGAAACATCTTACATTATCAGTTTTTAATAAAATTTACATAATGTTTTGTGATAGTTTTTTGGAATTCTGTATTTCGAAAGTATTGATCTTATGTACTGCTGAATGAAACCACTCTACTACAATCCCTGTGAGAGGAAAGAATAACCCACTACCAATCTATATCATCAGAAGCAGTGACAGAGGATGTCAGAATGATGAATCCAGGTCAACTTAAGACTCCATAAGAATCTGATTTATTTCCTATTACAACTAAATCCTCTGTTGTAAAAGGCATTCAGAACTATATTACCTCAAAATGTACTGTATGGATGTATTATTTCTCAACTGCTTAGTATTTCCTTCGTAACTTGTGACCAAGAAACATTCTAGTGCGATCCTCAGTAGTCCATCAAGTGTGGTGACAGATCTCAAACAAAACCAGAAGAAAGCTGGCTCGGGGTGTAAGGCTAGTTACTGTAAAGAATTTTCAAACCAGAATTTGTATTACAATTTCTCACAGGAGCATCTAAAACTCTAGCATCTGTTTCTTCTCTTTCTTTTTGAAACTCACAATGTAAATAGAAGACGTTTTACCGTAAACAACCAGCAAATCCACCCAGTCAATGTCTGTTACTTACTAAGCAAGCTACTAACTTTATTTAAAAATATCAGAAATATCTTTCTGCCCTCTCCCTCAGTCTCCTTGTAATCCTTCTGAATAGCAGTTTTTTTTTTTTTTGAGAAAGGACAAAACTGTACACACGCTCTCACACAAATGTGACAGCTGGGGAAAGGAGAAGAAACATCCTTTTACCACTGGTAAGGCTTTCTTACCAGTCCATGTAAACAGTATGTATTATTTCAGGTCAAATCAGATGAGCAAATTGCTCAAAAAAAACCCGCAGCACTTATTCAAGCCACTCAATCCATATATAGACCTTAAATACACTGCTTATAAACTCATGAGATTTTTGGTTAAGTGCATTTTTCCAGATACGTTCCTGTCTTCAAGTAAACTTCTTTTTAGTTAAGTTATATGAGGTATGGGAAATGTATCTAATTCAGTTCCTATAGTAATAGACTGATCTTCTGGTTAAAAAAAAGGCCATAAATTTACTTGGATTTGGTAAAGTTTTCAATGAGTGCTACTTATGTAAGGTGCTAATACAATTTACATACACTTCTCAGAAAGAAATACATGGCAGCAATAGAAAATGCATATGAAGAGATCTGTTCACCAATGTAATTCTGTAACTGATTAACAGCTGTGGTAGAACTGACAAGAGGTGAGACTTAAAAAAGGCAAAGGAGATTTTCAGAAAACACTGTGATTTTCATTTATATTATATGTTTTAACAAGAAAACAACTGGGAAGAAGTAAATTATGTCTGCTGATGACTCGAATAGATCAATAATAATAATATCAGGAAGGTCTGAAAGGCAGGTTGTAGAATTCGGAGTACAAAATTTAATGAAAAAAAAGATTAGTTGGGGGGGGGAACTATACTTCCCCCAATGAACACACTTATATTGGGGAAAAAAAAGGAAAAAGTATGATTGACTGCATTAACACTCAGCTGTAAGAGAGAGAATACATGTGCTTGTTAGACTAAGGATTACATAATCCTGTCTGAAAAGTTTCACCTACTCACTTTTAGGCCACTTAAAGCATGCAGGGAAAGACACATTTCTTTTAAACAGGTTTCTATTATAAGCAGGCATACATATCTATTCCTGTGACATCCCACTAGGGACAAGAAAATTTTATATAAACAAGGAATTTATCACAGACTGTCTTCTGCAAAACTACTTGGAATCAAACCTGTATACTCTATTATATTCCACTCAGCACTGAATTTAACAGGGCAACATGTCAAGGAAATATTTAAAACAAATAGCATATCCTGTAATTAAAATGTTTACTTAAGAGCATAGGAGAATGGATTTTGCTCTCTACTTCATACTTCCGATTTCTAAAGTAATGTCTCTTACCCAGTAAAACGATGCCAGCTAACCTTAGATTATTTCCACAGAAGGCAACACCCTACAATTACTGCTATATATTGAAATTTTATTTTTATATTGAACAGTCTTATTCTAGTTTGATATTTTACAGTTGACCGCTGTTGCTCCTCTTTAGGGGTTTCATAATAATATATAAAAAATTTATAATGGAAAATGGTTTCATTTTAAGACAATTTTTGTTAGCAATCACTTTTAAATACACTGGAGATTTTTTTTTCAAAGAACGTGATGTTTGATGGTCATTTTCACATGAATTAATCTCATT
Source organism: Dicaeum eximium (assembly GCA_013396995.1). Taxonomy (NCBI): domain Eukaryota; kingdom Metazoa; phylum Chordata; class Aves; order Passeriformes; family Dicaeidae; genus Dicaeum; species Dicaeum eximium. Next base: position 578,530 of record VWZP01004983.1, read on the forward strand.
TGTATATATATATATATATATATATGTATTATCATCATACAAAAGGCAAAACTAAAAAGTAAAGAAAGAACTATTGAAAGGAAAATGGATACACTGAAAGCAGAGGAACAGATGGAATAAAGAGCAAGATCAGGTAGATTTTTTTTAAGACCAGAGATTTCAATTTCTATTTCCTTATGAACAGCTGCACATTTTCATAACTGTCAAAACATAAACATCACCTCATGTCAATCAAATTTGAACTGCAGCCCTCATCTGCAGCCCTTTTGGAGCAGAGAAGAGTATGCCAATGACCAGCTATTTTATCCTTGCATTTTCTTGTTGAAAACCAGTAACCAGAAATGCTTTCTAATCTGCCTTCTACAGTTCGTTCAACAGATCTTAAATGCCCAAAAGCAACAGAAGAGCAGATTATCAATTACTGAAAGGATAAAGTGGGATCTTGTAACAGTAAAAAAACTCAAACCAAAATAAAAGAAACAATTCCTTCCTTCACCGGGTAAAAGAGAAATACACAAAATCGAGTTTCTTAAAAATATTCTGCTTTACACACATATATATATATGTACATAGAGAGATGCATATGCTTCCCTTTATATGCACAAACATACTTCTACCAACAGTGTATTTGTATAATTTATAGGACTTTTAAGAGGGATAATGTAGTGAACTTCAAATCCTAGGTTCACTGACTAGAAATTAAAAGTACACTTAAAAATCACAGTTTAGTAGATTAATTTCCAAGTTTTTGTTCATTACTTTCAATCCAGAGAGACTGAAGATGAGACAGGACACTAAATGTCTGTAACCATTTAAAGAAAATGTTTTGAAAATTTTATCTGAAATTACATGCTTGCATATACTTTACAAGTTAACTGCACATGACCTAAGAACAGAAACTCTGAATCATGATCTGGTTTTAAAAAGTTTCAAAAACACTTTTTCAGTAATTTGGAGTTACTTGCATTGAAGAAAGTAAAACGTAACCGAAAGAATGCAGGAAAACTCTCCAAAAATTGCCCTGTAGCAAAGAGATCACCCTAAATCTTACCTACTGATAACTGTAATAAGGCAGAATTTAGAAATTAGTTACTTGCTCATGGTATTAAGAAATCCTGTGTAAAGCTGGCACTGTTTTCAATATGACTATGTAGCCTTGGCAAAGAATGCACAATTAGATATTTTAGCAGTACTCTACCCACTTCTATTAGACATACATTTCTTAACTAAAATATCTGGATCACTCCAGAAAAATTTCTATTTGCATGTCTGAGTAGCCTGAATAACTAACTGGAACCACAATATTTGAATGGTATTTATTCAAGCTGTATTAGCTAATTTTACAGGTAGACAGTAGCTCTGAAGCAACAGAAGAGTGAATTTAAAGAGGCAGTGGAGAGGTACACAATCACCAAAGCAAAATAATGGGTAACCAGTTCCACTAGAGGTTATAGTATGTTTTTTATTGCCAACACGAGCTTCAATGAAGAACTCTCCTGAGCAACTGCCATGACTCAATCAGTCTGACACAGGAGTGTTAACTTAAGGCAGTATTTGTGGTAACACATGAGAAAAAGCCAGTACCACATGTAATAATGGAGTATTATTTTTTTCTGCTTTCCTGAAAAATTTGTTAACAATGAGGAGCACTCTCTAAGACATAATTTCTTTAGCTTGTGCATTTCTTCTCTTATCTTTATTTTAAACTGATTACTTCCCTTTGTTTCTCTACCTACCACAATCTTTTATTATTAATCCTTTTATTATTATTAATCTTTTTTGCCCACATCATTTCACATTCTGCCACAGTTATCCCACTAACCACATATTATGAGGGTGAAAAAAAGGATGATTTATAGCATCATCAGACTCCATAAATTAAAAAAGGGAATCTTCAGCCAGATTGCCTCCTACTAGCATAGACAAGTAGAAGACGAAAAGAAAGGAAGACAGTAAACACAAAAAGGCCAAACACCACTGTAGAGGCATCACATAAAGGAGATAATTTCCCCAATCCAGGTCTGTCCCTACTTATGGCATAGGCTGACATTCAGAAACAGTCCCAAGCTTCAGGTAGGCCTTGCAACTGAACTTGGTCCTCTGCACTATACAGTCCAGATGCCTATAAAATGTCTTTCGTGGGTATTAGAGAAATACTTTGGATAAGTGTTTTCATAGCTAACACAGTATCTCTGTATCAACAGACATAAAATAAGTTTCTCACAGCAAATTTTTCTATTTTATAAGCTTACAAAATATAGTAACAATTATTATAGTTCACCTTAGACATCAGTGCTGAAAGCTTGTTAACATGGGTTGGTGTGACAGTTCCAGACCATGCATGACATGATTCCTTAAGAATGACTGGAATTTCAAAATTGATTAAAAGAAACAAATTAAGACCACTGCTTGAGTAACTAAGGACACATTAAAAATGAAATCACACACAAATTTTTTCTATCAATTTTTTCATGTATTTCTGATAAAAATTCTAAATACAGTGGATATTAGTAATGTCATAAAAGTATCACCAGTGAAAAATGCTAAAGCAGTTGTGATATCTAGACTCACACTATTATATATATATATATATATATATATATAAAATGTTAATTTTTAAGTCTAGCACTATCCATCCAGAAGTGCCATCCTACTGCACCTATTGCAGGACACACTAGTGTATCCCTAGTCACAACACTACCACACTTAAAAAGCTTATGTTAGTATTGAAACCAGAGCTCAAGGGAAGGCATACACTATGAAGTAAGTTTCTAGAACACATACAACTAGATATTTAATGCCATGTTCCTTATTTATGCACGTCCCACCAGAGAATAGAAGACTGTTTTAATTTAGAGGAATACAGATGATGCTGCACCATGACAAGGAGAATGGAAAGGGGAAAGGGAAAGAAACCCCATCTCATGTTACATAAGCTTCTGGTCAGGGGAATACAAGTTCAATTTTCCCCCCCTTTACAATACAAAATAAATTATTCACAAGTTTTGTAGCTGAAGAAACTGATTTTGGTAACATTAACTTTTCTGGAACTTACTGCTCTATTAACCAGAAACAAGACCAAATTGCCTCAATAAAGAATGAAATAGTATATTAATGTTCCATTTTAATTGTTGGCGCTCACAGGCTCAGAAACACAAAGGCATTACCAATGGAAAGGCTGTCTCAGGTTAGGCAAGCTATCATGTGAAAGGTTATTCTATATCACAAGGAACACAGACACAAATGGTATGAACAGAAGTGCATCAGACTGTGTAAATATAAAGTTAAAATGCTTAAAAAAATTCCTGAAATCCATCTGTCATAAGAAGGATGACAAAAATTCAGCCTTATATATCCCAGACAGAACAATGAAGATGTGCAGGAAGCAATCTATAACAGGTTCCTGACCTAAGGACCTACCTAGTATTAAAGAAAAATATTATATGTAGAATAGGACGTTTTAGCTTCTTTATGCAGATTAGTTTAAAAGAACTAAATCTACAACTAAGGAATTTTAAGATATTACTAGAAAATGGGAAGTCAGTTCTCTGGTCCTTATCAATCAGGAATGATCTATAGGTGCCTTAACCAACTCCACTGGCCAGCAAAAGGATCCTGGCAGAATCAATGTCCTGAGAGGCTGCACTCCTACAGACAACACAGATGACTGAACAAAGAGCCCACAGAAACCAGGAAAGAAGATTTTATACAGCCTAGAACTTAGAGCCATGATAAAGATAACAATAATAGCATCAATGCACATCATGGCTGAAAATGCCATACTAAATATGAGAAGGAAATGGAGATTAGCAGCACTGCTGAAAGGGAAACAGCTTTTAGGCGAGTTTCAGAGGGAAACTAAGAGGACTATGTTGGGCATGTTAAGTTTAATTAATAGAAAAACATCTTTCACTTTTCGTACAGTTACTTGTAACTTAAATTCTTGGAGATAAATTTCTCAGAGATTAATTGATGAAGGGCTATTCTCACTGCTCTAAGTTTTGAAGTTTCCCTACTTCAAGCACAAAATCCAGAAAACTTCCTAATGTACTATATTTTTTATTATGAATATTTTGAATACAAAGAAATGATGTAAAGTATTATCTGTATTACAATTAATGGGTACATTATTTATATCTATACTCTCACTTCTTAAATTGATTTTTAAGTGCTTACTCCATTTATATACCATGAATCAAAATTAAAATGTTGAAATTAAGCCTTTTAGGCTTATTACACCACAAAATGATACACAAAATTGCCAAATAGCAGTGGATTGTGTATTCATATTAATAGATTTCAACCAAAATATAGGAATGATTTATCTGTATTTTATTATTTAAATTAGCTGGTTAACAATGCATGTATACTAAATTTCTTTATCCATAATCCAGCATAGCATAATTTAACGCTAGACAAAAAACAACTGTTTGTGTTCTCCTACATCCCTGCAAATAGTATTTCTCTCTCCTCAAAACTACATAAGGAATGTTTAATAGCTGTTCCCACAACATAATCATACTGGATGTATAGGAGATATCTACAACTAGCAGGTCAGCTCCATCCAACCTCGATCCCATGTTCCTTACAAATGAGCAGCTTATGGTCCCAGTTGGTATGTTCAACTGGTAAAAATTAACTGAGGCATATAATTATGAAAGAGACTATCTTCCTTAAGCTCACCCTTTTTTACCATCAATATTCTCATAACTTGTATGAAATAGCCACAGTGGTTGAGTGATTGCTCCAGGATCCAAAGCTCAGTCACAGGACAGGTGATTTCAACAGCTGGCCAGACTGTCCAGAACTGCTGCTCCCTGCATCCTCTGGGGCATGAGCACTCAAGTACCTCAAATGCTGACATGACCTGCAAGGATTTTTCTTAGACAAACCACCTGATTTTTAATATTGAAAAAGATGTGGAGACATACATATGGCCTGCGGAAGATACTACTGCTGTAGCATCATGTGTGCAGCTGCCCTAAGAACACCAAATCCAAAAAGCTGTCCAACTTGATGACCAGGACCTCTTTCACTCTTCCAAATGACACAGCTCCTTCCCAGTGGACTGCCTGTGATTACCTGAAGGACAATGGGTAACATCAGAGGGAGTTGTTCTAGGCAGTCCACATTGGCCTTGCTGGGCTGCAACTGATCTTTTGCATCACTATGCAAAATAATCTGCAAAAAATCATGAACTTTCTGACACCAACTTGCCTTCCTCAGAAACCTCAAAATCTTCTATCTTTCTAGTTTACCCCATCAAGGCTACCAGTATCTCATGTAAAATGTGCTGTAATTTTTCAGAGAGGCAATGCCTGTAACAACTGCTTCTTACAAACGTTTTATTACACACTGTGGTTCAAATACGAAAGCCAAAGAACATTAAGAACACGCAACGGTGTACTTGCATCCAAGAGCTATTCTTTTCTAAATAACAGCTATAGAGAAAAAATTTCAAAATAGCCTGAACAAGAGCAAAATTGCTCCTAAAAATAGTTTTTCAAACCCAGACTTCTGGAGAACTAGAATATCCCAAGTAACGGAACTATGTAGTTAACCTATAGGCTATTTGAAGCAGTGGGAAGTAGTGCATTTGTAACTTGAGACAAACTGCTTAAAAAGAATTGAAGCTGGTGTTGTTTCCGTTCTCTGCAATAATGAGATACATAGTAAATCTCTGATTTTTACTTACTTTCAATTATTTTGCAAATAATATTATATGTAACCATGTTTCAACTGAGGAGCATTATTAATTTACTTTAAATTTAGAGTTTTTTCTTTTATCCTAGAAACCAGGAAATAATACCTGCAGTAGCATATGGGCATGCAAGTATCAAAAATAGCATAGTGATACTACCTGGATGAACTGAAGAGGAAAAAGCTTCTAGAGTCTGTTTCCACAAACTCTCTCATCATCTTTCAAGCCTGGTTTTGGGTAAAATGAACTATTCAAGTTTGGTAGTTTTTAATTTCAGTATCATAGAACTACAATATTATATTTACTTGTTAAAAACATTCCTGTGTAGCAGCATCATGAAATACACTGCCTACCTATATTGCTCTACCTGTTGTTACTTCTTATCACTACCTCCATAATGCAAGCAATACTTTAATGTACAAATCAATCATGTTCTTCTGGGGAAAAAAAAACCAAACCAAAATCAACATAATCCATAGCTCTTCCAATGCTTTAGCATTAGCCAACAAATATTTTATAATTACTGTCAAAACCAGAAAACAATTAAAGCATTTCATAAATCAAGTGTTTTACCTTTACGTCCAGGGTATACGTTAGGGTAATATTCATAATAAAGATCAGGCTGGTCTAAATTTCCAAATGGTTCAAATTCCATTTCTGCATTTTGGAACAGATTCAGTTTTACCAGCAGTGCTAGTCTCACAAACCACAGCTAAAATTAATACATATAAAAAAAGGGAAAGACAAGGTCTGTTATTAGCTTCAATCAAAAGCCACATCCAATACAATTTCAACTTCTCAATTTTTTCTGATAAAAGGTAAGTTAAGTGTCTCTCTGTTACTGAAAAGAAGCAGGATTTAGATTTACCTGCTCTTTTACATAGTATTTTTCATCAAATCATTAAAGCAAAGCTCAGAGGACTGATGTGTGATTGTTTGTAAAGATACTAAGATATTGAAGATGAAGTTTGAAAACTAGTCTGCTTCAAAATTAGAATATTTCTCTTTGAAATGAGTTAGTATGTATGTGTCATCAATTGGGTATTTTAACTGCTTTTTCGACTTTGCAGTATTCTTAAAATCTTTTGGTGAAACTCCATGAGCTTTATAATCACTAGGGTCAAAAACAGGAGTTCTGGTCACATCTGAATCTTTTGCAATATTTTATTAATTTAGATTCTTATCTTCTAAGCAACATGAAACACATTTTTAACATGTGGAATATTCTTATAAACTTCACAATCTAGATATTTCCATAAACTTTATCAGAGTGAGCTTTTAAAACAGCAAAACATACTCCATTTTACTAGTGTAAAAACCTTTACAAACATAGAATAAAGACTGGATTTTCCTTAAAAAACTAAGTTTGTTTTAAATGAAGGCCTACTTTACATAAGCAAACAGAGAAAGTGTCTTGCTAAAATAACCTCAGTTTCTATGTTACAATTAGGAAAAGGAGTTCAATCATGTTAAAAAAAATGCCATGATGAATATTATTGGAAAAAAGTGACAAGGGCATATTTAAACATACCTGCAAACGTACCTGTAAAGAATCTGTTGTATGGCTAGCAGGTAGTCCACTTTTTTTATAGCCTTGACCATGTGCAGTTAGAAGCCGCCCACACAAGTCAACTGCTGCCCTCCAGTTTTTAGTGCTCTGGGAAGAAGAAAAGAGTAAGTAGCAAAATCATGAAGTCCCTAAAATGCACAACTGCTGATTTTGCCTGCAGCAACGACATGTACCCATTAGTAATAATGACAAGGTCAGGAGAGCTGGCCGGTGAGAAGCAGAATGTCATTTGTCAAAGCTGCATGTCTAATTAGGCAAAAAGGGAAATCAAGTGTTAATACTACCAGATCATTAAGACAAAAGAATATACAATACCATAGGGAATTCTAAACTTAAAGCTGTATCATGTTTGATTATACAAATAAATATACCATAATATTCACAACTTTGTTTTCTCCTAAAAAAAGGAGACAAAAATTGCCAGCTGTGTATTATCAATAATATCCAAGTTACTCTACAATCATAAAGTTTTCAATGCCCATTCTTATCTCACTGACTTCAGTATCTCAGATTATAACTCCAAGTACAGTTCACTTAATGAAAATAAACTTTTAGCATTGTCCAGGATACAAAATTCCTATTAATCAAAAACAAAGAACAAGGAACAATACAATGCATAAATGATAAATTCAGAACAATAACAACTGTTTCACGTACAAAACGTAAACATCTGAATTTCCACTGCATGACTAATTTCAAAATACTCTTAATTTTTTATTCTACAAAACAAAAACAATCCTACTTATACAAATCAAAATGTACTCTCACACTATTAATCAGTTTTTCAACAGAAACATCCCAATGATGTTTCTGCCTTGTATAGTGTGATGCAACAAACTAAAACCATAAAATTAATATTAAACAGATTAATGTTCCACAGGTTTTAAGCTATTATACTTTTCTATTATACAGAGGAGTTTTTAAACAGATGTTTTCAGCAGGTCATTGTAAAGTAAATATATGCTATTCCTGAAAGTAATATTTTTTTCAAATAGTTTCTTAATAAATAAAAAATATAACTGTAATAGAAAATAATCATGTTGTCTGATGAAATTTGAAGGAATAAAATAGATTTATATTGGTGCTTGCAAAGTTCAGATACTAATCTTGAATTGGTATTTTATTAATTTCTCTCCAATGTTTTAGAAAACATACAGCAAACGTTTGCTTTGATACAGCAAACAGTTACATTGAAAAACCAGTAGTAACAACTGAAGAGTTTTCCTACTTTCTGGCCCCCATTTTGCAGCCACACAGGCCACAAACAGGCCACTAGAGAGATCAGCATGCACTAACCACCTCACCTCTCCTCTCTGCATTGTCAGATGCCAGATAAAGCTGAGTTCCACTGGAAATGCAAAAGTTGGCTGACAGCAAGACCATGAAACAGCATGGCAGACTCTGAGCCATCTACGCTCTGATGGAAGAGCAGGAATTGATAATGCATTATAACATCCTTCAACATCTGCCTGTATCAGCTTAGAAAAACTGAAAGATACTGACATGGATTACCTGAAATTCCCTCCTCTTCTGGAGAGACAAACCACATTCTTATTATCCTTAGGACAGGAGCAAACACAGACTCTAAAACTGCTCAACTTCTCTTCCCAAATGAGAGTTGGGATCAAAAAATAATAATGGATCATTTAGGACCAATTCAGTTGCTACAACCTTTTAAATTCTATTTCAGGCATGGCCAAAAAATACTTTATCCAACAATACAGCCAAGAGAAGCAAGTCTGACAATTATTGTGAAAACAGTCTTTGCTGGAAACTGAAACACAATATTTGAAATGATTTCAAAATCAGAGCTGCTTGCTGGTCATGGAGCATAATTCTGTGTGGAAGCTTAATAGAAGGATGCTGGCCCAATTTGACCTACAACTCTAATTTGACATTAACTGGACAAATTATTGTCTTAGGCAAATTGTACCAGACTTAAGAGTTGCCAGTCCACCAGAAATCTTTATCCATTTCAAATATCGCTCATAACCTTGCAGGTCACTTTTGTGCTTCCTGTGGTCTACAATCACACAGTTCTAAAAACCCAGGTTCCTTATACCTGAATTTTGTTTGTAAGTTGTAAGTAGAGATTGCAGCTTCAGATGCAGCATAAAAAATACTGAAGAACATTCTCAAAGACAAAAATAATTATTCTGTCAAGATCAGGATATGGTTGTCTAGCTGTAATTGTGTGAAAACACTAATTTCTCTAAGAAAAAATACTGTCAGCCAAATATTATTGCTAAATAGTTCACTAACACAGCAGCAGCCTGGAAGAAGAGAACTACTCTCCACACAATGTTAGTATCATCTTTCCACTCCCCCCTAAAGTATGGAGCTGCTCTTTTAATGAAAGCCACCAGCCTGCATGATTTCTGTAGTTTTTAAACACTATTAGACTAGATGTTTATCTGGGGAAAGGATTTTTTAAAATCCATATACATAACCAAAAATTAAAAATCCAAACCATCTCAGTACTGACTGCTGTACACAAATCAAACCTAGGCCAAGCAAATCAGCCACCCACCAGACAATGCATCAGCCCTTGCAGAACTTCTCTGTTCTTCAAAAAAAACCCAGAAATCCTGGGGGAGGCTTACATACAGACAGCAAAACTGCATAGTAAAACAGATTTCAAATGTAATTCTTCTGTCAAGCAAAGAGAGCCACACAGACTGGAAATCTACAGAAAATGTGTTCAATGATGAAAAGGGAACTCCTCTGATACACACAAACAATTTCTAACATTATTCAGTCTCTCAGGAAAACCACTGAAATTTTATCCGATAAATCGTTGTTTCTTAGTACAGAAATGCAACCTCTTCCCAAAACCACACATTTACAGTTTGTGCTACTCCCACCTTCTCTCAAATCAGCTATAAAAATGTAGGAAATTTCTCACTGATTTAGAAACAATGAACAATCCCCTCCCTTATTTTTAAGGATTATTTATAACTTATTAAAATGAATATGTATGTTACACCACTGTATCCTGGTTTGCTATATTTGAAAATATATGCAAAAGCACAACATTATTCACGTGCAAAAGTAATAGCATGTGACTTTTATAAAATAGACTCAAAGGGAGTCATTAACTCTACATTGTAACACCATTAAAGTGATTAAAATGTCCTCCTCCACTAGCTATGACATGCTTCTCCTCTGTAAATTACATTGGTAGAGCACTTACACATCAGTTAAGAAAATGTAGCTAGTAACCCTTTCTTGGTCCAGCAGCTTGAAGAAATTATTCCATATTTAGAGGAAACGTTACATATTTATAGTGGCAAGATTCAGCAGTCTTTTTTTAGGTATGATAACTATGAAAGACTGAATTTTCCTCTGGCTGCAGGCACCTTACAACTGAAAACATCAGAAGGGCCTCTGGAAAGAAAGATTGTGCCATTTGTTCAAATGAAGGTAAAAAACTAGTCTAAAATATGGAATAACAAGAACTAACATATTGCAGCTTGCACCTTGTATTTGCTGCTGTAAAACAAAGCAACACTGTGATGAGAAGATCTTGCTTACATTTATTTGCTCTAGATGTAAATGAATGCTCCAATGCCAGATTGATAAAACTTCATAGAAATTGAAAACACATTATTTTCTGTTTTTAGTTAAAAAATATAAAAACTTACCCAGTACAGATATATAACTCTATTCACAGGTTATTACAGATTTATTGTGCAGAACTGCTCCAGCAGCCCATTATCTCTTTAAAGCCCTAAAGGTGTAAAACTAATTCACCTACACCACCTCCACACCATTTTGCTACCAGTAGAGCATTTCCAATTCACTGCTGCCCATCCCATAGAAGAAACTGAAAATGTGAAAGGACAGTTGTTCAATGAACCATCTTTGGCTTACTGGCAAAAATCTCATTCAAATAGTCTAGAGACCGAATTGATACTGAATAATTTTGTTAGCCAAGTTTAACAACTTGAGTTCAGTTCCTGGTGAAAAACTACTTGTCTTAGACATGATGCTACTGTTGGTGATCTCATCAGAAAAGGTGCATCTTTGGAAGCTCAGCTTACCAACTTCTTGACAATTGTTGTTTTCTGACAACAAGTTGTACTTAAGGAAGCTTTTGCAGACTGCACTGTGATTCCCCAAAAGGACATCAGTCTCCAACATTTTTGCTGCAAGCACTAACTGCATCTTACCCACAGAAGTGCTTTTACTTAAATGTTTTTTACTGGAACTTTTACAGGAATGTGAGAAGGTACTACTCGAGAATGCATACTGGAAACAGTCCAATATAAGGTATTGCTTTGTGGCCCTGGTTAAAAGAGGTGGTATCTTCATTTGTAGATGTAACCTAGGAGTTGGTACTGTCAATGTAATATCAGGACCGCATCACTGAAAAGGGACCAGATGATTTGCAATATCAGAAAAATAGAAAAGGTAAAACATAAGGCAAGTCATGTCATTTACAATGTAATGTTCTGAGTTCTGAGCAGTGATAACAAAAAGACGTTCACTTCAATTGGGAGAGAGTCTAAGAAGAGCTCTAAAGATGACTAATGAAGGCATCCATGATGAGATAACTAGAGAAGGGTTATTTTTTCCTTTAAATAGAAAATCTGAGAAGTGGAAACACCATTGCTGTCTGCTCATGCAAAGTAGCAGGGGAGAAGAAGCAAATATTAAGGAAAAAAAATTACTTAAAAAGCAACATAAGACCAGAACACTTAATTTATTGTAAACAACTTTAGCTTTGATTACAAAAAAAGTTTTGAGGGAGGACTGATTAGAATGTCTTTGATTAACAACCAAAGGAATGAACTTCTAGACTAGCGCTTGAATGTAGAAGCAATATATTTGTATTTATTAAAACAGCCAAGTAACCTAACAGAATTAATTATATGGTAGAAGAGAAAATCCTCAGAACTGCAGATGAAGACCTGTGGTTTGAAATTTTGGTATACTGGTAAGCGTATTTTTCCATCCACACAAGATTAAAATAGTCACCAGATACTAAGGAAGCAGCTTCCTCTGAAGTAGACAGGCTTACAATACTGGGTTTTTTTTTTGTCCCCATAATACAATGGAGTTTGCCCAAGATCATCTGAGAATTTTAACCTAACAAATTTCTTCATAATGGGACTAAACATTAACTTCTGGTTTCAGCTGTCACTAGTGTCTTCCTACAGCATGTGATAATTGTTGGGACTTTTAGATGGAAACCCATCTAAGTTTAGCTTGTGATGAGGGACTGTACTATTAGGGCTCTACTGACTTAAGAGTTCAGACAACAACTCACATGTAAACATCTAAATAATAGGTATCAGTCTGAAGGTGAAATTTATCCTAATTCTAAGCACTTCTCTTCTGCACTGCAAATGCATTCACAATACACTCTTTTGCATTGCTGCAAGGGATTGAATCGGGCGACAAAAAATCTCATGTTCATGCGTAGTTCAAAAAGGTACCAAATAAACAGCTAAGGAAAAAATCTTAACTTTATGGAAACTGCACAGCAATATCCCCAATATTCACCAGTTTTTAACTAGATCTTAATATAAATATTGCCTGTAAATTGTCCTTTGCATTAGAAGATTTATTCCCTGAACATATTTGGTCACGAATTCACTCATAAACAAAGTAAAATTAGTGACTACTAACAGAGTACTTATTGTATGTCATTCTGGCCCATTACATATGTAAAAAGCATATATCTTTTTAGTTAATATCATTTAGCATAGGATTTTTATGTTTTAAAGTCTGAAATCCTTTTAACTTTAAAGACTATAGTTAATCAGAAATAAATTTTCCACATTTATACTTTAAGCAGAAATGCAATGTTTGCAAGGGAATAAAAAGAGACTAACTAATTCTCATCATAAAAAGAAATGAGTTTTACAAAGGAAACTGAGAAAGTTATTTTGCACACTCAAAACCAACCAACAGCTAATGACTGAAAGCCTTGAAAACCAAAGAACATTATAACTTCTACCTGCATGGTTTCTGTTTCATAAAAAAAACCCATCGTTCTAAATAAGGCAGTTTAAAAAAAAAAAGTAAGTAACATAATTAAGAGTAAGTGCCAGAAGTAACAAAATATCCTACAGCTGCAGACTGCCTGCTAGGTCCACTGCCATGGACCTAAAAGCTTTAACACTACTTCCCCAGTTTCTCCTCATCAGCACAAAAACTGTCAGCAGCAGCACTGTAATTAAGGTATGAGATGGTCTGCAGCATAGAAGAACATCTTGCATAGACACTGCTACCAGGCTAAACAGAAAAACATTTCCCACACATGAAAAATTCTCTTCCGGAAGATGGAAAGTAACTGTGGGTAAAAAAGCTTTTCCTGCTCATGACACTGATGGGTACAAGACTTTTCCATAATGTTTTTTTCCCCTCTCAAGTCAAGCAGAACATTGAGATAAACAGAAAAACATGTGTCTAGGATAGAGATCACAATCTGTTTTTTCATGTTTAGTTTCTAAAATTATCTCTGAATTCTTTTAACAGTTCTTGTTGAGACCTCCTAGACTATTCCTAACATGACAAAAAAGTCGTCTCTTTTGGAGCTTTACATATAAAGTCACATGATTAAATGAAAAGATGTTAAATACTAAATACGGCCTGATAATTCCTCACTACTTTTCCTCAGTAGTTTTTCACCCATTTTTTCAAAAATAAAGTAAGTCCAAAACATCTTATTATGTCATCAGATAAAGTAAGACTCAGTCATGTAATAGTAATGAATTTTATACAGGAACACAATGGTTAAAGGAACAAGGCAAAGTTTACAAGGCTGCTAGACACAGCTATTTTAGGAACAGAAATATTTACATTAATGAAAGATTAAGATAAGCTTTCCTCTGGAAGTAATTTGCTTTAGTTTTCTGCACTGAAGTAAAAAATTAGCCAGATGAAATTATCCTACCAGTTTGGCTTGCCATTTACAACTTCTATGTCTTTTTGTAAAACACTCAGGTGAAAATGTAAGTACATACACAGGTAAACAAAAACATGATTAAAATCTCTTTTGCAACCATTTGTATTACATAAAAACTCCCAGTCACTTAAAATATTTTTTTGTAACTTTTGCATGTAAAAAAAAGTTTACTATGTGATTTAAGCCCAGACAGTTAAACCCGAGTGCCATTCCCATTAAAGACTATTGTAGTTTTGGCAAGTACTATTGAAGGATCAGGAATAGACTAATACACAGGTTTTTTTTCCCCAGTTTCTCCTCAGTCTCCTCAGCTCCCAATTATCTTGAGAAAAAAACAATATTAAATATATATTATATGATGATTGTTACTTACAATTAACTGTTTCAAGCCTACAAATGACTGCTCTACAGAGTTGGCATTCAAAACTTGTCTCTTCACTGCAGCCTGCTCCCCCAAGAAGCGAAGCATTAGGTCTTTTACTGCATCTCCCTTGGTGTTCATGGAACAGAAAAAGAAAACAGATAATGAGACTATTTAAAACATTATTTCAGCAAAATAAAATGTAGAATTAAAAATGAGCAAAAGAGTTTTTTCCTCTAGAGAAATACATATTTTCCAGTACGTTACGTGTGTAATAAATGGAACTGCACATGTATATACAGCATTGGAATGAAAACTTCTACATTTACTCCATATAATTTGCTGTATATTTTCTTCCATGTATAGGTTTCAGTTAGCATTGACACATTCAGGTTTATTTGCCTCTTATACTATTGTCATTCAGATCTTATAAAATATTCCTCAAAGATCTTATAAAAACCAGAAAGTTTTACAGGTTTTGTAATGTTTGTTAGCATTGAAAGGTGCAATCTACTGATCAAAGATAAATATGCACACAGTAGGTTAGCCTTAAATATCCACAGAAAAGAAACTTTGAGAGATCCTAAAACCACAGTAAACGGGCAACCCTTCAACAAGTGTTTTAAATTTCAAAAGAACTAGCTCCAGGCATCAGTCAGAGAAACTGGGCTACCTGAGGCCAATAGCTTTTTGCCTAAAAAGAGAGTGAACTGCATATAATAACAGTAGAGCTTAGCTGTGACAAAGACAATTGACACTAAGTGTTTCAACTTTCCCCATGGACAGTGATGGGATATATATTTGTGTTTTCTGTCTAGTTTCTTAAGGAATGAGAACTACTGTTTCACTACATGGAAATTTTTTAGCTCTAATGATGTCAGTTATCCTATGAATATGTGCCCCTCTGACAGAAGAGCCCAAAGAATTAAGAAAAGACAGTGTGTGCAAAATTACATAAATACAGAGGAATTCTTAAATCCCCCTAATGGTACTTTGGATCCAACAGTCCTTTGGTCTAGGAATCAGCAAAAATGAATGTAATGAAACAAAGGACAATGACAGAAGAGAGCAACTCATGAAAAAAGGCATAATAGAAAGGGCATAAAAAGCAGCACTCAGATTTGTTCTGACACTTGGAGAACACTGCTACAGACAGTCTTTACCATACACAACCCAAGATAAGTTTAAAAAACGATGTTTTTTAAATGATTGTCAAAAAGTAGCACGCAGCTGAAAAAAAATCATTCAGTATTTTTCTTGGTGTGATTTATCAACGTAAGACTTGTCTTACAATACACTTTCTGAGCAAGTAGGGCAAAAAATAAAGTCCCAAGCTCATCAATATATGCCACGTAAATTTCAGACCTTCCCTGAACCACACTTAAAGTTCACTCTCTGCAAATACATTCTTCAATCAACTTCTCTGTCCACTGCATGTAGCTTGGTTTAACATCTCCCATTAACATTCAGCATTAGCAAACTATTAATACCAAAGCTGTAATGACCCTTGTTGGAAGCAGATTTAACATTGAAAACATACCTCCCACAATGTTTCAGTTGACATTTCAAACACTCTACAATTACAGTTTCAGTTAAATATACAATTTGCAATACTATGGAATAATGATACCAAGCTAGGGGATGTCAAATCAGTCAAGGCATGCACTCAGGCCACAGAAAAGCAGTAACTGAAAGTGAAGAAAGTTTTCTAAATATAAAAGCACTTCAAAACTTGTCCCTGTGGACATGTCTAGGAAACTCTTATAAATTTTAAACAATGAAGTAGGCAGCAGGATTTCCTTTAATTCCATTGATGATTTTACATCAGGTCTTTCATAGAAATACATCACATGGACATTGTCAAACATCTTCCGTTCAATTATGTACTAAATAGTAGATCTGCACATTTGCACATGCTCAGATTTAGGCAATCATCAGCAGAAACAAGCCTTTAATCCCTTATTGGGCTGAGGAAGGTGAAAGAGAATTATTCTAAAAAAGGAAGCTTGCAAAAAGGACACCATCATCCTTGGAGACTGCAGAAGGGATCATTACATCTGTCTAACTGATTAGCTGTCAGGAGAGAAAGAGTAAACACTGGAATAACTCATCAAGGTCTAAGGGATATTTTGGGCACAACTGGAGGAGAAATAGCTTCCTGTTACAGTGTTTTCTTTCAGCCTAATTATTTGGCTCTGTGATAACAAACTAATGTTTTAAGATAAAGTAAACCCAAGAAGAAGCAGCAGTGTGGCCTATGTCTAAATTGGTATTTATTGCTTGTGACAGGAACCCAAGATTTTTCAGATAATTCATCTATAAGTCTGACCTGATTCACTCCAGAAACTCTTCTGATAGCTCCTGCAGATTGGGAAGTTACTGCAGACTGCTCTGTGCTTGTATTTGACTATTGACTGATGGTCTTTGTTATGCATAATTAAGGATTAAAGTATCCAAACCCTCAACACCATCTATCTACACAACAATTCTATTATCCAAAGGCATAGATATCAAAGAGTAGGATTAGCCTGTTTCAAGAAAAAAACTAAAATATCATGATGGTTAGCCTGGCTGAGCAGCCAGGATAAAAGTACTTCATGACAAATCCTGAATAGATGTGAGTAAAATTTCCCAAATTCTGAAAAAATTCCTTTATGCCTTCTCATCTGTTAGAAATTTATAGATGACAAAAAATTACTTTTCACTACTATATTGTTTACTTTGTGATCTTCTCTTGTCTTTTTCTTTTAATTTTGGGGTTATCCCTTCCCAGCAGCTTGCTGCAGCACTCGATCTTTCTTAGATGTTATACTTTTCCACCGCTAAGGGAAGATAGAAATGATTCTATTTCAGTCAGTGTTAACATTATTGAGACCACTGTGAACATGAGTGAAATTATTTCCCACTCAATTGCAAAAGGGAATTCCACAAACAAAGCTGTCTGCTCTTGACTCCAAAACGCAGCTTAGAGGGTGTGTATATATTACAAATGTGAGTATTATCTTACTAACTCAGAGGACCAGAAATAAAGTACTTAAAAATACAAACAGCTTTGGCTTCTATGGAAACTGTCAACACTGTACCAACCAAATGTCACTCTGAATAAATGAGATTTGGTTTTAGCCTCTTCCTGTACAAGGCATCAGTGACACTGCATTTCCTAATCAGGACTGCAGTAATATATACAAGGTGACCATCAGCAACAATATGAAGTGCTATGATATACAGATTATTGGACAGATCTTCTACAGATTATATTTCTATAGATATAATCACAGACGAAAATGTAGTAATAGACTCTTACCTGGATATTATCGAATTTTAGCCCAGGCATGGTGAGATTCTCCTTGTCTATGAACACGGCGCTGTATTGCTGCATGGCAACTGAAATGAGAACATTTCTTGTCTCCTCACTAGGAATCCAAGCATCATTTCTTCTATCTAGTTCACTCATATTTAAGGCTGTGGCAAAGGGGTCATCACTCCCAGCAAAAACAGCTTGGATTTGTGAGAATGGCTTGGGGGATTGAGTTATTTCTAGGGATGATGGGGGAGCACCTGCTTCAGGTCTCCCATTTTGCACAGGGAAAGTAGGGTTGGATGAAGAACCATCACCATTAGAAATAGAGGACATCTGTTCTGGAACCGAAGAGCTTGCATTGGGATTACTAACAGAAATAAAACTGGATGTCGTAAATGAATCAAAAAAATCAGAAGCCAAAGTATTAGTGTTAACAGTGTCACCAAAGAACTTGCTTAGACTAGGACTTGGCTGAACCACCTGTGGATTATACTTCACTGGAGTCTCTATTATACTGCTAAAGCTGGGAGATTTCACCATCTGAGGCTCAAACCCGTCAGGTAGGAACAACTGTGGCTGGGAACCAGCATTGTTTGCTTGGCTGAAGATGGTGCACACAGGAATGGGCTCAGCCTCAGAGGATGGCTTGGCAGTACTGGGTGACAACATTTGGTCCTCAGGTGCGCTTTCATCAATATTATTTGGTTTTGTTTCAACAGGAACGTTGTTTCCCAACTTTGGTTCCTCCTTCACTGCTTCCTGAATTGAGTCTTCTTTTAAAGATGCCTGATCATCTGTTCCAATCTCAGAAATGTCTTTAGGAGTTTCTTCATGTTCAGTTTCACTCTCATTACTTAAAAACTCTTCTTTATCCACTTCTGTTTGTGTTTTTTGATTATCTTTAGCTTCTATTTGGTCTACTATCTCCTGAAGACAGCCAAGTTCACCTGTGTCATCTTCACTATTGTTTGGAGAATCTGAAATAATGACACTCTCCATCATTTGCTCATTAAGTTTATCTACAAAATTATTTGAATCCTCTGAGACAGTTTCATTCCCTTCAGACTCAAATTCATCTCCACCAAGATCAATGGTTTCCTCATGAAAGAGAATTTCTTCCTGAGTTTTCTGCTGAACTATGTCTCTGCTGTCATCTTCACCTGAGGTGCTCTTTGCATCCTTAGCATTGCTTTCATTATTCTCCATAGTAACTGAAAAAGAAGAATCCTCCATCAAAACATTAATTAGTTTTATTACTTGTATATTGCTCAGGTGTCACAGTGAAACTCCTAAGTATCATACAAATAGTGAAATTCTTGCTTTAAAAACATAATAATTTCACTATTTCACATCTTCCCTTTGACATTTCTCATTTAACGTCTCACCACAGAATTAATTCTAAAAATACTTTCTATTTATCTTTTCTACAAGGCGCTAAACTATTGAGATTGAAAACCAAATGCCTCCCACTAATCACACATGAAACAATATCATAGAAAGGTATCAGAGAATGGTTTGGTTTGGAAGGGGACCTTACAAGACCATCTCATTCCAAACTCCCTACCATGGGCAGGCACACCTTCCACTGGACAGGGTGCTCAGAGCCCCATCCAAGCTGGCCTGAAACCCCTCCAGGTGTGGGAGCTCCCCAACTTCCCCGGGCAACCCGTTCCAGTGACTCAACATTTGCTGTCCCGGTCGCAAAGACCGCAAGGTCCCGGTTTCAGCAAGGGGACGCGCGGGCTCACGGCTGTCCCCAGTGCAGCTGCCGAGCTCGGGCCGCCGGAGCAGGAGCAGCGCCCGGCGGCGGCAGCGCCGCTCGCGAGCCCCCGCAGCCCCGGCCGGGGTGGGCCCGGCCTCCCTCACGGCCTCCTCCCGGCACAGCGCCGAGGTCGCCCCAGAGAGCACCCGCCCCCCTGGACGCCCCTCAGGCGGTGTTTCCGCTCCGCTCCATTCCATTCCTTCCTATTTCGTTCTATTCCATTCTATTCCGTCCCGTCCCGTCACCTCCGCGCCGCCGCCGCCTCCGGCGCCGCTCCCCCCGCACAACGCCTGCGCGCGGGCCGGGCCGGGCGGGGCCACGCGCGCGCAGCTCCGGAAGCGGCTGGCGACGGGCCGCGCCGAGGGTCAGAAAGCATCGGACGCGCCGGGGTGCCTGGCCGGGCTGGGGGGGTCGCGATGGAGGACGACGCGCCGGTGATTTACGGGCTGGAGTTCCAGGTGAGCGAGAGCGGAGGTTAAGGGAAGGCCGGCAGGTGCCCGTCCTGCCTTCGAGAAGGCGCTGGCCGCGGGGTCGGGTGTGTGTAGTGGGGCAGAGCAGAGCCCGCCTGGGGGAGAAGGGTGGGCTCCCTCCTGCCCCGAGCCGAGACCGGGGGCACCGCGGGCACCGCCGGCTGTGCTGGCTCTGGGCAGCCCGCTGGGGTGTTTGAGGGCGGCTGGGCAGCGGCCGGGAGCCGTTCCCCGCTCCGTAACGCGGGGTTTGCCGGGCGGGTGCGGGCCCGGCCGAGCTCCTGCTCCCCGCAGTGCCCGGGGCTCCTGCCCGGTCACCGCTCCCTGCCCCGCCTCTGGAAAGGCTCTGCCTGGCGCTGGAGTGCTACCGAAGTACCGACAAAACATCCTTGATTCTGCCTTGTCAGAAAAAAAAAAGATTAAAAGCTGCTTTTCTGAGGAGGGAGCGTGAAACTGTTTCCAGTAAGTTACGAATTTTGGTTGGTTATTCCCCACCATAAATCTGCGTGAGCTTCGTGGGACCTCCCTGTGAGGTCTCTGCATGTGCATGTGTCCCATGCGACAAATCCGCCCATCACATCAGTATTTATGGCTGTGAGGAAATGGAACTGTCTAACTCAGAAACTTCTTGATCGTCTTCTTAGAGGAACACGGGTGTTGTGTTTAATGAGGTTTCTGTAAGTTCTGGGAAAGCAGAGTTGGAGGGACCCTAATTCATTCTTCTCGACATAAGGGTTTTACTTAGGTGTTGCAGCTGGCTTATCACTAGCCATTATAGAAGTAATACCTGCAGAAGGAAACCAGCAGGTCCTTACAAAGCAATTAATTCTACAGTAGATGTAGTAATAGAAATATCTAAACGTGCACTTTTTTTTTCTTTTGGCACCTTTGCTAAAGTGTTTGTGAAAAGTAATGTACAAAGGCTCTTTGTAACAAATGTCCTGCATGCTGAGTAGTGTACTTTGTAGTCCTGACTATACCAATAGATTTCATTAGCAAATTTTGTATTTGTTTGATTTTCCTCTTGTCTAGGAGCTGCTACATAATACTCACCTGCACTATATGTTGAATCCACTGAAATCTGATAAAGTCTGGTAGAATGCTGTCTGTTTTGTATGGTAGTATTGTCTGATTGGCTTGAGATGGCTGTGACAGGTACTTCAAAGTTAATGAAACTTATACTTAAATCTCTTTGGCAGAAGAGAATATATATCCTATACTTAATAGAATTCATAGTTTATTTCTAGTAAGTCACATATAATCCATTTTTCAGGAATTTGGGCAAGCTGGTGTGTGTTGTCTGGGACCTCCATGGACCTATGTATCCTGCCCTCTCCCATACCATGTATCTCCTACAGACTTCTCTCCTGTGAAGTATGTAACTTGTTGGAGTTGTCTGGCAGGAGGATAAAGCAAAGGGATGAAAAAAGTAGCTGTACTAAAAGGAAATTACTGTTAATACAGATCACTTAGGGAGAGGGTGAGGAAAGAAGAGGTGATTTATGTGTAAGTCAGAAAGGAAGCATAGAGATGAAGACTGTGTTGCTGATCTCCATTAACTCCCAGTGTGTCTTTAAAAAAATTGCATCTGTGTGCTTTTTGAAAATGGAGACACTTACATAGAAATTTAAACCTGAAACTGATCTGGTTTTTCCAACTTCCATCTACAGGTCTAACAAGAAAGATGATTTTTTTTTTTTAACATAGGTTTCTTCTATGTTGCTAGATATTAATACTTAGCTGAATCACCACAATTACTGCTTTTTGTCTGAAAGCATCTCTTCAGACTAATTTTTCAGCCAAGTTTTAAAAATTTTGGCTTTGCTTCTTATATTTGGACTCCAGCAGTCAGTAAAAGTCCATCTTTGGCCACTGATGGAGAAAGTGTAGTCATGTAAATGTGCTTTTAATCTGCTCTAATGTGACCATGTTTATAGGAGCATAAAGCTGATTCCTCCTAGGCGTTACCCACCAATTAACTTAAAATTATTTCTACATGGTTTCTGTTCATTTCTATGTACAAAATGTGTTCTGATGTATTGGCATACATAAGGTAACTTAGAGTAATGAACAAATACATTCTTATCTTTTTTAATCTCTTGGGTGTGCCAGTAAGCAATATGAACATTGTACAGACATGCAAATTATGTGTGAATTTTAGGGTGTGTGACCCTTTTTGTGACTTTAAAAGGGCAATCTCACCATAGTTGCTGTGCTTCTCTGACTGCAGTGAAAATGAGATTACAGTGAGTGGTGAATGAAAATGTGAGGTACTCCTTGAATTAAGGTACTGAGTGATGCGACTGTGCTCATGATGATGAATACAAAGCAACAGCAGCAGCTGCAGAACATTTCAATACCAAAGTGGTTCTTCTAAAAGGAATCTTGGTAGAAATAATCAATATCCTCAATTATAAGAATGTGATGAACGAGGTCCCAGGAATATTGCTGAGTGCTGGTTTTTGTCAGTGAAGTTATGTTCTTGTCCTGTGTAGAGTTGACCTGGGGTTTATTCTCTAACCTGAAATATATGGTATGTCTACCCCATGTTGAATTTGCTTTCATTTTCAGGGAGTCACAATTTTCCCCATGTTTTTCTTGAGGGTTTAAACAGTGACATTTTGAGTAGGTGTGAAAGCACCACTGAACATCTCAAAATACTGTGTTTGCCTTAGTTTAAATCTGTCTGGATAACATTTATAGCCTTGGAAATGAGCAGTGGGGAGAGGTGCTTTCTGGGATAGGCATTTGGCTCAAGCCTACCTCTTGCTTGTTCAAAAGCATGTGGAAGCCAGCCAGCATCATGAGATGAGGGAAGAGGAACATGACTTATGCCAGAGAGTGATCATTTTTGAACAACAAAATGTGTGTTTGGCACATTTAATGGATTTTGGGGATACCCCAGCACTGAGCTGAATTCAGCATGCTTGGATACTCCTACTGAATGTTGCATGGAGATGTGAGGGAAAAGGACAATGAGCAGGAGGCAAGGACAGCAGAAAGCTGCCTGACTGAGCACAGGGCCACACTGCCCATGGGTAGCTCCAGCAGCATGCTGAGATAAGGTCTGGCTGAAGCAGGCTTGAAAAAAGTGCACTGATGCTTTGGTAGAGTCAGTGTTCTGCATTGTGGTCATTGTCCTTCTTGAATAAGTGACTTGGCCCATTTTGTGTTGTCTCTTAGTTGTTAACAGGTTTTATGAATCTGAACAGACACTTGATTTTTTAGGACTTGGCTGCTTGCAAGAATAAGATGAAACTTAATTTCCCTAAAGCCAAATGTGTTTTCTTAGAGTAAGAAACCTAAAGCAAAATACCAACTGAAATAGATTGCATAAGTCCTGTGATCAATGTGTGTACACCTATTGTCATCAGTATGTATTGAGAATAGCTCAGCTGACTTACCTGTGCTGAAGTGAAAGTCAGGTGTAGATTTACTACAAGTGGTAAAAGGGGTCTTCCCTGGAAAATGTGTGTTGCTTGTGAGCTACCCAGGGAAAGCTGTGCTGGCTTTCAGACTCTGCTCTGTTCCCTGTATGGGGGTGCAGAGCCTATAGCTCCTATTGGCAGTGCTGTTCTCTTCCATGGGGGAAGCTTTTGTGGTTTCCTGTGGGTTCAGAGAGGCCTAAGCAGAACATACTTAATAATTTTGGTCCAGCTTTAGCAGTGTCTTTGGAAGATTTACTTTGAAAATTAAATCAGTTGAAGAAACTGCCTAATAATGTCTTATTAAAATTCCTAGCTTTTGTGTCAGTTCTCTTTCTTCTCTAAGATTACTTACCTCATGAGTGCCAATCCTGTATATTTTAAACCTTTGTGGTTTAAAGTGTTACTAGAGGAACAAAAGTAGCTAAGTGGCAAAGCTCTCTTAACTAATCCCCCAAAGATCTTCATAATGCATGAAGCGGAACAGTTGGAAAGTATTTTTTAGGACCCTTAAGTAATTAGTAGGATCTTCCTAGTGTTAGGTATGGTAGAGAATAATGACAATATAAAGATACAGTTAGGTGAACTTGAAGTAACTTTTACATGATGATTGTTACCTTCATGAGAAATGAATGAGTTTTCTGAGGATGATTGTGCTATGCAGGTCTCTGTGTGCAGATTGCATTCGTTGCTGTGAGGATTTACAGAACCTGTCAATCTTTGGAATAGGGTCAATGCACTAAATACATCAGTGGTGGGAATTCTTGTCCTGTGAAGACTTGGGGAAAGCAGCTGTCTGGGAGCATTGAAGGTCACCTGGGCATGTGTGCTGCCAACCTTTTCACTGATAGTCACTGCAGCTTATTAGAGTCACTGAGAGAGTCTCCTACTGTGGTGGGAGAAACAAGGCTGTCTTACCTAAGTAAAAATCAAAGTGTACTTACTTGAAAATTGAAATTGTGCCAGAAGGCAAAAATAACATTCATGGCATTAGCAGCCTGGGGCTTGTCTAGGGGAGCAGGGGACTTGTGTTCTGCCTCCAGAATAAGGGATCAGCAAATCCAGCTCCTCACCCCAAGCAGCAGTACACTAGTCCTGGTTTTCAGCATAAGCAGATGGTCAAATAACTTTAAGTTCAGATTCAGGGATTGCAAGCCAAATACTGTATCCTTACATTTTGTATTGTAAGTTCATGGTTTGTTAGTACAGATTGATTGTATGAATTTCAAATGATGCCTGGTTTGGAGAATATTTTTTGTTTGTATTAAATGTAATACAAATATTCAAATGTTAGGGTCTGTTTGTTTTCTTGCTTGTTAGTACCAAACCAGTGCAATGCATCAGCATGACAACATATGTATTGAGCAAGTACTTTTTTGTTTGTCTATTAATGCCCTAAATAGTAACAGTCAAATCAACAAAACAAACAAAAAAAAAAAAAAACAAACCAAAACTTTGTGCATTTGTCCGGTATTTCAAAAGATGTTGAGGAGGGAAACTTTTTCAGAAGAAGTTATGAACAAAGTGTAGAGAATCAGTGTGCAGCAGTTCCATAATGCACTTAGTTTAAACCAATCTTCTTTACCCTTTTGAAGTTTGTCATTGTGTTCTTCTGGGTCATCTCTTGGTGTTGTCAAGTACAATAGACTCTATCCTATTTCTTTTTATTCAAAGTTTTTATTATTCTGCAGGTGGCCTAAATTGTCAAGGGCAAGGTAGAAGGTGAGGCATAGACAGGATGCCCAGTCTCCAGTTAGTCTTACCTGTATTCTGCTACCATGATTATTGTTTCTTTTGATTTATCTTGATACTGCTGTCTGTCGTGCTTGTGTTCTAGGGTTTTAAATTTCCTTTGCATGTCTATTTACTGTAGTGGATTTGCAGTTCAGTTGCTGTTGCAGTTCAGTTGTTGGATTTGCAGTTCAGCTGTTTTGTAAAACTGCTTGTTTTAAACTATGCACATTTCCTCTTAGAGCTATTGATAAATATGAAATTTGGACATGTAGCCAAAAAGTTCTTTGTGGTTCACAATGTTTTAAACTTTGCTTGCTAATATTTTTTTCCCTAGAGTTAGGCCTTCTTTAAAAAGGAAATTATGTAATTGCATTGTCTAGCACTATCAGTTAGGTGGGATGTTGACAGCATGTGTAAGGATTACTTGTTAACTTGCCACTTGTGTCTTTCAGATGTGCATTCGGGTTATTTTCTAAGTATTGTGGCAGGTTTTTTTATAAGTAATAGTTTAATACCTTAGGTAGAATCCTAAAATGGTTTGGGTTGGAACAGACCTTAAAGATCCTCCAGTTCCAACCCCTCCCTACCATGGGCAGGGACACCTTCCACGAGAGCAGGTTATTCAGAGCTCCATCCAGCTGGGTCTTGAACTCCAAGGACAGGGAGTCCGCAACCTTCAGTGCCTTACCACTCTCTCAGTAAAGAATTTTTTTTTTAAATATCCAATCTAAGCCTGCCTTCCTTCAGCTTAAGGCCCTTCTCCCTTGTCCTATGTGCCCTTGTGAAAAGTCCCTTTCCACATAAGCCCGGTAGTAAACTCTTTTTGGGTTATATACAATTCTGTGTTCTGTCAGTGCAGACTTGGAAAAATAATAATTTCCACTGGTTTAGGTTAATCAATGTTCATTTTATTACAATTTTTTGCTTATTTTCTATCTATGAGCTGCAGTCATAAGGCAGGATGCTTTATGAAAGGTACAATTTGCAACCTGCTCTGACAAGATGATAAAGTTAAGGCACTTTCCTTGATCTTGACAGCACTCCAGATTCAGCTGTCTCGTTCATTATGATTACTTGGTATCTTCATCTGTTGAAAGAACTTATTTTTCTCTCAAAGTAACTCGGAGTAGACAAAATTACACATATCTTTGTGCAGGAGACAAGTGCAAGTCGATTGTGCTGATATTGATATTATGAATGAGAGTCTTCCTAATTTATGAAGGCTTGATGAGTTGGAATTTTGTATCCTATGTATGGATGTTGCAGGGTATTTTTTATCAGGGAATAGACAATAGTGTTTCTTCTTGTGACATGTGTCTAAATATTTTTTTCTTATGCTTTTCTTTTCTTTCTGCAAAATGGAAACTTATTTTAAGGAAGAGCTAGTGAAGCTGATGACATAAATGTTACTATGTATTTATATAATTTTATTTGGGCACTTTGTGTCCAACTTTATGCATTTTTGAAAGCAGCCTGACAAGACCTACCTGAAAATCTTTCAAATGAATAGAAACCTCTTTTCTTTATTTGTTTTATTAAAAATCCTGGAGGTCTCTACTTCTCTTTGATGTATAGAAACAACAGAAGCTTATTTGATTGAAGGAGATACATAGCTGTTGGCTCATTTCTAGTGTTCACTCCAAATAATTCAAAGCCGGTCTTTTAAATGAAAAGAAATGCTTGCAAAGATCTGCAAATGTAAATTCTGTTAAAGACAAAAGCTTTTCTGCAATCATCTTGGTGGACTTAAGTTGTGTGTGTCAATCAGGAACACTCTAGGCTTGTTGTAGATGAGTGCTGCATAAATAAGAAAGTAAAGCAAATTGGTATGGATTCATATGAGCTGTTTTATGCCAAATAGGATGTGAACTGCAGAGATTTATTTTTAGATTAAAAAAAATCATATTGAACAATATTAAGGGTATCTTTTACATGAAGAAATTGCAGGTATTCCTCATAATATATAGCTGCTAAAAATGCCTTTGAGTATTAGTTTACCTTCCATTTACTCAAAATTGTCTAAGAGAGTCTCTACTAATGACTAGTGCAAACTAGTGGTTGTGGTTTTAGTTCAAGCTATGTTTTATTTATCAGTGTCTACTATGGCCCTTAACTGCTTTGTTTTGCTTCTTCCAAGACTGTGGTTGATATAAGTCGAAGAAGCAAGGCAAAGGCTCTAACAATGCCATTAACATAATACAACAAAGAAATAACATTATGACAAAAGTTTTAACAATAAATAACAAATTACTTCTCCCATCATTCAGACAATTCTTATCTCTAATAGGCTGCAGTGGAAAAGAGGAGGCTTGGTTTTTGATTTGCTTATAAACTTGGTGGTTAATGGTGAGAAAAAATCAATGTTTACACAGGCATATTCAACCTGAGTGGTGTGAAATCTTCTGTAAAAACAGCCTCCTTCTTGGATATTGTATTGTTTTTAAACAACAGTTAAAAATTGTCCACTGTTTTATGGAGTTTTTTCAGATGATAAAGGGAAATTAGTTTGGAAGAGATGCTGCATTTAATGTTATCCCTGTTATAATGAAGATCAGGTAATGTATTTAGCACCCGTATTCCTCAGTCCTCCCAAGTAGGAGAAATTGCACAGAAAGTGTATTAAGCAAAAAGGACATAAAGGCCAGGAAGGCCTGCCATTTGTAAGAATGTAATGCTTAAAATGACAATTGATAATACAAGTTTCAAGATTTCTGCTGAAATTAATGGATTTTATTAATTGTACTTTTCTAATGGCTTTCTTCTTCCCTAGGCACGAGCGTTAACACCTCAGACAGCAGAAACAGATGCAATAAGATTTTTGGTTGGAACACAGTCTCTTAGATATGATAATCAGGTAATTTTTCTGTCAAATGTCAGTTGTAATTTTTACCACTTTTTGTAACATTGTTCCAATACCATCCCTCTTCCTTTCCCCGCGCTCCCCATTGAATATGAAGGTTGATAGTCAAGTTGAAGACTTCTGTGGGTAGAATGTAAAGATATTGGTAGGAAATGTAGGTGAATGAAAGCTGTGTGTATTTTCTGAAAATCTTACAGCTTTTCTCAATTGTATGACTAAATCAGATTGGCTTAGTAAAAGAACTGCCATGTTTTTGTTAATTTGAATCTATAGATGCTCTGGAGCTGTCTTTAAATCCCTGCAGACAGGCAAAGTAAAGCCAAAATCTTTAAGCCTTAATTGCATTTAATGGGACTCCTGGCACATGCAAAATTCAGTGTACATGATGCTTCATAAACTGGATTTTTCAATATCCATTGTTGGAAATCAACTGTGTCCTTTCTGATCATTCAAACAATTCAAACTAAAATTTGAGTGACTTTCATGGCTCAGTTTCTATTGGGCTGTTCCTTCTGAAGTTAAGTGTATGAGTTGTAATTGTACAGCAAACTTAATTTTTGTGACTGAATTTCAGTAGAAATCATACTGAAAATCTTGAGGCTGAAAGGGTTAGAAGGCTGTACTGAGGGCAGGTGGCAAGGCTTGGGTAGCAGGAGAGCTGCAGTGGTGGCCTCTGAGAAGGGGGCAGGGGTTGCCTGTGCCAGACACGGCTGGTTCCAGTGAATCCCCTTCAGGACCCAGGTGAGTCCCTTTCCCATGAAGGCCCTGTGCTGAAGCAGAGGAGAAGAGTGAGATGCAAAGAGCATCAGAGAGAAAACCCCCATAAGCACCCTGCCCCACATCCCCCTGTCCAGGAGTCTGGGCTGAAGGTCAGCCTGGAAAGTGGGAGAGAGAAGGGACTTGTTTATTTTAGCTGCCTATGAGCTAATACATGCACCCAAGTCGAGTGTGGTTTGCCCAGAATATTAGTTAGTAAGTGACCTCTCTGTCTGTAGCTTGGCACATAAACTGTCTCATTCCTGTTTTTCCTGGTTTCTGCCCTTGTCTTTCCTGGGGAGAGCAGGTGCCTGGGTGGGAGTGTGTTAGCCAAGGCTAGCACCCACCACACAAGTCCCTGCCATTGAATAGAATGACCAACTCTGTTGAAAATGGCCTCTAGTGGGCTGCACAGAATTACTTGGAACCATAGCTTTGGGACATGTAAGCTGTCAATTCCCGGTGAGGTTTTGAGTACATTACTCAATGACAATACTGGATGAGACTCAAGAAAAGCTATTCCAAGGCATAACGTGGATGGAGTATTCAGTTTATTTAGATTTCAAGTAATACTTGGGCAAAGAGTAACAAAACAAGTGGCAGACACAGTTAAAGTTAAAAGTTCAATGCACACAATTATATTTTTGATTGAGCTGTCTCTTGCTCTTCAAATATTTTGTTATAATGTGGAGATTTTTTTAACTGTGATTTCTGTGAGGGTTTTACCACTTGCTCAACTAATTAAATCCTGATACAAAATTGTTGTTGAAGAGTGATTCTCACTTATCAGTTGATAGCCAACAGATCTTTAATAATTTAAATTTTCTGATTTTGGTGAGTTTATTGGGTATATGCTATGTATTTTAGAAATGTTTGCATATGTTTCAACTTTGAGTATGCTTTTCTTCTTCCAGTGAAAAACATCAACAATAAAAATACAGGACAATTTCTAGTGTATTCACAAAAGTTTGGAGGTTATTGGCCTTTAGCTGTGCCTCAGGCCATCATTTCTTCTCTGCTAGTTCCTCAATCCCCAAGAAGTGCCCTAGGCCTCAGCTCATTATGACTTAATTCAGCACTAGGTTCTCTACATTTGCTTAAAAACTTTTTTCATTACCTGACCAAACTTATGAGCTTTCTTGCAACACTTAAAACCTCTCACTGTGCAGGAATTAGTTGAGTATTATCATGTGCAGATTATTTCTTCCCTTCTGGTCATGGGCAGGTGTAGTGCAAATGAAAGAGCAATATTTTTACAGCTGGCATAATAATTTATGCCTCATTGAGATGTATTGTTGTATAAAGCAATTTTAGGTATTCATAGGAGAATAAATTTTAGGTGAAAATATTTTACTATTAATACTAGTATTTCAAAGGAAAGGAAAGTTTTTATAAGATTTTACATTATGTTAATATTTGACATAATAATAGTGTATAGTACTTGACATTTGGTCCGCATAACATGCTGCAAATGGTTTAAATAGTAGCACTGTGTTCTACATGGTGTAGTTTTGGAACATTTGTCCTCTACTTTCATTGTTGCTAAACTTAATGTGTTTATTGTAGGCATTAGAAATATCCAAGTATGTAATTTATTTCTCATATCATTCTCAGAACTCAAGTTATTTTCAGTCTTGTGTCTTAGAACTTTAAAAAACATAGCAAAGAAACATGTGACAAACAAAAATGAAAATAACAAGAAGCAAACTTAGTTCTGTCTTAAAAGAATCTGTATATTCAGATATTATTGTTTTTCTTCATATTTCAGTACTTTGTTTCCATATAGTATGAAAAGAGTAGATTTGTATCTTGGTAAAGATATGTGACTGCAAAAGGGAACTCTCAAAAAGTTTGTTACTGAGTGTAAAGTACTTGCTTCAAAGAAGAGTCCTTTCCCCCTCCTTCTTTCTTTGTAGATGATTTGAATTAGATGATTTGGATACAGAATTGGTGCAGTCATTTAGACTAAGGATTGTAATGTTGTTATTTTTGTTTATTGCTTAAGAAGTGTTGAATTGTAATACATGGCTTATTTACTATCAGCCATAAAATGAAAAATCACCTTCAAGCTTTAAGTTGAAAATTGAGAATAAGCATTGTATTTCCTCGAACAGGGACGTTGCTTGTGTTTTCCTAGAAAAGTTAATCCTGCATGAAATCAATGATATAGTAAATTGTTAGTATAACAATTAATTAAAGTAGGTATTGGTTGTAAAAATCTCATTAAATTGTTCCATGTAGTCATTGTGTATAATTAAGACCCACAGAAAAACATTTGAAACCCTAATGTTCTATTTTATTGTATTTGCAGATTCACATCATAGATTTTGATGATGAAAATAACATTATAAACAAAAATGTTCTCCTTCATCAAGTGGGTGAAATTTGGCACATTAGTACAAGTCCTGCAGATAAAGGTGTACTAGCAACCTGCTACAATAAAAGTAAGTCCTTTTTAAATATGCTCAACTTGTACAAGTGTTTCAATATTTTTGACTGCGTGAAGTTCAAACCTCTAGCTATGTGTAGAGACTTTCAGTTGGAATTTTCAACACAAGCATTTCTAAAAAAATCTGCAACACTTTTACCTATGCCTCATTTGTGTCATATCCTTAGGTTATCTTGGTCAGAAGTCAACTTCTGCACTCATGTTAAGAAAAGCAGCAAAATAAACCTTATGCTTGCTTGATGAATGCAAAGCATGGCAAATAAAATATATTCCTCTTACTTTATGCATCATTTTTATTGATGTTTGCTTTTGAAAGTATGAGTAAATGTCTTTCAAAATATGCTGGCATCAAGCTTTACTTAAAACTGCAGATGAAGTTTGTCTATAATGTTATTTTTCATATGAGAAAATATGTGAAATGCAAGTATGCCCACAGAGAGCTACAGCTTCTTATCTACATATTTCCTCAGTAGGAATGCTCCTTATCTAACTTTACCATAAGTGCACAACTATTGAGATTAAGGATCTCTGTGCAGCTCCTGAGTGAGGCAGGTGTGAAGATTTTCTGTCACGAGGCTTGAAAAATCCGCTTGCATCACTTGGGGGAGGGGGTGATTTTTCTCTCTGACAAGAAATCTGAGGTGTCAATTGAAATAAATATTATTTTGTCTACTAAATATTAGTCTGTTCTTTCCTGGAAATACAGTCCAAGAGTATAACAATTAGGGAGTGAGTTTCAGGCTTTGTACATCTGTGAACAGTTGTAGAGATGTGTGTTCCTGCTGTTCAGCCTTCTGGCTGTACTAGGGAGAGGATTCCAGGATTGCTTAGTTCTCCTAATTCTTTTGGATTGAAATAAAACTGCTAAAATTTGAATTTATTTCACAAATCTTAGGTGATTTTTTTGAAAACCATGATAGAATATAAGTTAAGTAGATTTTCCCATTGAAATTATTGTGTGCATTTTGGTTGAGAGCCTTTTTGTGAGATTTCCAATTTCCTTTATTGGACCTAATAAATTATATGAATGTTTTCTATTCCAGATTATTTGTGTTTTAGATTTATTTGATTTCTTAATATTAATCTCTATTGTTTATTCTTCATGCATCTTACTTTAGAATTATCATCCATTAACATTCTGCAGAAAACAAGTTCTCATTCTCAAATGGTGATTACTGACTCTAAATAGCAATGTACAGAACTGAAAGCACACAGTGTGGGGTTGGGTAATTAGGAATACTGAGCTCAGCAGACAACTTATTTCAAGTAGTAATGCAGCCAAATGAGGCAATCGAAACCTTTACAACACTTAATGCATTGCATTTCTTTGTTGTTTTAAAAGACTCAACTCATTTTCTCATTGAACTACGAGTCAAATGAGATGATGCTTTCAGGAACAGCTGTAAGCATTGTGCCCATGCCTTGTGTCTGGGCCCAGCACTTCTGTCAAGATTTGAATGTTGTTGAAACTGGGAGATTGAAGAAATGTGAGCTGTGTCCATTATTAATAGCTGGTTTTTGAACTTGCGTAAAGAAGTGATAAAATGTGGCATTGAAGAGAAGTGGAATTAAGTACATTCTCCATTTCCTAGTTCACTGGATGAGCTAATGGAATAGGGTGAAATTTCCTCCTTTATATTGGGAAAGATACTGAGTTTTCTTTATTCTCGCACATTTGCAAAGAGTTGCTATAACTGAGATATGGAAAAAAGATGTTGTAGGTGCAAGTAGAAGGGTGCTTTTTCACAGCTGTCCTGATCTTTGATTTTTGTTAAGAGAAATTTGCCTTTTATATAGGAAGTTTGGGGAATATAAATTTCTTTTTTCAAATGCAGTGAAAAATCTTTCAATGGTCTCCAGTTACCATCCTCTGTTATTGAGACATTGAGACTTTTGTTTATTTTTTACTTAACTACTTGATAGTTAATAGTACTGCCTGAAAGTCACAGATGACACCAACAATCTTGCTCTATGTTTTGAAAT
This sequence comes from Dicaeum eximium, assembly GCA_013396995.1. Lineage (NCBI taxonomy): Eukaryota > Metazoa > Chordata > Aves > Passeriformes > Dicaeidae > Dicaeum > Dicaeum eximium. The sequence goes on from VWZP01004983.1 coordinate 611,815, forward strand.
ACAAATGAGGTGCTGATTTGCTTCTCTTTTTTTCATGCTGGGATAAAACTTAGTAAAATAATGTAATATGCAAAGCTTTTTGATAACTTCTTCTGAGTGCTAAGAATTCTGCATGGGAAATGGGTGTGTGCATTCAGCTGGTACCAGTGGGTTGTTTCTGGGATCAAGGTTTGAACAGAAAGTTTAAGGCATCTCTGTGTGTTTGAGAAGAGCGCTGATGTAAAAATGCTTGGAAGTTTTTACTGCTCTGGTTGAGAGATGCTGATGCCTTGAATTGATATACCAGAAATCCTAATCAAAACTCAAAAAATCCTCTTATGAGGTGAAGTTCCTACATTTGGTTTGGTTTTGTTGATGTTATTTTGTTGTTGTTGTTTGGGGTTTTTTTTATTATTTAAATGACAGTATTTTAACTACTTCTGTAAAATCCCACACCATCATGCTTAGATCTGAAGAGTTTTTTCCATGTGTGGCTATGTAAATGTGTATGGGTTGTTTTCTCCTGAATCATACAGGTAGGAAACCTCATTCAGAAGAAGAAACAATCTGGCCCTGTCACTCTCTGGGAGCATGATTTTTTTTTTTTCCTGCCTTCATGGATATGTGAAATATTTTTACTTGTCCTTGACTTGTAAGTGAAAGCGGCATAACAAGGTAGAACTTAAAATATATTTATTATTCATTACACTTAAAGAAGAACAAAGTCATGTAGTTATGATTCATAATAGTTATGCTTCTATGTCAGTAAAAAATAATTTCCTTGTTGTCCACTAGATTATTTTCTGTAAGTGCTTACTTTTGATAAAATCAGATTTTTTGCCCATAAATGACTAAACTTGCAGCAACCACAATTCAGTCATTGTTTTGAGATGAGCTTTTGCTTTTAGAAACTCTAGGCAAAATATGTCAAAAGTGCCAAGTATAGCACATTTCAATGATTAGATGCAGGCTCTCTACTCATATTTTTGGCTTTACTGCCCTTTTACATAAAGCCCATCAGAATATTTACTATTTACTGACATTGATTCTGCATATCTTTAAATTCTATGCTTTCAAGGAAAGAACATCCCCCTAAAAAATGAGATGACTCCAATAACTTTCTTGTTCACAAGAAGTCACAGAAAAATTTAAATCCTTGCTGAATATGTAATTTGGGAACTATATTCTCTAAACTGTCAGTAAAGTTAAATTAAATAGTACTCTGTATTCTTTGTTCAAGATATTTTACTAGAATATCAATGTACAGTTAGGTTTTAAAAAGGAAAATACCTTCCTGACTGAAGTCAAAATGAAGGAAACAAAATACAAGGCTTTATTAATGATGCATTCTCAATTATGACATTAATTAGAATAATAGTGGTTCCAGTAGCATTGGAACAATTGTGTCTTTGGCTATTAACCAGAAACTCCATTTTATAGGACATTTTGTCTTAATATAAAGAAAAAAATTGTGGAATTGTTTCTCTGCCCCTCCTCATGCACACACTTCAAAAATCTTGACTTAATCACGTAATTACAAAGGGAGAACTTAGATTCAGTTCCTGCCTCGATTATAGTGGTTTCCCCCCTCACCAATCATGAATATGCCACTTAGAAAATTTTATACTGTTACAACTGATACTATAGGAAGATGATTTTATTCTCAAGTGATAGGCTTACTAGTTATGTAAAATCTTGTCCAACCTCCAGAAAAGATCAGGTATTTACTGTGCTGGTGGCACAGCACTTGCCTGTGCTACACATTTCTAACTTAATCACCAATATTGTGTGCTAGAAATGTATTAAGACCATCCCGGTGTAACTGACACTGCTAAGAGACAAGATGTGTCTTGACGAGACACTGAGAAGTGTCAAAAAAGGGAGCTCCCTTTTTTGCAAATGTGTTTGGCAGCTATTTGATGTTGTGAGAATTCAGAATGTTGTATTTTATCACAGATTCCCTAACTGAAGAGAGAAAGTGCATAAATATGTGAAAGCAGCTAAGAAAAGAAGGATTATAGTCTAAATATCTTGGGGACAGGGGAAGAAGGCTTTGTAAAATTATTATCTGAGGTATCCAGAAGAACTCATGCACTATTAGTTTCATGATGTGTTGATGCATCATTTTTCTCTTCTACTACAGCAAATCAACTGAATTAAAACAGGGGTGTGTTGGTTTTTTTCCTCTTGAAGAGAATAAGATTGTTACTGGAAGCTTTAAAGTAGGTAAAAATCAAAGGGAGAAATGAGTTTGATAGTCTTCTAGCTTTAGAAGTTAAATTAGATTGTTAAAGTTCAGTATGAGACAGATTAGGTCTTAAAAAACTAAAAGGTTGGATTCTTGAGAGAACAATGCAATTTAGAGATGGTTTTTGGGTGATGATAATAAAAGTGACTATAAGCTAGAGTGCTACAGTTGCATTGTAATTTGTTTAATGCCTAATCTCTGAAAATTTACATGTGCTTATTTGCCTATGATACTTATTAATATCCTAAAGTTATGTTCAGCAAAGCAGAAATCATATAATCTGCTTTACAGTAGCCCAGAATTAAAATGGAGGATGCTGCATTTAGTGGAAAATCCCTGTCAGAACAATTCAGGAACTTTACACCTTTCTTCTTTTTTGCTATTCTGACTAGTTGTAGTCAGTTGACTATTCTCTTTTTTTATTACTTTCATTAAATTAAAATTGGACAGAAGTGGCACTTGTAAAAGTGAATAAGAAAGGTGACAAAGTTATTAGGAGATCATAGAATTTCTTAGTAGAAATGCAAAGTTAAATATCAGGAAAGAAGAATTATGGGGTGGGTTGAGGGTCAAGAATGTACCCTCCAAATAATGATATGAACCAATGAGAATAACGGTACACTAAATATAATAAGTTTAAAAATGAAGATAAATTAGTCTTCAAGAACTTGGTAACTAACCAAGCACTCTCTTCACTGCTAAGGGGAAAATCATTTCACATGCTTCAAGTTTGAAAGAAGCTTGCTTCATTATTCAGAGGAGCATCCTAGCCTGCTCTAGGATAATTTTTTCAGTGTGAAAAAGTGAAATGACAAAACCCTGTAAATCACACTAAAGGGGACTCACTTGCAAACTAGAACAGTGGAGACCTGGCAAAGTGCTAGACTCCATTGGAAAATTATCTGTATACAGTCTCAATATTGCTCAAGTTTCAGGTTATAGGAGGGGAGTTCAGAAAGCCATTTCATGGACTTTTAATAATGTTCTGAGGCTACAAGAAGTACCAACAGTCAATGGACTAGGGTGTGCTTAATAATTTTTGTATGTAAAGTAGGTGATGGAAGCCTCAGCTCTGGAACTGGCTGAAAAAAATTGGATCCCTGCATTGATATGATGATTATTATGATGTTGGGTAATACTTGGAAATATGTTGATGATGCCCTTTTTGTCATTTCAGCTTATCATACACTGTTATGAGGTGTTTGAAAAATTTCCAAGTTAGATGGGTGTGCAGTGGTTAGGTGTAGGTGGTATGTGGGTTTGGTGGCTGGGGGGAGTCATGCCTTGCATTTGCTTTGTTTCATACAGAAACTTCTTTTTAATCTGTTGCTTTGTTTATACATCCCTCCCTGTCTCTCACCTGCTGTTTTAGGATACTGTTAAAATGGAGGCAGACTATTTCCTGTGGACTTACAAAGTAAACTTCAGCTACATCATTAAAGGAATGGGGAATTCAGGGGGATTTTTCTGTAAGCTGTTTAAAGAGTTCTGCAGCCATTTGCCAGTGTGCCAGCAAAACTGGCTTTGTTCCGAGTGACTTGGATCTGGTCTCTGTGGACCAGAATATTAAGTAAAGAGGTTGAAATGAATGATCATGGTGGTGAATTTGGGGAAAGCTGTCATTCTAAAATTATGTTTTATACATATAATTACAGTTTATACAGCATTATTTGCAAAAACTGAATATAGCTTTCATTATATCCTATAAGCTAGAATTAACCCCCAGATTTATGCATTGCTCTGAGATGCAGATGAATCTATTTAGCATGTCAGCAAAGAAACTAGTGGTTTGTTTGGATTTTGATACTGTGTAATGGCCAGCTACTTGGGTAGTTACTGAGTTGTGTTAGATGTTCTACAGGTACTTAGAGATGGTAAAATTGTTTGGAAAGTCAAGGGTTAAGACATACTGCCGATGGGTTTGCATGATGTGATGGGGAGATAAAAGGGAGGAAATAGAAAAATGATCCAGACTGAAAAGTCTGCATAGGTGGAAAATAGTTTCCCTGCTGAACCTCCAATTTGACCTTTGCATTAATGCAAAGGTGAATTTTTAGGATGTGATTGTGTGCAGCTACCCTGGGTGCAGGGGAAAGATCTGTTTGGAGGGGCAAAAGTAAAGGACCATGTCTCACAACATAGTTGTAGACAATTGTACTGTTGCCATCACAGGTCCAAGAGGGGAAATGCTTGCTAAAAGACAAAGTGAGGAAACTAAGGCAATGGTAGAGTTGGAGAAAAAAGGAGATCCCAAAAACAACTAAGGGATATGTGAGAACACGAAGTATGAGATGGTAAAATAGCTTTTGGACAGTCAGTTCTGTGGGAGGCTTGAGAAATGTTAGAGCTAAGATAACAACCTTAGGTGGTAGCAGACATTTAGTCTGTCCATACAAAAGTCTGTTGTTGTGGTTAAATGTCTTCATGTTTTGGTTTTTAATTTGCATTCCTTGTTGTGCATTTTGTTTCTTCTTTATCTGTGGTAACTTGTCTTATTTTCCTGAGACCTTGCTTTATTTCCTTTCTGTGGCATGTACTGAAAGGATTGGTGAAATAATTTGCTAGGTCTTATATTGTTGGATCTAACCATTAGTGTTGTTGCTGTAAGATGAACAGTGGTCTAGAGACTTCAGCTTCTCTTTTAGCTGTTTTAAGCTGTGCCAGCAAACTAAACAGAATGATTATGCTGATAGTTTATGCAATTGTGAATTGGGTTGCAAGGGTATTTTCACGACCACAAGAGTACTTTTATGTAATTGAAAACCTGAAAATTAGTGTGTCACAATATAGGCGATAAAAATAACAGCATTGAAGTCTGATGTTTGGAATTATTTACTCTAATGGTGTCAGGGTGGAAGCAGATGTGGAAAGTGTGTGTGTGAGCTGTATCAACACTGAAAACAATTTAAGAAAACAACCCTTACTTGCTAGTTTGTGAGGGATAGAACCTGCTGGCTGTGAAAGTCTTAATGTTGAATAATCAGGTTTTGGTATCAGTCAGCTGACTGTACGGTTGTTATTTGGTTTTTTTGTTGTTTTTTACAGCAATATTGCTATAATGACAATTTTTGCTGGAAATTGTAACCTGTAGAGTAAAACAAATAATTTCAGGATATTAGACTATTATAAGGTTATATATGTATTGTAATAACTTGGAACAGGGCCATGGCATTGACCTAGGGACTGACTTGCAGTAGAGCCTACTGTTAAACCATGAGGGTATTCCCTGAGCAGTTTTAGTGTGGGCCAAGTTACAGTGTGCTTTCAGACAATGATGCCCATATGTAGTCCAAGAAATTAATGCGTAGATGGAGTGCAGCCTCCTTCTTTTAACTTAGCCTGCAAAAGAATTCATCTTGATTGTGCTTTCTGGCCTGAGGGCTGGTGACCTGTACCTGACATTATTTTAAGTAAGTGGCCAAAAAATAAAATATATGTCATAGTTCTCCATTGCAAGCTTCTATAAAATACACAGACTGTTTGTTTTGGAGAATGTATTGAAGAGAAACATACAAATACTTCAGAAATTCAGTGAAAAACATAATAAAGGTGTATATTAAGTAAATTATGGTATGAAGATCTGGTCAAGATTTCTGTTCTGCTCATCTCAATAATACAGTGGTTCTGTTGTGTGGCATATTCCACAAAATTAAGAGTAATCGTTTTAGAGATAATTTCAGCCTTCTAGAGAAGAGGATATTTTGAAACAGTTAGCCTTTTTTGTATAGCATTTTTACAGAGTCTGGTGCTTTGGGGTGGTTTTGTTGTGATAAGGATTAGTAAGTGTTGTGGAGGTTCTTCTTAAAGAACCTTGATGAATTAAAGCAAAAGCTTCATGCTGCTTGATTTGAAGAGAATGTTTAATTACTGGGTATTAGCTGCACACATTCATTGAGGCAAAATTAAGTTTCTAGCAATGATAATTGTCTTACTTTGTACTAGTTCTTTCTTCTGAAAAAGGTGCTTCTTTCAGATGCTGAATCAGATAATGAACTGGAGTTGTTTGCCAGCTTGGTGATTTCTGAGTTCATAGAAAGGGTTATCAGGTTTTCATGGGGCTGTGAAACTTGTCTTTTATTCATAGTGCCCTTTGTAAGGATGCCGATGTTTTGCTGACTTCCTCATCTACTGCTGCACATAAGGCTCAGAAAACTGTCAGTCTTGATATAAAGAGCTTTTTCCTGAACTGTAACTACCATTTTAGAGTACAGCATCATGTTGGGATGGCTTGAACTGTTTTTCTCTACATGCAGTAACTAACTTTTGTGAGCAGAAGAGCTCATCTTTTGAGTCCTTCTATACTCATCTTTTGCATGGCATGAAATCACCTAAAAGTATCAAGTCTCCAAGACTAGGTAGTTGACACTGTTACACTAATAATACTGTTTCAAAAGCTCGTGGTGGAATGCCTCCTCTGATTTTAACTTTAGCCTTTCAGATAAATCTTTGCTTTAAATCCATGAGATAAAGGTATATGAATTCCTTTCACTAGAAAGAGGAAAAACTAAATTTAAAAGCAGAATCTTTATCTAATCTAAATTTAAAAGCGTAATTAGTAAGTTTCTATGTTGCTGTCATCTTTTGTATTTGTGCTTGCCCCTGCTTCTCCTAAGAATTCAAATTCTTATTCAAATCCATGGAAGCATATGTAGAAACTCATTTATTGTCCCAGTTCAAGTGTATTTTAAAACTCCTACAAAAATAAGTTCTACACTTTTGTTTCTTGTAGGGACATAGAAAGCCACCAGAGGGCAAAAGGAAGTGTGACTGGACAAAGCTGTTACCTGCAAATTTCCACATGTAGGCAGGCATGTGTTCACACATTCTGGTTTTCACTTGGGTTTTTTCAAACAAGATAGGTGCCCTGGTGCAGTGATTATGAAGACTTCGTACGAATAGGTTGCATTTGTAGATGCAGAGCATAGAAACACAAAACTGGTGTTTAATTTTATTGAAAATAGTTTGCCTTTAAAATCCATTATTTCAAAACAATAAATCTACAATTAGTTTTAGCTGTCTGGTGCCTTGAGCTTACACACAGTGAACTTGTGTATTAAAAAAAACTTTCTGCAGAGAGAATTCATCAGTAAGGATACTGGAAATAATGCTGCTAGTGGTGCTTCATCTGCTTAGTATTGAAGACAGCAGGTGACACTTTTGCTTTGCTGTAATGAAAGCACTCCGTGTAGGAAATCATTGGTACAGCCATGGGATATGCTACAGTCATTAAAATGGGCACAGAAGTGGAATGCGTCTTTAAATATTCCCTCTTCTCAGCAGTAGTGGTGGGATGTACAGAAGAAGATTTATTCCCATAGTTTGAAGGAAGAAATAAATGTCCTTGGTGTTCCTAATGTTCTTTTAATGTTTTTTTCCTAGGAATTCTAGCTGTTATATATAATTTGAGTGCTTCTTTACAAGTAGCTTGCAGTAAGGTTTTAAGTGAAATGGTTGACTGTCTGATGCACTTGATTAAAAAATGCTGCACAAGTGATGAACAGCTTGAGAAATTGTTCCATGTTAATTCTGTTAAAATTTGAAGGCCTCTCTGCATAGATGTATACTTAGTTCTGTCCAAATGAGAGGTAAAGTAGCTGTCAGATCACAGTCTGTGCTATAATTTTATTTGTATGTAAGACTGCTGTAGGAATTAAGCTCAGTAGTGTCTCAGCCAGTGTGTAAGAGCAGATGCATAGTGAAAAGTGTAAGAACTGGGGGACTATGGATCATGTATAATATAATTAACTTGAAGCACAGATCATTGTTATTCCTTGATTTAGGATTTCATCTTTATTTGACAGTGATTATCAGGATAATTGCAAGATTTTTGGTATGAAGCAAAAGAGAATGACTATCAGAAGAGGGAGGAGAGAAAATGAAGGAAATTCAAGTATAACAGAATGGTCATATTGAAAAGAGTGCTTTAAATGCAGAAAGTGGATAAAGTGCATCTGAATTAGTGCTATCACTGAGGGATAATCTCTTGAATTTTAAAACTGCTTTCTCTTTCACTGTTAGAAGGTTTAATTCTCTTCCCTTTTTAATTTTTTTTTTTGCTTAGAACAAAAGAAGTGTTTTTCTGTCTCTAATTCAAAGTAGTCTTTAAACTCTATTTTGAAATATTCATCTTGACTAATATAAAAGATTGCAAGAGATTGTGTTCTTTTGCCATCTCCAATCAACGGTATTGTTGCCGTAAATAACATTTTGCAGAAATACATAAATTCTTATAGTTTGGGTTTAGGCATTCTTGTCCAATGACTTTGTTACATAAGTGAAAGTTAAAGGCTTGCTTTTCTCTGTATTAGACTGGTTTTGTATTAGACTTCAGAGTTATTCCCAACTAGTGCAAGTGAAGCCAAGTATACTGTGCAAGTTCCTTCTAGTAAATGTTAAGACATTTTGCCACCTCACCTTTTTTTGCTTTCCATATTTTATGACATTCTTTCTACCATGAAAAGATAGCCTGCTTTCATTTTCCATTATCCCATCCTTCTTGGAAAGCTGGAGAGGCCGAGGGAGTGTCTCTTGTTTCATACCTTAAGAGAATGATAAAGATTTTTTTCTTATTTCTTTTTTTTCCCTCTTGCTGACTTATCAACATTGCAATTCAAGTACCAGCAATATGTTAAATAGTTAGCTAAATGATAATTTTTTATAAGGCAGCTAATCTTGAGTTATTGTAGTTAACTGATGACATCAGTTCTGTAGCATATTCTGTTATCTGCATGTGCTCATATGAAACCATGTTAAAATGTTTTGAGGACTATTTTAGTTTGAGATTTTTCTCCTGATCCTGGGTGATCATTTGCAACCTTAGTTCTCTTGTGTGAGGTTGTTTTTATGTGTCATCAAACAAGCATCAATGTTTCTGACCATTAAGATAAAACTTCGGACATTTCTACTACTGCAGCAATTGGAGTGACAGAGCTACAGGAAGTATGAGAATTTGAGGTTAATATTTGTCTCTCTTTTGATATTGTGAAGATTATTTTGCAGCTCAGCATAGTTTTATGATATCCGCTGTGGGTGAACATGCCATCTAGTAGACTAACAGCTCTTCTCCACTGTTCCTTACACTCAAATTGCTGTCACCACGACCTTCAGGGCTTTTTCTGCAGAGCATTGTTGAACTTGGAGGTACCTGTTTGTCTGTTTCTCCAGCCTGTTTCTGTCCCTCTGATGTTCCCCGAGGTCATTAATGAAGGTGTTGAACAGTGCTGGCCACCCTGCCAGCCCCTAAGACACACCACTAGTAACTGGCTCCAGATGACTTTTATGCCACTGATCACAACCCTTTGAGAATGGCAGTTCAACCAGTTTGAGCCCAACCCTCCTGTTCTTCAGTTTGTCTGTGGGGATGTTATGGACCAAAGGCTTGTTAAAGGTAAATAACATCAACTGCTCTCCCCATTTTTACCAAGCCTTTTCCTGATTTCACTGCAGAATGCAATCATATTTGTCAGACACGATGTGTCCTTCATAAATCTGTACTGAGTAGTCCCAATCACCTTATGTTTAGAAACGTTTTTCAGCTTCTCCTAATCTGTCACCTTCCTGGGGACTAAGGAGAGACTGACTAGTGTATAGATCCTTCTTGCCCATCTTAAATATAGGAATGCCATTTACATTCTCAAAGTCCTCAGGAACCTCTCTCCAGCACCATGACCTTTCAGAGTTATTTGAAACTGGCCTCATAAATACATTGGCCATTCCTCAGTTCTTGTGGATGCATTACTAGGATCCAATTTCTTTAAATATTCCCTAACTTGACTTTTCTGCTGGTGTTGGCAGCCTGGGATCCCTCAATCCTGAGGATAGCAAAGACCCCTCCATTAGACTGAGTTTATTGAAGTCCTACACAAGGACCAAGACTATAAGTATGAAATTCCTTCTCATTGTCAGAAGATTGTTATCCTTTGTGTCATCCTTCTAGCAGACACCAACTGCGTGTTGCCACTTTGGTCTACCTTCTAATCCTAAACCATAATCTTTCATTTGAGCTGGGAGCTCCATGCACTCTAGTTGCTGATGTTCATAAAGGGTGCTTCTCCTTTCTCACCTTCCTGGTCCATCCCTCCTAAAGATCCATACCTCTAATCCCAGAGAGATTGTACACACCAATAAGATTCTGCATTTGAAATAAACATAAGGTGTACTTGGTCAGTACTAGCAAAGGAATTGTATCCCATCCCTGAGCCGAAGATTTGACCACCAAGGTATTTCTGGGTTTGTTTCTATTTAGTTATGCTTTCATAATTACTTTTCTTAGATTATAAGCCTTTTTGGAAAGAGCTATATATCTTTTTCCACTTGAGTTCAATAAAAAAATTGCGATGGGGTTTCTCTCCTGTGAGTGTTACTGAGGTGTAAACAAATGAGAACTGCATAGTTATTAGCAGCCAGCTAACAACATGATGTATTGTTTGAATGCTCCAAGTTGAGAAAACTGACTAGCATAGAGCAATATTTAGTCTTTTTCTTTCTCTAGACTTTTTGGATGTGTTAGTTGTTGATACCTTGAACTAAGAAAAATCCTAACCACCACTTCTTTTTCTTGTATTAGTAAAAATACCTTTCTTATTGTAGCATTTGTAACTGACCTAATGAATAGAAAACTGAATGTATCTCAAAATAGTGTACCTAACTAGTAGTTGTTTATATTTCTTCCATTAATTATTTTTGCTTGATGTGTGAGCACATCTGGATGTTAGCTACCCAAATGGTCCAGTTAATGTAAAGATACAAGATTATGATTCTGAGATCTAAGCTTGAATCCCAAGTTATTGCTGGAAGAAATTTTGTGTGTGTTGGTTGTGGCCACGCATCTGGATTTCTGTTGAGGGGAAGTACCAAGTGGAGACCATGGAAAGCTGGTGCAAGGGGTAGTGAACCTACCTTTTCCAGTTGAGTTAGTTGTTAGAACTTGGTTCATCAAGCTTGAGGCAGCCATGTAAACTGCTCATATTGGGTGGAATGGCATTGGTCCTGCTTGAGGTAGATTTATTATAAAATATTTGTCTTTGGAACTCCTATGGAGTAGAATGGGAATGCTTGAGATTATAGAGATACACTCTTGAATATGTAACTATCTATTAAGGTGCCTGATTCAACGGGGGGATAAGTGGTCTGCAGTTCCCTTCAACTTGTTAAGGAGTACAGTTTTTAATACTTCATGAAATATCAAGTGGGAACTGAAGTGCATTGGTTTCATTTCACCTTATTTCACTGGCAGCTGCCATGGTACCTCCATGAGACAACTGTTGTGTGTGTAAAAGTAGCAATGTGGACAACACTGTTCAGCTCCACTCGCCTTTGTGATGATGGAAGCCAACATATTTATATCCCTCATTGAGTTTTATTGGTGTACTGTGCAGCTTTCCTCAGCACAGAGTTAAATCTCACAAATGATTTTTATATGGCCAGCCAATACGTTTTTGCCTGTGTGGCTCTCACTGTTGTTGCAGCATTTACATTATTGCAACCAAATTCTGCCTGAGGAGCAGAGTTCAGCTTACCAGTGTAGCGAGGGTTGCAGTTCTTTGCTTGGGCTCTCCCCATATGGCAGAGTTCCAGAAGTGCAATCAGTAAATTTTGACCTCCCTCAAACAGATGTGTGTCTGCAGAGTATATAATCAAAAAAGGTCTGTGTTGAAACATTGTCTCAAATCACCTTGGGATAGCATAAGAAGCATCAGATTATAAAAAAGTGCAATTTATGCCTTTTCCAGTTTGACTGTGTGCTTTCTACACAGTCTCCTGTTCTTCCATAGAAAATGATGGGTTTACCTATCTCTCCATGTCATACCCCACACTTTTGCACACTCTTAGGTTGTTCTATCTGCATTAGTGTGCAGCAGGTGAGATTCGTAAAACCTCCTTGGACATCTGTATGTACAATGCAAACACATATTACTATTAGGATAAAGAGTGAGCTGCTGTGTTTCCATGTTTTGTGGTTTTTTTGTTTGGCTTTTTTTTGGGGGGGTTTGTTTGTTGTTTTGTTTTGTTTTTGGGGAGGGTTGTTTCTTATTCAATGTCTGGTTTTTGGTAGCTAAAAAGTGCCTTTAAGTAACAGAAAGAAAAATTAAACTGCCTGCATCTCTTTATTCCTACATATATCTCACCCTCTATATTTCAGAAAAAAATGTAAAATCAAAGACTACATAGGCTTTTAGGACAAAAGATGAAGTTACTAACCCAGAAAATGAATGGTCTATTTTCCCTCTCTTTTTTTTACCTGTGAAGGACATAATGTTGAATAAACAGCTTATTTTTTTATTAATTGATTAAAAAGGCTGAAAGGCATATTCTTTTTTAAAACAAAATATGCATACTTGAGTAATTTTGGTTTTTTTTCTTAATTCTCTTAAACTCAGAGAAGGATGTTCACATTGATTGGTAAGGAAGAGCGCTGTTTGTCAGTGGAGGGAAGGAGGGTTCTGCACACTAGCTGCTTGTTCCTGTCATACCGAGAGCACTAATGGGCACCAGCTGGGCTGTAGCTATAGCAGCTTCTCCACTTGAGCCGTGCACAGCACGAGCTGCTGTGGCAATGCTGCAGAAGGGCCTCCTGTGCAGATTCGGGAAGTACACACTTCAGTTGTTGTTCCCTGGGCAACAGAATAACTGCAGACAGCTGGCTTTGCACCACCTGAGCTGATCAAAGAGCAAACCCTGTCAGGCGCTGATACTTCAGCTCCTCCAGCTTCAGTGTCAATGTCTGCAGGCAGTGATGTAGGAAGCATTGTCATTCAGGTTTCAAGGTTAAACACAGGGGAATGAAGTAGAATGACAGCAAAAAGTAATATGGAAACATTGTTCCTATAGATAGTACAGTCAGGTGTGTATAGCTATTGATGATCCAGAATTAATGTTAAAATACTAAATTACTGGTGTACATATAAAATATCTTTTGGAATTACTCAAAAAGAGACTGGGAGGCTAGCAATAATTGGCTTGAATTCTGGGAGAAGGAAGAACAATCAAGAGTGATATATCATGTGTTTCATTAAGAAAGACCATAAAGAGTGATTGAACACAAAGATTAAAGTGGTATGTAAAATGATATGGCTATGGAGGACCTATATCTGGTTTCCTGGGAGCTTCTGACAGGTCAGGACTGCAGCAGCATGGTAGGTTTTATTCAGCAAGTGATGCCAGAAACATAAAAAGTGGACAATTGAACAACAGTGAACTGTAACGTTGTCTGATGTGGACATGTATAGGTGGGATTAAGATCCACTTGAATATGTTGGATAACAAATGGGGCAGGTCCATTTAACTCTTGTACTTCTTTTATATTATAGCACTATCCACTTAACACTTTGCTTAAGAGGGGTGCTAACTTCTTAAAATACTGTTTTAAACTTTGTTGTGAAATAATAAAGATTATTTTTAATTACTCCTCTTAAAGTTTCTCCTTTCTTTTTTTCTACTATCAGTATTTACTTCAAAAGGTAGTAGCTTCCCTTTTGGAGAAGCAGCTCCTGTAAGTGAACATGGGTGAGCAATACTGTCTTTTAGCAAGTCCTAAATGTGCATCTGTCCACACCTGAAAGAGGAAGGTGAACAGAGTTGGTGTGTTTCTGAATATACTCAGTCCTCAGTTTGCTGAAACTGCAGAATATTGATTGGTATCCACACTTCCATTGAGGGTTTGGTTTTTATTTACTATATATTCTTTGGATTTTTTTGTATTTCATATTTGTTTTAGTAATATTTGATTAAAGTATCTCTAAAGTAGTTTCAGATGGGTTTTTTTGCCTTTTGTTTTGTTGGAGATTTTTTTGCCTTGGGGACAAATTAGACTGTATTTCTTGTTTGGCTATTCTGATTTACTGCACCAGTGGTCCAGATATCAATTGGTTTCTTAGTATGTTTACTGAGGTTGCATGTTAAGTCCTTTTTAAAGTTGTTATTAATGAGAATAAATTAAAAAGACAGTATAAACAGATTTTATTATCTGATGTTCAATGGCATTCTTTGTAGTATTGCAGTCTGAGGCATTTTCTGAAGGAATCTTTATCATTGTTTTGAATTACTTAGAATTTTAAGTTCTTCTGTCTAAGTCTGGAAATGCGTCAAAGCTCGCTTCTTTCATTCTGCAAATCTTCAGCTGTAGGAGCTGCTGATGTAAAATCAAGAGCAGTGTGAAGTGCCCAGGCCATCCCTTCTAGCTTATAAAACTACCAGTTAATAAAAAACTGTAATTTTCTACAATAGCAGGGAGGACTTTCAGTGTCCTGAACAACTGTATTGCATCTGGAATCAGCAGATATCAATCTTATATACACAGATTTTCCTTTTTGCATCTAGTTCAGAAATGGTTGTGTAGTTTTTAAGGGATATCTGCTGGCTACTGTGTTCAGCAGCAGCAGTGCAATGAATTGATTTATTGTGTGTGAAGGAACTTTAGCAAGGAGTAACAGGTACTTGTAGTTAACCTTACATATGTGTTTCTATTTGAACTCTAGTTAGTAGTTTCCTGTTATTTTTTAAATTTCAGGCAGGTATTTTTCCCCAGGCTTATTTCTTATAATTTAAGTTGGAGCAATTCTCCAAGGGTAACAGTGTTTGGAGGAAGATAAACGGGATGTCCCACCAATCTACAGCATTGACTTTTTTTTCTGTGTTGGAACCAGGTAAAAATTGTAATGGAAATAGTCCCCATTGAGAAGTCCTTTTGAGTGCTGTAGGAAAAATTGGTATTGACTGACCATGTTGTGACCTTTTGCAAATTGTGTGCTCTGCATGCAGAGGGTTTTCTCACTTGTAAAGTGAGAAAGGGTTTGCTCAGCTTGTGAAGAGGCAACAAAGATGGTCTCATATTCTATAGCCGTGATTATCTCTTAGGCTTTGGCTGAACTCAACAAACTTTGAAGTCACCAAAGTTTATTTCCTATGTTTGATTACTGTACCCTTATTGCTACCAGCTTTATGTGTAGTTGTTTCCTAATTCAGTGTTGTCAAAGTATAGGATTACTTGTTTATTCCTTAAATTCTGTTTTGCTTGTTTGTAAGCCTGGATCATTTCAACAGAACTAGGTACATGAATCTGTGTGCAGTCACTCTAGCAGATATTATCCTCTGCCCAGGAAAAAATATTGGTAGACTTGGGGAAATGGTGCTTAACAGAGGGTTGTTGCAGTTGGAACAAGTACATTCAGCTCCATCCTGAGCTATACCTAGCAAAAGATATACTGAAGGTGTATGATAAATTAGATAAGGGATGAGGAGGAAATATTTTTTCCCCCTCTTGAATGAGGAAGAACAAATATGACAAACATTCAATAGTTCATTGTCTCATTTCTGAATCCTTTTACGTGAACAATGAGTGAGGAATACAGTGGGACATCCTTCTTCAAACCTTTGGCTTATTCTCTATGGAGGTTCAGTAGTGCTTTGTAAACTCTGTAACATTTTTCTTAATACACTCAATGATAAAAATTCAACACAACCTTATCTGTTCTCTTCTGCATTGGTGCTGTGACATAAATAAAAAATCTTGTTTCAGTATGAAGTAGGGATGCAAAAATAGTTTCCAACTATTTAAGGAGTTTTAAGGAAGGCATAGAAGCATGACATAGAGACACTGTGTTTAGCTTGTTTTTCTTTCTTTTACAGAATAACTGGCATTGCCATTTAAATATTAGTTTCATACTTGTCTTTTAGCATTTTAAAGAGATAATTTGAGAGCTGGTAGATAAAAGCATAGTCATTTTGTGTGCATATGTGCGGTAATGTGATATGAAGATAGTAAAAGATGGGAAAACCTGGAGTTTCTCTTTGCCTGTAGGCAATCTAGATAAGCAATGCCTCTACAGCGGTGGTAGTGAAATTACCTAGTAACACTGGATTTTTAAATTTTCATATGATCACTTGGGAAATAAGGCTATATGGGTAATGCCACAAATACTGTATACTGTTAGTGAGCTTTTCATGTGGCCATGGGACGCTTGTTGTGGGACTTTGATTTCTATGTATTGAGAGTTCCTGTCTGTGTTTATGGATTTCTGTAGGTTTGGAACTAGTGGTTATTTGATTAAGAGGAACTGTGACCCAGAAAAAGCTCCACTTCATCTATCAGAAGAATGACACTTTCACTCAGCACTTAGATTTGCCCTCTCTTTTACAAGGGAGAAAATGGTATATTTTAAAAAGTTCCTTATGTGAAGGTAAATAAAGCCTTCCTTAATGTCAGCCATATCTAAAATTACTTCTCTGGGTGGCTGTGGAAATTTCATTTTGATTTCACACATCTGGGAATTAAAAAAGTGTCAGAACTGTCCAAGAAGAAGTTAGTAGTGCTCTGAATAAAGACTTTGTTCTACAGATTTCAGGCACATATCTAATTCCAGAATTTCTCCAAAGTTTAAAATGAGAATATTTGCAATGCACATACAGTTGTTCAGGCTGGATGGACATTCAGCAGCTGCAAAGTGATCTGTCATTTGCCCTGAGCATCATCAAACCCAGCTGAAAGAAAAAGATAATGTCTGTGCTGAGTGTCAAAGTTTCGGGCTTGTTGGCTTTTAGTGTTATCCCTTTCTGATGTGCAATTTAATTTATCCTTCATCCCTGGTCCCAGTGAAGTAAAACAGGCATGGAACTGCACAAAATTCTGCATATGAAATTCTGCACCAACCTGTACTTCAGTTCTCAAACAACCAAAATATTATAGGAGCCTGGATCACATCAAGTGTCTGGGGGATTTTTCTCTCTATATCTATACACATACATATACATTTATGCTTTGGCCTCCCTCAGTCTTCAAAATAATGCTTGTCTAGTTGTTTTAGGGTTTTCAGCCTGGAAATCTGATTGTGCAAGGAACTAATATTCCAGTTTCAAGAAGCTAAAATATCATTTCAAGGCTGTCTTTTACTTTGTGGTGCTGTGGTAAGAGGAAAGATGTCTTGAGAATGTGTTTTTCCTACCTCCCTCCATCTAAAACCTTTGCTGCACAAAGCAGAAATACTTGGAATTTCAATCTTTTTATGGAATATAAATTTGATGTTGCACTTCAGTCTTTGGTATTCAGTCTTCTCTCAACTGGTTTGGCCTATGTGGAAGTAATTTATTGTTTGTTAAGGATGAGAATTCATATTATACGGAGCCTGTGTAACTACTCATTTCTCTTGCTTAAGACAAGACAAACTCTGCAGTACTGAGCTCTCCTTATTACAGGGATTTGTTTCCTTTTCCTTTCTGGTGTTCAGAAGAAAGCTAAATTTGTCCACTGTATATTTGCAAGTTTGTTGCTTTATGGGTATGTGTATATGAGATGTTTTCACTGCTTCTTGAACAGATGCAGGGCTTAGAAATGTTAATACACTTGTTCCATATTTTACCAACCACAGTTTCACATAATTTTGGGACCACCTAGCCATCTACTAGCAAGAAAAGTTGAAACCATAAGAATGTAGTCTGCTGTAACTTTTCAGAAAAAACATGGTGTAGCAGGTGATCATGCAAGTTTTACAGGCAGCTTCACAACTATCAGTGAATTTCAAGAAAAGTGGAATAACAGCAGATTTTTGTAAATGAAACTAAGTCTGAATTGAAACTGAACGAGGATAATGAAACATCAGCGTTGGATATTGCTGAACATGTCACACATGACAGTGGAAAGGGTCTCTTTGGTTTCTGTATTCAGACACCTGCTATGTAAGATGGCCTTCATAATCTCACTATACCTACATATGTTCTAGTAGGAGTAATTTTAAATTTATCAAAAGTGAACAATACTTAAAATCAGTTTTGATCCTTTCCAAAATCTGGCTGCATAAAAATTTCAATTTGTTAGCTAGCTTGTAAACAACAAAAGCAAAAAAAGCACAACAAAACCACCACCACCAACAAAACCACAAAAAAAACCAAAAAACCAAACAAAAAATCCACAACAACTACAAAAGACACCTCCAAACTAAGCAAACCCAAACCACACCCCTCTATGCCAAAGTTACTTCAGAAGTAATAGTTGATTGTTCCTTTTTAATGATTCATAGATTGTGCCATAAATTTTAAGAATTTGTCTCACCACTGATTGCTTAAGGTATTATTTATTAGGTAACTCTTGGGGAAGATGGGACCTATCAGTGCATTGAAAAGTGTTTTGTGCAAGCTGTGTTTTTGGTTTTTTTAAATCTGTTTCCTGAATATTACGTTTCTTTGTGACACTTTAAAGTTCTCTTAATACTTGTAGTGCTCTGCTGGAGAGGAAAGATGGCTTGAGGAACATGTAGTTTGTTTTCTATGATTTGCTTTTGTAGTTCTCCGCCATGATCTTGATAATAGTGGAAAAGCTGATGCTTTATATGTGTGGTACCGACCTTTTAGTAGTTATAATCTGCCAGAAAGTGTTCATTACTGCTCTGTCACATTAAAGTGAAACATTTGATGAATCTCCCCTTCTTTGGCTATATTGCGCTTTAAGTTATTCATTACTTGCATGGTGTACAAAGCACACTGTGTTTGGGTTTGCCCTTTGCTAAGTCATCCACTGCTGCTTTCTTCTCTTCCTCAATGGCACATGGATCTGGAGTAAACAATTTGCCTGAAATGATTCAGAAATAGCTGTTTAGTTAGCATACTCTACAATTAGCAAAAGTTCAATCTAGTGTTAATAAATAAGGGATTTTCAATCCTCTTTAGATGTATGGTCTCTTTTTACTGTATTAAACTTGTATATCCAAATTGTTGTAGAACAGTTATGGGCAGCATA
Organism: Dicaeum eximium; assembly: GCA_013396995.1. Lineage (NCBI taxonomy): Eukaryota > Metazoa > Chordata > Aves > Passeriformes > Dicaeidae > Dicaeum > Dicaeum eximium. The sequence continues at coordinate 630,768 of VWZP01004983.1, forward strand.
CATATAATTTACGCTCAGCACAATCTATCAAATATCCAGTGATTCTGTGTTCTGAATTAATATAAAGTCCTCCTCATATCCCTGTTTCCTGTTGCAGAAATGGCCTTTTTTTTCCTACAGGTTTGACCGAACTACCCTTTTTTTTTTTTAATTTCATGTGACTGCATTTTAAACATATCTGCATTCTTGTATTCAGGACTTACTGTGTATCAGTTACTTTTCATCCTATCTGTGTTGTTTGGGTGCCTCTTTTTCCATATAGAATATCCAGATTGGTGATCTTTATAATATGTGTTTTTTCCTCTGTTACTACCATTTTAGCCTGAGAAGGCCTTTTCAGTGTCCGTCCTTCCTCTTGAAAACTCTCATTACATACAGCTGCTGCCACTTTCCTTTGCACTGATGAAGTTGGTCACGTTTGCTCACAGCTCTGTAATCAGACACTCCTGACTAAAATCAGCTCAAATGTACTTGGTGATAGAGGCCTCTAAAAGACCTCAGAAGAGAAAATGTATCATTTGTTGCTGCTTATCCTCTGCACTTCTCATTTACCTCATCCTGCAGCCAGCATTTGCTCTCCCTGCTTTTGCTTCCCCTGGCTGTGGCTGGTTCCTTTGTTCCTGCTGGAGCGGATCGCACCGGCCACTTCATCCTCGGTGAGCCCTGGCCCAGCAGCCGGAGCAGCATGAACACATGCACTGCTGCTCTGGTCTCCTCCTGTTCTGCACTGCTGCTCTGGTCTCCTCCTGTTCTGCACTGCTGCAAATTGCTGTGTTGGGTGATGGGCAGTGCCATATGCGCACAGACCATATGGTATTTTCTCCTCAATCTACAGTGCCTTGTTCTTCATACATTGTAATGCTTTGCTATACGCATGTAAGTTCAGTTTGTCTTTTGGAAGCCATTTGCTGGGGTTAGAGGCATGTACTTACATGGGAAACCTAATTTTGCAATAAACAGTTACTGGTAGTAAAGGATGTGAGATAACAATCTGGATTAAACTGAAGATAGCTGTTAAAAGTGTTTAAATGATATCTGTATCATTACTGTTAAGGAATCAAGCCATGTAACTTGTCATTTTCATTAACATCAGTGTGGGGAATGAAACTTGGAAAACATGCATCCCAAAGAGTTTTCATGAGCACCTAATTTTGCTTTTGTTCAGGGAGACACACGTCAAATACATACTAATTATGAGTTTTGCAGCAACTTGACTGCTAACTTGAGGTCTGTGTCTGTAGCCACGTTCTGCGTTCTTTGAATTCATCTTGGTATAATATTTTTAAATATTTCAAACAGCAGATGTGCATTGCTTATAGATTTGTGTAAATGTTGGTGCAGTGTGTACAAAACACATCTCCCATACAGTGATCTGTTGACATTATTCTCTCTTGCTTAGCTTCAGACACTAAAGTCATGACATGTGCTGCTGTTTGGAGGATGCCGAAGGAATTGGAATCAGGCAGTCATGAATCCCCTGATGATTCATCAAGCAACACTCAAACCCTGGAGCTACTCTGTCACCTTGACAACACAGCCCATGGCAATATGGCCTGGTAGGATTCTGCATATTTTATACTCTTAGAAAAAGCCTAAAGGATAGACCCATGCTGTTAGTTTTGTGTAGATTTATATTGTAGAAGCTATGCTGTGCACTTTAAAAGTATTCCATTTAAAAAAAAAAGTATAAATTGGATTTTTAGTCCCAGATGTTTCATAGATTAAAAACATTTATTAAAGTCCTGCAAACACATATGGAGTAACAGCCTGTGTACTGTTTGAATGTGTTTTTCCCCACCTGCCTCCATCTAAAGCCTTGGTTGCACGAAGGTATAATAGAATTTGAATCTTTTAATGAAATATAAATTTGATGTTGCACATAAGTTTTTCTTTTCTAGTCTTCACTCAACTGATTTAGCGTAAGTGTGAGTAATTTATTGTTTCATAAGGATAAGAATTCATTATGTTATACGGTGCCTTTGTAACTACTCTTTATCTGTTGTATTAGTCAAGACAAGGAGAACTGTAATATAACAGAGGTTATTACAGAGGTTTGTTTCCCTTTCTGTTAGTTAAAAGAAAGTTAAATTTGTCCATTGTATATTTGCAAATTTGATGCCTTAGGGATGTGTGTATATGACGTTCCCACTGCTTTCTGACCAGATGCAGGGCATATCATAAGTTTTAAGCATCTATTTCTAGCCACAGATTTCTAGTTTGAGCCTTGCAGATAAAATTTTAACCGAAGAAAAAGGGTAAATTAAAGGTGATATTTATTAGGCAGTTCTTGAAAAGATAAGATGTATCAGTGCATTCAAAAATATATAGATGACTTTTTTCTAAGATACAGGTTTTCTGAGTGTTAAATTTCTTCATAGTACTATCCTTTAATTCTTTGCTGTATATTTTAATATGAGTACTCCTCCTTGTAATTATTTTATTATTTTAATTCAGTTTTTATTGTGGACACTTTTTGATAATTAATATTCCCAGCTATATTGGAGAGTTTTTGTTGTTTGTTTTAATCTTTACCTTCTACCCTTTTAAGCTTTGTGCCCTTTGTCTAATAATTTTCCATAACTGGTTTCTCTCTGATGCTGGAATGCCAGAACTTTGTATGGTAGCTGGATCACTGAAGGAGGAATAGGAGGCATATCATAGCTTTTTATCAGGATGTGAATTATGTGAATGCCCAGAATATTTTTTTTCCTTTAATAACAGATTTTAACAAGCTCATGCACAGTTTTCAGTCATCTGCTATCTGATTTTGTTCAGTACTTAGTGCTTACAAATACCTGCTGCTATTTAATGCCCTTTATCTATGTGCATGTGTATATATATGCATAGAGATTTGAAAGTTCAGTGTTACAAAGAGATAAAAGGTGTAAACTGAATACTTGGTATTAGTACTCCTCACATCATCTCAGGCAAGCACAGCTGAGTTAGAGGACCTTGTTTTAGAGCAGACTTTTCTATTCCTGTCTCACTCACATAGGACACAGCTCATAAATTGGTAGATTAGGCCTTTTGTGCTAAATGTGTCATATAAAGGCCACACCCCACTGAGTGGTATGTTGGCTACAAATAGCAAGGTAAATATTCTTTGTATTACACTACTTCAGTGTTTAGAAAAACATGAGGCTATTTAGACACTAAGGGTTCAATTGCTGTTGGAACCAAAATACATCAAAAAAGCAATTTTCCTCAATGCAAAGTGTAAATACTTTTCCAATCACAAAGACCAGCATTCTGGTGTATGCAACCACTATGAGAGCAGTAGTGGTCTGGCACTGTATACTTGCAGTAAGAAGGATCTGTCATTTGCCTTGCCATTAGAGCATAATACCCTTTATGTTCTGCCTGGAAAACCACAGGCTGAACACTGGACCCAAGTTTAGTTGACCACATGCACTTTAAGGAGGTTGCTTAATCCACAGCATGCAGTAGAGCAGTGTGAATGCAGCCATGAATGATTGGATACAGGCTTCATTTTTTAAGTTAATTTTGAATATTATTAGTCAGAATGCATGCTAAAAAAAGATTAAATAAAAAACTGGACTTCTAGCATCTCTTTATATGCTGGGCCTGGAAGAGTGGGCAGAGTTGCCAGCACAGTTTAAAGATGCAGTGTGTAATGTTGGTGTCAACCTTTGTGACAGGGACTCCAGATAGGAGCTTGTAGGAAGATATTTTTTTGTGTGTCTAGGTATCCATAGCACAGATGCTTAATGAGATTTATGGATCTGGTTGTAGATCATAAGTAATTGATTTTTGATTATAAATCAGGAAAAAAAGCAAAACTATCTTGAACATGCAACTGGTTATGTACTCTAGCAGCTACTACCCTCCTCAGGGCTTTATTTGCTTGTAGTTTTGCTCATGTTTACCCTGCTCTGCTTCCTTCCTTATCATGCTTTTTTCAAGGTAAGACTGGTAGCTGAAATTTACCTCACAGATTTTTCTGTTTCTAGTATCATGCACTAGGAAACACAATGGGGGGATTTTTTTTCCAGGTCTAGTGTGTCAGATATTGGTTTTGTTCAACTCTGTACTGGTGTTAAGAACTGCTTCTGCATTTTTTTACCTTTATCTCATCTCCTTTATGTATTTCTGTGCTCCCATGTCTCTGAAATTTCTTACTAAAATCCAGCAGAGACATATTTAATACCAGTTCTCTTTTGTGAACTAAGACCAAAAGAGTGTTTTCAATCAGTTACTAAAATCTTAGACTTTGCTGGTGTGTGACTGAACACTGCTCCTCCCACTCAAGATCTACTGAAATAATTTTCTAGTCTTGACAAAACCTTTGGCAAAAATCTAATCTCCAAGACATTATAGGCAAGTGAAAAAGAAATTCCTTTTCTACAGTTCCATTTTATCTGGATTGCATGAGTTACTGTGTTTAGAAATTAAGCATAACCATTCATTTCTAGTTCCTGAGATTGTTTACTGACTCCAGGCTTTGAATTTGGGACTCATCCGCATTTTTACTCCAACTCTTGTAGGGCATTAAGAGAGTTCAGAAAATTAAACAGATGCTTAAATTAAGGCCAACAAATAGGCCTGTTAATTGTTCTGTTTGATTCTAGCCTAAGATTTTTTCATCCTCTGCCTGCTGTTGCTCATGTAAGCCAAAATAGAAGGATTTCAAGTGCAAAAATTCTGAGTGAATTACTTTCAGTGTGGAAAACCCCAGATACACACAGAAATTTGCATGTTTAAAAAGAAAAAAGAAGTCTCTTCAATAAATTCCTTCTGTAGATAAGTATATGTATGCATAGAGAGTTAAACCCACATAACAAAAAGTATGTTGGTCTATGCAGTGTTGTAAGATTCAATTAAAAGAACTTGCCACTGGATATCTTGCAAGAAGAGTCTAAAGTACTGTCTGCATAGGAGAGGCCAAGGAAACGGGACAGCAGTTAATGAGATTTTGATTATTCCTCTGAGTGCAGCTTGGAGAAATCCCTGGAACTGTCTGTTAAACCCCTGAAGACTTGTATTTCAGTATTTCGAACAGTAACCTACTGTTCTACTTGTCTCTCAGTTTTGCTACAGACTTTTTTGGTAGTAGACTTGACAGGATAGTCCTTGGAGAAGGAAGATACTACAGGCTATAAGAGAAAGTATAATCTATGAGATTTTGAATTCTTAACACAGCAGGGAGTTCCTCTTGGATCTGCTGGAAGCAGGCTTGCCTCTCAATGCTTAGCATCCTACTTTTTGCTTTCCAAAGGTGGCAGATAAAAAATAGGGTAGATCCTGTTCAGTACTCAGCTATGTACTTCAAAAGAGAGGGGAACAAGTGAAGTAAGTTGGGTTGTGATCTATGGAGTAAATGTGGAATAAAATGAGAATAAATAAGGGGAAAGTGTTAGATGAACAGTGAAAGGGAAAATGAATGAAGGTTAGAGACAATATAAGTGGAGGCTCAATTCTGAGAAGCCTGAAAGGTGAGGAATGAAGAATTCATGTTTTATATAGAAAACAAGAGCTGCTAAAAATTTGTTTGAAAGGGATGAATATGTTAGGAATAACAGATTACTTCATTAGGCTGCTCTACTAGCTCAGGTTGATTTTTTTTGTGTATCCCACTCAATCAGTCCTAGATATGAACATGCAGATATTAACATATCTAAGAGAATGTAGAGAGGAAGACAAATTATAAATTTTTTAGAGTCACAGATGTTTCAAGAACTCCAGGATGTTTATCACTAAAATATTAAATTAGAACTTTAAATTCACAAAGGAGGAAGTTATTATAAATGAGCTATTCCCACAGATTTTAAGTACTTAGATTTTATTTGGCATTTTATTGAAGGTCTCCAAATAGAGTACAGAGAAGTACCATCTCTTCCTTAGCCATACACAGTACAAATCAACCTCATTAAGGTTGGCTTTTTACAGAGGTACAGAATTTGTGCTTATAGTCCTTCCAATTTGAGTAGAGATTTAGTGCATAACATTGTATTGCTTCATCATGTTCATTCCATTAATGCACATAGTCACCTGATCAAAGTTAGGCTCATTCATAATTGATGCCCTGAAGACAGGTGACTAAAATCTGGTAGCGTTTTACCTACTTTTTTGGCCTTTAAATTTAATTAAAAAAAAAAAAAAAGCCCACAAAAAACAAGCCATCCCAAAACATTTTCAAATAAAAAAGCCAAGAAGTAAGAGAATATGAAACTCAAAAGAAAAGTGAAAATGGTGTTTTTAATAGCTCTAACACACTTTCATGCACTATCACACTTTCATTTCACTTCCATCACTTCTCTTTCCTGTCATGATGTTGGTAGTGTTATTTCTTCTATAGTACCACTCCGCAGGCTTCAGGATATATGTTCTACTTCAGGATTTCATTCAAAAAAAAAAAAAAAAGAAAGAAAGTCTAAAACAATTTAATGGTCTCTATCTAATGAATATAAACCTGAAAGTAACAATATTTTTAGAAGGGTCATATCATCTTGGATATGTGGTACAGTAACTGTTAGATATGTTTTGTAGCAAAGACATGTAATAAATGCAATCATAAGTTTTTTTAACCTTATCTTATTTTAACACTTCCTATGTCCCACTACCAGAAATATAATTGTGAGGACAGAGCTCCCTCCCTCTGATATTTGAATAGAGATTTCTTTGAGAGTGTCAGGACTGTCAGTTGCATATTCTGGTGTGAACTGAACTCTGTATTTTGGGGTTGGGGGGGGACGGAGAGGTGGTGCTTGTAACAGCTGCCCAGCAGATATTAATTGTATCTTCACATGATGCAAAATTTTAGAGCTATCTGAAATTGTCAGCATTTAAGAATAATTGTTCCTCACTTGGTTCATTGCACATATTCCATCAGCCACTTCTGATAGTCCAAAAAAAATTGTCTCTATACTTACTGTAATAACTTACTACGTTACAAGTTTCACTGGGAATGTACCTTAACAGCTGCTTATCAGTACTGATAATGCCCTTTATATTCTGATCCTTTCTAAACTGGTAAAAGTTTAAACTGTGTTTGTCTCTGCTCTCTTCATAATTCTGTGTGATCCTGAATTCTTCACAGGATTTTGTTCTCTTGAATCTTTGGTTCTTCTTTATTGTAAATAAAATCTTCTATTATATAGAAATACAAATGTTCAGTGTTCAATCATTAGTTGTCTTTCTTACATTTTCTCTCTCCTTTTCCACTTTTGTCATCCTCTAAAATATGTCTCAAACCAGCAGAGTAATTTAGAACACTAGTTTTCTCTTTTTCATTCCCTTGAATGTTTGTGGTAATTTTGAGTGGTTAGTATTGTGCAATTTTAAAACTTTAGGCTCATCAATGTAAACACTTTTTCTAGGGAATTAATGTGATTCATTAATTGGATACTGAAGTAATAGAACTTTGTATTATATGCCCTGTTTATTGTGTTAGCTTTTAATCAGAATTTATTTGGCTCTACTCATGTAAAGTAGAGGAAAACTTAGTCAAACTAAAATCTGACACTGAAGCAAATACTAAAGGGAAAAATATTTATTTACTCATTTTTGTGAACTTACTATATGTATTCAGTTAACTTATAACTTCTAATAAGTTAAATAGATTCCATATGCTTGAATGAAATTAGTTTTTATGAGGTCTTTGCAGTTGTTTGTGTTTAGTTTGGATTCATAAATCATGATACAGAAAATAGTGCAGAAATTGTGTTACTCTGCAAGTTAAAAAAAAAGGGTTTGTAGAGTACTATTTCACTTCTCCATCCCAACTTGAACATAGTTTAGTTTCTCTTCTCGCCATGCTGTTATATTCCTTGGTTTTACTGCTAAATTAGTTGAGATTTTTTCCCCACTGAAAGAAAATCCAGCTATTTTTAAAAGGCATTTTCTTCCATTTTGTAATGTCACTTAAGCTATTGATATCACTAAAAAAGTGAGAGTTGAAGTCTGCCTCAACTGATTTTGCAGGTGAAATGGATACTTCTGTTTATTATACTACTATTCTATTTATTCTAATAGTTTTATTTCCTGTCTTACTGAATTGCTTAAAATGTTAGTGGGAAATGTTAAAGAAAAACAGTGTTGCAGAACTGTGAAAAAATTAGTTATGCAGGAAAAATTTAAATGTTCATGAGGAACTAACTGAACAGGTGCCTCTGTTTTCTTGGTATCAGACTCCAGTTTCCTCTCCAAAACCCCATTAAGCATTTATTATTCAGAATATTTATCCCTTAGAGTAGAGTTCTTTCCAGCACAATATTCTGGGATGACTATAGATGTAGCAATGTTGCTGCTGACACTTGCTTACATAGTAGTTAAAAATTCACGGTTTTGAAATGTCTTTTGGATGTCTATTGGATGTAAAAATTGACCCTTGTACATTTGTGCAGGTAAATTAGGGAGACCACATTAGTTACAGTCCCAGCTGCTTCTTGCAGTCTCTTCACCTCAAATTCCCCCAGAATGAGCAGTTGCTGGATTAGAGGTGTTAAGAGGGTACATCTGTGCTAGGTCTGTGTAAACCTTTAGCATTCTGTTCTTCTGAACAGGAGTGGTGATTTTCAACTATCAGTGCAGATCTAGGCAACCATAATCTTCTTCTTAGGCATGTGTTTTAAATCACTGGAGAAGTAGAGGAATATTGTGCTTTGTTAGGTATTATTCCCCTGATCAACCATGCAGTTTGTTACAAACAGCATAAATTAGTAAGGATATGCTATTTCCATATTTTCATCTTTGAAAAATTCTTTATGAAAATACTCAAATTGTCCCTCTCTAAAAGTAGATAAATGTTTTCTTTAAAATATGCTTACAGAGATTTTTTGCTCATTCCAGCTGCTTTGCAAAAAAGTTTGTTTCAGCCCTTAACTTTTGCCTTAGTAAGTGGAAAAAAATATTGTCATCCTGAGGCTTTCAGAGGATGGGCAAGAGTTTTACCTGTGTGCTTTCCTGACAGACATTGATACTATGAAAATGTTTTCCCTAGGCTGACCACCTTACTTGATCTACAGACAAGCCAGTTATCTGTTTCCTTCCAGACATGTCAAATATCCATAATATTCACTTTGGGCGTTTTTTTAAGCCCTGTTCAAGCCACAGAATAGAAATGGTGTTTGTGGCAGCAGCTGCTCCATGAATAGTGTGTTGTAGAAGCCTACACAATGTAATTTAAGGAAAAAAAATTTAGAAACAAGTGATTTTTCTGTGGCACCTCCTTGTTGGGATGCTTTTCTATTTGTTCTTAAAGCAGTTTAATTTTTCTGAATGTAATAATAATGCAAGAATCAGAGTAAAGCCCAGCTGTCTTTGGGGTTCTTATACAAAATAATCCTTCATTTCTCAATTCTCATTTCTAAAGCTCTTGGCAGCTTTTTAGCTAAAATGTTCACCTTACCTTCTAGGGTTTTTTTAGGAAGCTGTGGTTCTCGTTTCACTGCATCTTGAGTTGGACTCTGAGTTAGATCTCAATGTCTGAGAATTTTGAGATGAAGTGTAACTTGTGTTCCCTGCAGCAGACTTCAATACATTGTAAAATAGGCAGAACTGATTTCATTCAGAAATGTGGCTGTTTTGTAGAGCACTTGGGTTGGGAACAAGATGGTGGGTTCTGGGTTGTACTTGGTCTCATCTCCTGTCTCTTAGAATTAATGTCCTGATTAACTGATAAGCAAGAGTCATCTTGAAATTACAATCATTGTAATGCAAAGAAGGCACAATATTTGAGTTGTTAATATGTGAATTTTTCTGGTGGGCTACATGGAAGCTGCAGGATGGACTGCTGAGTTACCAAATGCTTGGGTATATTTTCCATTTTTCAGTGCATGAGAGTTTTCAGTCTAGCAAAATTTTTCCACTTACATAATAAATGGTTATCTTCTCTAGTTGCAGTTAAGCAGTAGTTAAGGCTTTGTCCATCCAACACTTGTGGCTTAATTGCAGTTCATGTCAATGAAAATGTTTGCATGTTGCTTTTATCTTCCTTAGTCTATGATGGAGGACTTTGAATTGTTCATTTGTAAAAGCTCAGTACATTTATTGATAAAGGTTTTAACTATCTTTTCAGCATAGGAGAAGATAATGGGGTCCTTTCATGTGTGCATTTGAGTAAATATTTTAAATACTCTTATTTTTTTGCTAAGGTAGTGTTCTCTGTAGGATTTAATTTTATTTTTTATACTAAAAACTACTAGCTGCAAGCTTAATTGAAGCATCCTGAGTTAGATGATAACAAAATAGGGTAAAATACAACATATATAATTGGTTGTCTTCTGTTTATAGATTATTTAAAGAGCAGCCCTGAAGTCGCCACTCAGCTTCTGAGTGGCAACTGTGAATTTGAGGACTGTTGTCCATTTTTGAAAACTGTAAGCATCAACAGCTGTTGGCACACTGAGGAAAATGGTACTGCCTGGTTTATCTGTTTTCATTTTTAGACATTATAAACATCTCTGCTATGCTGAAAACTGTTCTAAATGAAAACTTCAGTTTCTCTAAAATTTGTATCTTGCTTCAAAAGTAACTTTTTCTTTTCACTCAGCAATATTTCCTGCCCGCTGCTTCTCCATAGAATTTAATGTTTAACATTCAGTCATGAGTACAGAACATAGCTGAACATGTCACAAAGGGAGTAACCTCTACTTAAGATTAAAAGATATGAATGAATCATCACTACAACCACACCCATAGATGAAAAATGAAATAGAAGTAAAATGGGCATCTCACAAGGATAGAGTGAATGTTGGAGAGACCTTTTCATTGCAAGGAATGTCAGCTCGGTTATAGTTGGTTCTAATTAGCACACTGGAAATTAGTAATTAGTATTCAGCTGGAAAAATTATTTTACCTTCAAATTCAGTGACACTCGAAGATGTGGAATTTCTTCCTACCTTTGGAAACATCAAAGAAATTGTTTGTTGAACAAAGAAATCTAACTTTTGCAACTAAAAATTAAGTCATTTGTGTAGGAAAGGTGCAGATATATCAACAGGCACAAAAAGTACTGATCTCTGGCTGAAAGGACTCTTAAAGCATTAAGTGGTCAAATCAGATTTCATTTTCTGTAGTTAAAAATATATCTGCATAGATCAACACCAAATACCAGCTCTATTTTCAGCAGTATGTAAGTAAATGATGATATAAATGATGGACTTAAATAAATGTGATCAGAATCAACTTGAAGATTTCTTAGTTACCTATTCAGCTGTGATTACCCATTCAGATGTGATGATCCTGCTATCTTTCAACTTCGCTTTGGAAAACCAGGTTGTGGAAGGTTAGTTGTGATCACATGCAGGTTGTAGTGCATTAATTTTCTTTATCCTGATACATGTTTTCATAAATATTTTCATCTATTTGAGGGATCTAATTGATGTATCTGTGCAGGACAACTATATGAAATTCTGAAATAAACATGTCAGTGCCAGTTGGTGTCTTCACAGTGTTATGGACAAAATGTAGTTGAACATGTAATTGAAACTGCATGTTATAATTTTTCTTTAAAATATGCTGCTTTTCACAGACACAGTAAGAGAGGAGGACTGATTTCTTGCATTCCTTCCTGTATTGCATGACGTGAATCACAGGTTAAAAGTATATGCTGATTAAGTCATGATGACAGCTGCAGAGTTGAAAAAAGTTTGCATCAAAACTAAGGCTTATGATTTCTCCTTCAAAAACGATACATAACACTCCATATGAACAACTCTGAGGTTTCAAGCTAAAGCCTTCTAAAATTAGTGTACCTCAAGGTCTCTGGTTGTATTTCTGTGTATGCAGAATGACTGCTACATAATGCTAGTTAATGGCAGATTTTGGACTTAAAATATGTGATGGATTTCATCTAAAGGAAACCAGAAGGGATGGTTTAACATATTTTGGTATAGATTAGATACACAGAATTAAAATGGCTTTCTAGTTCAAATTTTGATGGACTTGACTGTTGGATTATTTTGTTTTTCTGTTTCTGTTTTACAGTGTTATGTGGGAACCGATGGGAGATGGTAAAAAGATTATTTCACTGGCTGATAACAACATATTATTGTGGGATTTGCAGGAAAGTTCAGCCAAAGCTGTGGTAAGAAATTTTCTTTTAACAAAACATGCTATATTTGAATATTGTCCGTACAACAACATTCCCTAGTCTAGAATTTTCTAGTCTTTAAACTATTCCTTCAGAAGTATCTCACTGCCTGTAATGTAGGTAGGGGAAATGAATATTCTACCATTGTCTTAAATAAGAGTTTCAAGTATTTTAAGTATCTGTTACTAGTGGGTAAGTTTTCTTTGTTCTAGAGTTCCCCTTACTGTCCTACTGCTTTTATAGTGAGTAATCTAGAGTAAAGCAGTGCTGATTTGATGAATGTCTGCAAGTGGAGAAATTGATGATCAGTAAAGTCAAAGGTTACTGAATTCAGATAATGGTGTAGTAACTCATGGGGTTAATACCATGCAGCCCTTTGTTTAATTTGCAGCTCTTGATTGTATAAGCATAGTATAAGTTTCTCTATTTGCTATGTACTACTTTGAATTATCAATGTTAGTTTAATTTAGTAATACACGGTTTATTCAGATTATTTCATTTATTGTTAAAAACGTCTTATTCAGGAGCATATATGACAAAGTGTCATTGGCATAGATTTTTGTCTGATTATGCCATATCATAGAATGTACATAGAACACTTTGATTCTGTTTAGTCATTTATATCAGTGTCTGTGCTTATAAATGGAAACTCATTATGTCAAGGACATTATTATTCAGTTGATCTGTTGTCACTTTTAACGCCTCAGGTCAGGATTAAGTTTTTTTCCTGGATGCTGCAGAACCACTTTTTCAACTTAGTCAAGACATTGTGTCCATAAACTCTTCCCTGTTTATACCACCTGACTGCGTGCAAATAGATGACAATGTAATATAGTACAGTTTAATACTTTATGTTATAATTAGGCCCTTTGGGTTCCTTCTCTAGATGAGAAACTTTAGCTTTTTTTTTTCACCTGCAACTTCAATAAGTGTTATGTTGCCTTCCAAGGCTTCAAATTACTGTTTGTTTTTATCAAATTGATGTTGAGAGTTTCTGACAGCTTGCCTCCAGGTGCTTGTCTGCAGTATTGTATCCCCTGGATTTGCATTACACCTGCATTAGTCAGTATTCCTTTCCTAATGTCTGCATAATATACAAAGTTTTCTGCAGTATTGAAAAACTGCTTTGGGGTTGGTACTGCTTCCTTGCTATAGGTCCTCATGTCTCTTTGAAGTACTGAGACAGCTAGGCAACTTTGCATTTTCCCTTTCTCCTGCTTTTACTCCTTGTGCAGTTCTGTCCTCGCTTGCTGAAATTGTTTTGAATGTTAATTAGTACTTTCACTGTTAGACCATTTTCTCACAACTCTCTCAGATTTTTTTCTTAATCCTTTTTCTTTTCCTTACATTGATAGAATTATGATCTGTATAATTTTGGAGAGGAATAGACTACTCAATTTTGTAATTTCAGCATGATTTGAAGAATCAGTATTTTTTTCCTCAAAGCAACATTCAGCTTGCAGATACTTTCAGTATTTCAAGTAGCATTCCTTATGTAGAACATTTTTTAAATTGATACTTCTAAAATATTCTTGTACTGCATCAAATGTTGATGGCACAAAAGGTCTCTAGAAGGTGAAGTAAGTGATAAAGGAATTAAGGGGATTTAATCTGTGAAATTTGTTAAATCTTTATATTTTTTATAAAAGGAAAATAATAAAGCCAAAGAGGAAATTGAGTTTCAAAGAAAGCGCTTCACCTAATGAAGTAGATATATCAACCATTCACTGACATCTTCTGAAAGGAGCATTTAAAAATGTTTGTTAAAAACCTTTGTTTGCAGAAGTTAACAATGTTGTTTAGATTTTACAATCAGGCTCTCAGGAGGCTTGACATAGAATTTGACTGATCCTCTATATTTCCATCTAAAATAATCTAGTATCTCATGTGATTGCACTGGAAACAGGAATTGTATTTGTGATTAAAATTTTACCTGAGGATAACTGTTTAGGATAATCGGTCTTCTGCTCCAGCAATTTTGAGTTCTTCTTAGATGATACATACTTCAATACCAAGTCATACACTGCTTTTAAAGTGAAGTTTGATAGAGAAAGTTCACTGAAACTTGACTATCAGAAAACATATTTCCATGCATCAAAATCTTGAGCCCAGTAAATCACTTCTGAGATGACTGGAATTCTTGCAATTTTTGAATGTTGAATTTTTTTTGCAATAAAGTTGTCTTAAACATGTCTGTAGATTCCTGAGCTATCTGGAGTCCAGCTGAACAAGACTGAGGAAAGCATAAGCATCTCTTTAAGAGACCTGCACTAGATTTTCTAGTAATGAAAATTCTGACCAGCTGAAGTCCAGTATCATAGGCTTTTTCAGGACTGGAAGTAACTGTGGTGCATTTCTGAAGTCTTTGAAGATTACCTCCTTATTAAAAGATTAACTCCCTGTTTACGTCTGTATATGGCTGAAAAATAACTTTGATTCTGTAGCAATTTTATATTTGCAAAAAAATATGTAGGGCTGACAGTTACAAAGAGCAATAAATGAAAATAAGAGATGTTTTATTATACAGTTGGCTTCCTCTTCAAAAAAAAAAATTAGTAAAACTCTCCTCCGTAAATCAGCACTCTATCCCAGCTTTTGATGCTGTATTGTCTAGAATGTGAGAGAAATCTGTGAGAACAGGTTGGTTATAAAAGAGGTAGCATTAGTAGAGGTAAGCAGTAAATATATTTTCTATTTGGTTATCACAATGTACAAGGAGTGTTTGTAGGCTAATGAGCTGTTGGTGAAACAGTGATTTCTTTCTGTGAATATCCTGTTTATAAGGGATTGTTGCATGCATAATATATTATAATTCTAAAAAGCACACGACTTGTATTTTAATGTTTTTTGATCAGACTGTAAAGGGAGACCTTCCTGAGATATTAATAAAAAGAGCTTTTCTTTTTGCCTAGAAAACAGGTACAGAACAGCCTATAGCAATGTGCTGGTAAAGAAATCAGGTCTTGCCACAATAAAAAGGAGGCATGTTAAGGCAAATTAAAAACAAACCCCTCACAACATTTCCTTTATACGCAGATACACAGAGGTTATGTAAATTACAAGAAAAGTTGTCTTTATTGTTCATTAATATGAAAGGTTGTCCATTTTTGGCATCCCTTAGCCACCTGGTGTCTTATCACCTAACATGCTGTTTGGTTCAAGCAGGCAGTGACTAAGCAGGACGTAGCTGGTGTTGAGGACACATCCCTGTCTGACCATGCAGGGGTCACTCTGGCAGTCACTCCATGGTCAGAGATTTGGGGCAGCCCCAGGGGGCTGGCAGGTCCCTGCATGCCCCAGGCTCACACAGTCCAGTTTCCCACATCAGGGTCTCAGTCTGCTCCATCCTTTAAGTCATTTAATCACCGTGCAACAGCAAAACAGCCTGGGCTGGTGCCTCTCAACAGGGACCCTGAATAAAGAAAACCCTGGGGTTTTATACCCTCCTAGTCTATGCAGCAGAAGTCTGGGGTCTTCCTTCCCAATCCTCTGCTCCTGCTGTGTGTTTGAGTGTCCAGTCAACTGACTGGTGACACAGGTCCCTGTGCCTTTTGTTGAGCAAATGGCCAGCACTTCTTCCCGTCCCCTTGCCTCACTTCTCTCCACCATCCAGAGCTCAGTCTGTGGCTGGCACTGCAGCTGCACACTAAGCTACCTCCTCTGAATATTTTCCTCAACACTAGTGAATTTATATATTCTGTAGGGATTGCTAAGGGGAGAACATCTTTACAAAATATACATGTTACTATAGACTTACAAGTAAAATAACAATGTACTTCTGTGAGTGTATATGTGGTGTTGTAACTGATTAAATCAAGAGCCTAGGATTAAAATAATAGAAATATCAGTGTGTTTTAATTGTTTTCTCTTTTTATAAAAGCACATGATAGTGTTCAAGTTGAGTAATATCATCATCGTTAACTAAAAGTAAGATCAGGTCCACTGTATCTGTATCAGGTAATAGAGGTAAGGAGGTATTCATTATACTGGTGCATCACTGGTCTTCCTGTTTTTGCAACACATTTCAATTGCTTCCTTTTTTTGCATAAGTATGTATTATAAGCCATTTTGATAGCAAGAGGTAAACCAAATGCCACTCTTTATGGACCTTTCATGTTTATGAAAGTTTGTCTAAAATTCAGGTATAATATAGATGTAAAACTGGAAATGTGTGCCTTTAAAATTTTGTACCAAAATTTCTGCTTCTCTACACTGACCAAAACTTCAGAGTCTTATTTGGTTCCTTTTCTGTGTCTGCCTGTGATTTACAAGTCACATTGTTTCATTAAAATTAGCCTGAAGAATTTTACAGTTCCCACTACATTCAGAGCTTCTTGGTAATAAAATTATTGGTGTGTTCATTCTCTGAATTATCTAGTCAGCTTGGGATAAGAAACATTGCTAACTGTAATTTACTGTACAGTTCAGTGGGTTTGTTTGGGTTCATTTTGGTTTTGATTTGGGGTTTTGGTTTTTATTGTCTTTCAATTTTTTTTTGCTAACTTTTTCCTCCTTACAGCATTCAATTTGCCTGTATTTACATTAAGACAAGCTTCTCCTGTCCTTTTGATCACTCCCTTTATTATTGTTTTGAGGACATTACCTTCTGGGGTGAAACTAATCTTATGCTTACTGCATCATTACCTTTTGCAATTAAATTAGCTATTCTTTGCCATTTATAATCATTAGCTGGACCCAAGAGAAACCCAGACAATGGACAAGGTGTGGATAGAATCTGCTGAGAAGACGACAGTTAATATTTCTGTGTACAAATTTGAGGTCAGATGTCAACAAATTGCTAGAACTCTTCCTCGGGTAAATGCAGTATGTTTGGCATGGCAGATGAGTGCAACAGAATGAAATAGAGATATTAAAATCTAGATACTTTTCTGGTTTTCTTATGTTTTCACAAAGGAGATAAATAGAGGTGTGGTTTTGTTCATTTTAACCCAAACTATTATAATTATATTCCTTTTAGATTTTGTGTCCTGTCTGGATTATTTAGCAGCATTCATGTGGTCCTGGTTCAGAATGACAGATAATATCAGGCAGTGGCATTCCTGGCAAGGTGGAGTATATTTTGGGGAAGATCTCACAGGCTATCTGGATAAAAGTGATGTATTCAAATACAAAGGATGTTAGGAATAAGCATGAGATGCTTTCTTGGCAAGATAGCTGCTGTTTCTTAAGGCAGGAAATACCTTGTGGAATTTAGTGGAGCATTTTTTAGTGCCCCATTATTACTGCAACTAGAATAAACATAGATTAACTATAGGAGGGCAGAAAACTGTCAGAAGAAAAATAAAAGGGAAATTACTGGATCAGAATGAGAATAGAAACCAGCTCATAGAGTTGGAATCAATTTTATTTAATGGTCTCCTTAACGACAGAATAGAAGTAGGAGTGAAATAATGAAAATTATTGCTGGCAGAACTTGGAATGCATCATCAGCATACAGGAATAACAATATATTTCAGAGGATGAACTTGATGTTTAGTTTAATTTTTGTAATATAAAGCAGAAAACTTATGTTTAAAGATTAAAAATGTTTTCTTACTGTAATGTAGAAACTCAGCACTTAAATATATGTGAATTCTGTTACTTAGCTATTCTGAAAATAGCTCTGAGCTGCCAATATGATGAGGCTATTTGAAAAGACAAATAGTTTTAAAATGGTTTGGGAGTCAAGAACTACAGGAAAGGACTGAAAGGACTGCATGGCATGGTTTCCTGCAGCTGGAGGAATTGAACTCAATTTACAGTCCTCATCAACCTTTCTGCTTCTGTCAATAACAAGTCAGAAAAACACTCATGCCTTTTAATGTCAATCTCAAAATAGTCTGCTTGGGTTTGTCTACTTAGTGTAGCCCTTAATATATCTTTCTTCCAGGTGCTTTTCTGTTCTGTTTTTGGTCACATACCTCTTTGCTTGAATGAGAGCATGAACAATTGATTCACTGTCTCCATGCTGCTTGTGGTTTTCCTAGATAATTTCTGTACCCTTTAACATATAATACATACTGGGCTTTGGGTTTTCTGAAAGATAGTGCCTGTCCTTTCCTCTTTCCAAGTCAGACCTTATGTAATCAAATTTTGAAGCAGAAAAATCAACCTCAGTCCTTGACATTTTGACAAGAATAAGTTGGAATCATTGATACTTTGATTTGAATTAAATCAGTCAGAAAAATCAGAAAAATTTCAGATAAATCAGAAATCAGTCCTACATTTAGGTTATCCTAGGACAGATTTTTTTTGTATTTTGGTACTTTGTTTTTGTAAAACCCCTTCCTTCAGGGGAGGGAAACATAACAGAGGATATGAGGATAACATAAACAGTTGTATTCTGTTCATGTTACATAGTTTAATTTTTTTAAGAATTTTTTTTTCTTATTTCAAAGTGTTGCTCTCATGCAACTGTAGTATAATATCATGCTGCCCTTCTATTTTTGTTCATGTGTCACCAGATTTAGGCATTGTTCCAGCTAAGCATTTAGGAATAGTGTAAAATCCATCCATACTCTGGTAACCATTTTACAGTGTTCAAGATTTCATTTTCTCCATCCTTGTGCATTGCAAGAGTAATTCCTAATTTTGTAGTCTAAAAGTAGGCATTCAGTCTTACTCTATTCCTTTCCTTTTTCCTTACTGTAAGTCCTGTTTTGTGTTTATAAAACAATACCATGAATTGTTTACCTAAAGTATCCAGTGAGGCACTCACACCTGCATGGCTTCATCCTCTGGGCAGCTCGGATTTAATTTTCATGCAAGAATAATGTTTAAAACACACCTATGTCATCTTTTCCTTCCCTTTTGTAGTTAGCTTTTCTGCATTTAAAGAAGTGGAGGAAAGAGTTCAGGATAAAAAGAACACTTACTTACTTGTCCATCTATTCAGTATCAATTAAAATTAAAGCTAAGGTGTTTTTGAACCTGCTTTTGTGATTCTGAACTACCAATGTTGTTTCCGTTATTTCTTGGATTTCCAGGAAGGAAACTTGTAGACTTCCTTCTGTTACATAAGGATTCCTTTTTATATATGAAAATTTCTCTTCTTAATCTCCAAATTGTCCTTTAAATCCTTGCAGTTGCTTTCAGGTTCATAGACAACATGGAAAAGAAGAATGAGTTGATTAAGAACTTGGCTGTATATATAGCTGAACATATGTATAAGGAAAGATCTAATTTAATTTACTTATGAATTGCTTGTAGAGGGAAGGATGAGTTGGCCCATCTAGCATATAGGTGACTTTTTTCATGTTATTAAGAAATATCACTGTATGTGTATGCTGGCCTCAACCCTAAACTTTTGACTGTAAAGAAGAAAAAATTGATCTTTTTATAGTAGCTTATATTATAAAAGTTAAAATGAGAAGACTTAAATATATATATGTCTGCAATGCTGGAGAAAGTATTGTCTACTGCTGACGAAGACCCTATTCCCTGAATCATATTTTGAGTATATGGTGCTTTTGATCTCAAGACCAGATTTTTTAAATACCTGAGAAAACATACTCCCTTTGTTGGTTCTTACTGTCAGTGTTTACATTGGCTTCCCTCCCCCCAGTCTAAGCTTTGAATGGCCAAGTCTGCTTACTAAAGAAACTTACTTTAATTTTTGAAATTAGCTACACAAGTTATGAATATTCTGTTGGGCTTGGAATGTAGTATGTGTCAAAACATAGAAAGTGAATTTTATTATCTGGTGTCCAGTGTTCTATGCAGTGTTTTTTGTTTCTGTGAGTTGTAGAAAGGTTTTCAGACAGTATTTGTTCTAGAGGAGGAATGGTGTTAGAGGAGTAGGTTTGGCTACAGTGTTACATTATTCATTAACACATGAGTAATATATGATCTTACATGCTGGGTGTTCCATGTTTAAAAAAAAAAAAATTCTAGTTGTAATTTCTAGATTGTTAATCATAATGCTAAAGAAATACATTCTTGGTGGAGTTGTAGTAATAAAATTTAGCAAAATACATTAACATTTACACAATATACAAATAGATTTAGGCAGTTTAGTATTGACAGCATATTTTTTGTTGGTCTCAGTCTATGTAAACCATTTGTATGGTTTAGTCTTTTTCATTCATCAAAGCATAATATTTGAGCTGAGAAATCTACTATTAAATAGAATATTGATGTTGCATTAGGATCTAACAGGATCCAGTGCAGTAATCTGCTTTTGTGAAATACCTCATAATGAAACATTTTGAAATATCAAAGTTGTGTGAAAGATGATCAAATAAGTCTGCTGTTTGTGTAAATTTATATTTGACTAAATGCAAATATTTTGGTTTTCCTCTTCCTCTTTAGGTATTAAACAGTTTGAGTAAGTGATTGGAAGTAAAAGTCATTTGCAGTGTAGGCAGCTTTGATTTCCCCCCTGTTCACATGGAATTGGGGGATAACTTGATGTACAACTTCAAAGAGAAAGTTGATTACTTTGAACCTTCTTTTCATTAACTGTGGAGATGCAGAGCTGCCTGCTCCAGGACATGCCAGTTCTCTTTTTGGAACTTTGAAACCTTTATATCCCACAGATTGTAGATTTGTAATCTGGTATCTACTGTTATTTTAACAGGCATGTATGTGGTGACATGGGCACCTGGGCCTCGATTTCTTTTTTTTTAAAATCTACTGTACATTTATCAAAAAGAGTCTTTGGCACCATAATCCTGTTATTACACATAAAATTTGGCATTTTGACATAGAAAAAATCTTGTAAGACTGTTAATGAAGCAAAATGCATTTGTGTCTGTGTGTGGCAGCTACAAATCTGTGCAGTGTGCCCATATTGTCTATCTACTGTTTCAACAATGAACTGAAACTGTTTATAGAATAATACAGTACTTCTAATAATTCAGCACACATTACACTTCATAAGCCTTTTTAAAAATCAGTGATAGAAAATCAGCTCTAGGTTTTATTTATTGTTTCTTTACTATTTTTTTCCTTCGATCTTCGGATTTGGTAGTCTGTTGCACTTGGAGCAATAAGCTATTGAGCGCTTTGTCTTCATTGCAACTAATTTAATTTTAGTGTTACATTTAGAAACATTGCCAGCTTTGTTTCATTGTTTTAGCTCTCTAGTTCCACAGCCTTGGAAGGGAAAGGACAATTAAAATTTACTTCGGGAAGATGGAGTCCACACCACAATTGTACCCAGATTGCCACAGCCAACGATACCACTGTCCGAGGGTGGGATACACGGAGCATGAGGTAATGACAGCTTGCAGTCTTCTCCTCTAGAAAAGACAATCTCCTTTGGATGTAGATTCTTGCATTGCTCCTAGCATTTTTTTTTGCTTTAAATGGTAAGTGGCAAACCTATAGTTTATAAAAGGAATAGAAAGGCTTGCATAGCTGATACAGTTACAATTCAACAAAGAGTTTTCTCTGGTATTCCCCTCAGCTTCAATTCTAACTTGTGTATTGACTTTTATTGAACTATGTACTAGTCTCACAAGGATTTGTTCAATACATAGAGATTACCTGAATGAAGCTGTTTTGTAATTCAACCTGAAAATGGTTTAACAACAGTCCTGACTATGCTATGAACTATCTTCATAGCATTTAAAGGCGACTTTAATCTTTGAAGGCAATTCACAGGTTAAGTTTGCTCTTCACTTCTGATTTTAACAGTGTTTTATACTATATTAATGATTGTAGCATACTAGTTATAAGAAATCACTGAATCTGTCAAAATCATAACCAAATAAAAGCTTTGAATATACCTAATAAGGCATTTTCCCCCCTGCTTAGGTGTGATTTTGATAAGCAAAGGAGTGATGTTGTGCACATCTGTTGCCATGACTACTAAAGCCTCTTCAAGCTTTTTTAAAAGTACACTTTATCCCCTTAGCACATAGTAATTTATCACTAAACCAAGAAGACTGATGTCTTGTAATAACTTCTGTTGCTTTAAAGGGCGATGACTTTAAATTTGGTTCAGTGGTTCCTGCCAGCTCAGAGTTGTAGCAATAAATCCCTTGTTTGCTAGTATTTGTGTTTTTGCTGAAAAGATTAATTTAGTGAAGAAAATTTTAAAATACAATAATTGAAAGTCAATTTCTGTATGCTTATCATCATGTTTGAAAGTCCTTTGTTTGCCTTGTAAAATGATATATAAAAATCTAATTTTATGTAATGTGTATACTTAGATTTATAGACACTTTAGAAAACAAGAATGGAAAGAGAGGGCAAAGGAGAAGGGGGTTTATTAATTTGCTTTTTTTGTAATGTTTTTGTAATCCTATTTCTAACCTATAGCATGCAGATCTTTAATCAAAGCCTGTGTTTTGAAGAGAGAATATTAAATATTGTAAAGTCTGCTTCATGCTCTGTCTCATTAGAAAAAGCATCTCTATCTTGCATTAAAGGAGTTCTCTGAGTAAATTCTATGGAATCTAAATAATCTGGGTATTGTAGTCTGATCCCCAGTGAAAGGGGTAGCTTGGTTAACAGAAGCAAACCCCACTCTTGTATTTACTTTAAGTAAAGGTCAGAGTAGATAGTCCTTAAACCAGTTTGATAATTAGGCTATGCCAAAGATCTGTTTGCAGTATACTCAAAAAGTATGTGCAATAGTAAGACTCATCTTCAATTACACTGTAATATGTCCATTATGTGACTATTTTGTAATAATTAGTTAGTCTAGAAGTAGGAGTTTAAAGTCAGGACAGTAGAGGAGGACAGTATAAACTGTGTCAGTATAAGAAATATAAAAAGATGGGGTAGGGAAGAATCATGGACAGGAAACTTTTCTATCAGCAAAGTGAAGAGAAATACTAGAAGTAGCTAGACTACCTGCTCCTGCAGTGTGGTTATGGTAACTGCAACATAGAGGGAGTGCATTCTTTTGGACACAGCAGACAAAGAAAGGAGGAAAAAAAAAGATTGTCAGGAAGAGTCCTAGACTAGACTAAGAAGCAGTCTTAATCAGACAAGAGCTTGTGAAGCAGAGAAGACAGACACTAGGCTGATAGGATTTAGAGAGAAAACTTATCAGGAAAATTCGGACTCCAAGGCTAAATTCTAAATAATATGTAAGAAGAATAATATGGGAAAGTGGAGCCAATAGCTGGAGAAAATGTTCATGTGGTCTGGCATTCATCTTATGATGTAAGTGGGAAATTCAGTGTATGTATTATTGCTGTAGGTAGGATGAAAAGTGACGAAACAAATATTCACATTTGAGAAGGAAAGGGATCAAATGGTCAGAATAATAGTTAAGTTGGGATTAAGTCTCTCATGGTGAGTAGTCCTGAATATACAATGGACAGTAGTATTTTTAAGTCCGTACACACATCTCTAAGCAATGCAAGAAAAAAGTGAAAGGTGCAGTGAAGAAGGAAAGAAGTGTTTTACTGCACCAAGTATGCTTGAGACTTAAAATTTTTGCCACATACATATTCTAAAAAACTAAGTGGAAACTTGAATTCCACTCCTAGAATACTTGGTAGAAAGGCATACCTGAATTATATGCTTAGCCTTTCAAACTCTGACAAGACTGTTGATGCTAGATATCTTAGTAATTTCACTGGTGACTGCCAGAGCTCTCAAGATAGGGCTTAGTACAGGCCTGATAACTTTGAATCTCTCCTTCTGGGGCTATTTTGCTTTGTATTAGTAGTTAGGTATTAACAGCAAGAGACTATCTGATCGTGACAGAAGACCATAAGAATACGTAGTTTTCACAAGAAATAGGAAGTTTTGGTCAGTATATTTACTGAAGAGAAACATTTTCATTTAAAGAAAAACAAAAAGCTCATGAAGTGTTGAAAAGTTCTAATGAAGATTGTAAGAGACAGTCAAGTCTTAGCAGAACTTTAGTTATATATGATATATTGGTGGCTTGGAGAAAACTGGTCCTGCAATAGCAGAAACAGAAAAGAAACCAGACAAACCCCAAGTTTAAGAGGCAAGGTAGAGACACAAACTGATGGCACATGATGTTTTGAATAGATATGCTAGGTTGTTAGCAGTACTACAGATGTTTTCTAAAGTGGTCCAGATGGATGAGGTTGTGTCTGGCTGAGTAGTTTAAGGGCCACAGGTAAATTAGTGATAAATGCAAGGGCTGAAGGAGGTAAATTCAATACAGAGCAGTAATAAAAAGCTGTCATTGATAGCTGTTGCAACCTTTGCATCTCAGCTTTTCCTACAGGGAGAAGTAGATGTCATAAATAGGGAATTAGTATAACTACTTAGAGGTGAAGAAGTTCTTACCTGAAACTGCTGTGGTTTAGTAGCAGACATTCATAACACTTGTTACAGAGCTGTGCTAGAATAATCTGGAACTCCTATTTCCTTTTAACTCCAGATTATCCTAATGGAAATAAATATGGAAGGAGCAAAGCATCAAAGCAAGCTGAGAAATCTGTACAAGTCACTGTTTTTAACAACTGGGAATTCCCTAAACTCTCTAGCAATGGGAACTCTAGGTCTGTGGGTGCTAAGGGGATTATGAAAGTTTTCAGGGAAACAGATTTCTGTAGGTGGAATGCAGTCAGCTTTTTTATAGACCATTTAATTTTTTAAATGTTTTACAGGCAGATATATTGTATAGAAAATGCACATGGACAGCTGGTACGAGACCTGGACTTTAATCCCAATAAACAGTACTACTTGGCTAGCTGTGGAGATGACTGCAAGGTGAAATTCTGGGACACGAGAAATGTCGCTGAACCAGTGAAGACACTAGAGGAGCATTCCCACTGGTAGAACAAATTATCTGCATGCTGTTTTGTGGGTGGATGGCTTATATCGTTTATTCAGCTAATTGTTTTATTGTTTAGGAACAATGCAAGCCAACTATGTTTGTACTGTTGAGCATAATGATTTTTTTGCACAGAGGAAAAGTTTTCAGCATGTCAATGTTCTTTGTGTAATTGTAAATTAAGAGTTTAGACAACATCAGTCTAATTGGTGAGAAACTGTTGTTAACATTGTTGGGAGATGGGGTACCCCTTTGAGAAGTACAGCACAGAACTTGGCCCCTGGGGCCCAGCTGGGACACAGGTGTGCCTTCCCAAACGGAGCCTGATGTGCTGCACCTGATGTGCAGTAATACAGCAGCTGCCATCCATCCTTCTGTCGTCACATGGTTGACACGTTCAGTAACGCAGCTCAACTTTTTTATGTTCTTCACAGTTCTTAAATCAAGTGAATAATTTTATTCTCTGAGATAATATTTAGAGCCTGTATGTACTGCACTGGCCTGTGGCTGGAGTAAGGAGAGAATTTTGCCTGCTGTCTGCAAATTTCAGTGCTTAAGAAAAGATGAATTATTCATATTTTGTAAAATTTGGATTGGAGTAATTCTTGCAAAATAGATCCAGACCCTAAAGCTACTTTATGGGAAATGAAGATGGGAATTAACAGAATCATCATTTATACTTATTTTCTTCAGATTATTCAAAGAAAAAGAATAAAACAAGGACCATAAGATGTTTGGTATTTAACTTGATATGTAAAATGTAAAAATTGAAGAGAAATGTAGTCCTGCATTTGTTTTAGGATCTATTTTAAACTTCACTGTAAGAATGTTGTGATATTTTTGTTTAAAAGGCTATTTTTAATCCATTTTTTTGCTTTGGGGAAAGTTTTGTATTTAGGACTTAAGTATTTATCTGGCTTACTCAACAATGAATTGGCACGTGCCCTCAAGGAATGATACCATTGAATGGTGTGATTGGTTTTGTTTTGTTTTGTTTTTTAATTTAGTTGTTGAATTTTAAAGACACCTCATAGAAAACAGATGACATGGGAGCTTAAAAGTCTAATGAAGAGGGCAAAAAAACAGTCTTTGGAATGAGGCATGTTACTTCTATGCATATTTAAAATGTTGAAAAGATGGATTTTTAGTGCTGCTCTTAAAAAAAAAAATTGTTGAACAATGATGCACTACCTACCATGAACAGTCTCTTGTTCTGTCTGATTTAACTTTTTTAGGGTCTGGAATGTCAGATACAATCATTCTCATGATCAGCTGATCCTTACAGGAAGCAGTGATAGCAGAGTTATCCTGTCTAATATGGTATCAATTTCTTCTGAACCATTTGGCCATATGGTAGATGATGAAGAACTCAGTGACCAAGAGGATCAGCATCAAGAAGAGAAGTACGAAGTTTCCTGAGTTTTATGTAGATGCTTATAATTTGTCATTTCATTGTAATGGTTTACATGCTATTTATTTCTCTGACTAGGATTTTTGTATACAGGCCTTTCAGGTAAGTAGTTAGAATTCCCACTTTGTTCTTTATTCAGTCTTGGGTGGAATACATTCTTTAAATCCGATTGGCACAGTCACTCCACGTTCACTGGTAGGAAGGGAATGGTGATGCTGAGGATCAGTCCTAAAGTCCACTGGATTGGTGAAAAGATTCACTTTAAGGGAGCTCTGGTTCAAGTCGAGCATGTAGAATAATCTGGGTTATAAGCTAGAATTTGAAAATATGCTTTTGTATTTTCTGTGTATGTATTAGGACCTTTAGAAAATGTTTCGATTCTAATGATGAGCTTCTGCATGGGCAGAAGAAAGAAAGTGTAAACACACTCTTTTATTTTTTAATTATTTTTAAATTTTGCTCTTAATATCTCTGACTGCTCTGGAACCCAGTAACTCATCAGCCCTAGATCAAGCAAACCAGAAGCTTGGTTTCAACACTCTTCGTTGAGAATAGTGCACACTATTGGCAAATGTTTGTAAACCCATCCATTTGGCTTGCATGGAATCACTTATTTTCCTTGTGAATTTTTTAGGGATGGGGTTTTAGTAAATTAACTGAAATGCTAAAATAATATTTATTATTTTATACTCAATTTTTATGTGCTTTCAACTTTTTCACTGTGCAATATATGATGTTTATTTTCCTTTTTATGTCTTTGCAAGTGTCTGTATGTATATAGAGGGAGTTCTGTAGATTGAGGTTGGGCAGAGGCTTTCTAATTTTGTGATAAGCTTTCATGGTGATCTTCAGCAAACTCTTCCTTTACAAAGTGAATTACAGAATTACAGAATGAGTTCATTTGGAAAAGATCTCTGAGATCAGGTTCCAACCTACGACTGAACATTAATTGTGGCAACTAGACCCTGGCAATGACTGCCACCCTCAGTCTTTGCTCAAACACCCCCAGGAATGGTGATTCCACTGCCTTTCTGGGCTGCCCATTCCAACTTCTAATCACCCTTTCTGTGAAGATATTTCTCTAAATGTCCAACCTAAGCCTACCCCCTGGTATAGCTTCAGGCTGTGTCCTCTCCTGTCACTTGTTGCATGGGAGAAGAGGCTGACCCCCAGCTGGCTACAATATCCTGTTAGGCAGCTGTAGAGAGCAGTGAGGTCACCCCTGAGCCTCCTCTTCTCCAGACTGAATAACCCCATCTCCCTGAGCCCCTCCTCACATGACTTACTCACCAGCTAGACCAGCTCCATTGCCCTTCTCTGGACAGCTCTACAAACCTGTCTGCAGTGACACGGGTGGATTAACTCCTGAATGATCTTTTAAAATAAAGAGTAGTCAGATGTGATAACGAAATTACAAAAAAGATCCCCTAGTTGCTCAACTGTGTTTGCTAGATGTTTCAGCTAAAATTCTAAATAAAGTTTAGGGTACTTCTCTAGTTGCATTTTTAAGGTTGCTCTTGAGCCCTAATTTTATTAATACATATATAGTTTTGCTCCACATAATTCTGGTGTTTTGGCTTCATTTAAAGGACCTGGAAACAATTATTTTTTAATACTAAATAAGAAATTTATTCCATATCTAGAAATGGTTTATTTTAAATGTACAGGATTTCTTTAGAAGATTTTCTCTATATATTCTAAGTGTCTGAAAAATCAAGGAGTAGCAAATTAAATACCTAAAAATTTGCTCACATCAGCAGTATATACTTAGTTTCTAGAATGTAACTGAGTTATGGTGTTTTAAATATAGAATCAAAGAATTATTTGTGTTGGAAGGGGTCTTAAAGGTCACCTAGTTTCAACACCCCTGCCATGGGCAGGGACATCTTTTGGTTCCTTATCTTTGGCTGGAGATTTCAGTTTATTCTATTCTGGAGGGAAGATAAATAGCATTAGTGGAAATGAGAAAAAGACCACGTTTTTTTAATATGGTGGGAATGCATTAAAAATATCACAAGGAAATAGCATTCTGACAAACATTGTGTAGTAGATTATCTGGCATTCTGAACTTCTGTGGGTTGTAGATTGTGTAAATTGGCCTCATTAAAACACAAGTCATTGTTCTAGAATAGGAATTTTTGAATCCAAGGTCATCCAATGCAATACAACAAATATAAAGCATCTTTTCCCATGGCTATGGGATGAATGTAAACCACATCACGAATGACTTATATAGTAATGATGTAGAGCCTTTGCCTTTCCCCAGAGGCTACAAGAGTATCAATTCTGCATTTGCTTTTTAAATATATGCTTTTCAGCTGCTCATCTGTTTTCTCTAGAACCTGGGAAAACGCATTAGCTTTTGTAACCTTTGCTTGGTGCTGTGAAAGTCTTGTTTTAGGCTCCCCCTTCTGCCCCCTTGTTATGAGTTGAGTCAGAGGGATGTTTGCAAGCTGCTGCAGCCTTGAACTGTTGCCAAATGAATGTCTGTTTAGTTCTGAGTGCACAAATGAAGTAGGGCATAACAGCTGTTGGGAATACTTCTTGTTAGTCAACCACTAGTGCCAAATATTTCGCTCTGATACTCTCCTAGAGACCTCTGTGAAGAGTGTTACACCACCATGGGTACTGTCTCTTTTGTAAAATACAGGCTTTCACTCTATGCTTTAATGGGGGAGGAGTGTGCTTGGTTTTTTGGTTTTTTTGGGGTTTTTTTTGCTTGGGTATGTCCTAGACTTTCAAGAAAGTGTTATAGTCTCACAAGGTTCATTTATCCTGTTTTGGAGGACATCTGATTTGTTACTAAACAGCACACAAGTACTGGTAAAGAGAATGTCTTTTTCAGGTGAATTTTGAAATACACCAGGAAGAGCATGTATTTGTACAACTAGTGTCTCTAGCCAGTCACCTTCAGACTGACTACAATATCTCTCTTAAAAGGCTAAAATATCAATTGGAAAGAGAGGAAGAGACTCTTTATGCGTTTTATTTGTCCTGAACACAGTCACTTCTGAAAATCCTCCTTGGATTAAATATAAAAATGATGCGTATGTGCCTGTGTTATTTTCAAATGTTTATTGTTTTTTCTACTTAATAAAGTCCCCATATTTTGAAAACATTGCACAGTTAAAACTCCTCCCTGAGCTTTAAGACTTGTTAATTTTTAATGTCTTTCAGAGTAAATTTCCTAATTTTTACTGTATTTCTTGGTTGGGGACAAAACCAAATAGTTTCCTATTCAACTCTTCCTTATTCAACCATGTAGAGCTATGCATGAGTCTACCCATTCAGTAATTCTTGCCAGATTTACTGCTGTAGTTGCCTGGTTTTTAAGGTTCCCAGCTGAAAATAATTATTTCGGCATAAATTTTTTCAAAATAAAAGAATTCAAGTTAATTGCATAATGAATAGACAAACTAAAAGATGCTGTATTCCATTCTTCATAAGAATTTCTTCTTAGTGTTTTTTCCTTCAGTGTTTGTCTGTGTTGACATCTTGGGCCTGTCTGCTCCCATCTTAGAGACCAGAACATGCTTGAATAAGCAATATAACTAGTACTGTTGCATGAAGATCTGTCTCTTGTTAAAACCAAGTGACTACTGGTTCCTTGTAACTGCTGGTTTAGATCAGACTCTAAGTCAAGTCTGTCTTTTCCCTACTGTTTAATTGCTGCTGTTGTTTCTCTTATCAGTCAAAAAGGGTAAGAGCAGGCAGCTTCCCTGTGTCATGTCAAAGGTCTCCATAGCCTGTATCATGTGTATCATAGTAGTCAGGAGAAAAATAATAGAAATAGGAAAAGGAGATGTACTTCCCCTGGATATGCTCCTAGCCCCTGGCTATTTGCAGTTCAGAGACATTTACTGCCTTCTGAATAATCTTTAGCGACTTATGATTCTTCCATGTATGGTTTTCCTTGCTATCAGCCATATTCTTGAGTTTATCTGCTCTCACTAACTGTGTTTTTGTTTGTTCTAAAACATGCCAGCTGTGCTTGCATGGTTTTTGTGGAATTTGTCTAGGAGAAACATGCCAACTGTGTTTGTTTTCTTGCACTGAATTAAGAAGGGCTTCAGTGCTTTCTGCATGGGAAGCACAATGCCACTGTTGAAAATAGGTAGTGTAAGTAGAGGCTGGAGATGTCCACAGAGATAAGCTATAGGCATGTGGCCAGTGGACAGCTATGCTATATTCTAGTCAAGTCCCCAGTCTGGATTATTTAATGCACAGTTCAAATATGGGGAGAAAAAAAAAAAGCTGAGAATGAAGTGCTGTACTTGTTCAGTTTCCAGCACCTTGATCCAGAGGTAGAAAAAAGTGTACAAAATAAAGGAAAATAGAACAGTACTCAGTGAGTACTTGAGTTCATTTAGGTTTCATCCCCCAAAAAAAGCTAATGTGCCTGGATAAGAATATGAGGAGTGATTTTCAATGCCTAATTTTGAACAAATCCTTTAAAACATGGGATCATTACACATCTGTGAATGCAATTGCTTGTCAGGCTTCTCCTTGACCTCTTTCTTTAGTGGCTTTGCACTCTGTTGTTGCAAGAACTTTCTCCCTGCAACACTGAACTTGCCTGAGTTCTAAATCTCCTGAAGGTGACTGTCAGCTCCCTGTAAGATACTAGGAGAGCATTGGGAACTGTCTTCCTCCTAAGGGGGGTTAGTGACTGTCTTATATCCTTCCTTTAGTCATGGTGATCCAAAATCCTGATGTTAGTGAGTGAGTCTATATGTTACTGTATTGAAGTATTCTGATAGTCATTTTAATTCTACATTGCTCTTTCTAACAATAAAAGAAAGCTGCTAGGTTCTTGCAGTTTAGCATGGCCATCTTTCCTTGCTAATCAGGATTCCTTTTCTTGAGTTACTCCAATACGTTTGTTTGCCTTATAGGTTTAAATTATGAACTGTGTAGGTCTCTGTTTGGTATCCTGGTGATACACAGCATGAGAAGAGTATTTGGAATCATAAGAGCACCAGTAGCAAGGTACATGCTGCATCTACAGCAGTGTTTTTATTCTTCATGACTTCTGTGGCCAGAACTTTGTGACAAGGCTCAACTGGTAATGGAGGACTTGCTCTTTAAGAGAAAAAACTTAGTCTGTATCCATAAGAATGAAAATATTTATATGGTCAATAACATTTTGAGTTTATATATCAGTCCTGGAAAGGAAACCATCCTAAAACTTTAATTTTGCAGTATAAGCTACCGGTTCCCTTACTTTTCTTTGGGGTGTACAGGCTTAAGATGTTTGCTGTTTTAACTGGCAGAACTGATTACTAAGGTCAGTATGCTGCCTTCTCCCTTATGTCACACTTTTTGATGAGATGTTCTAAAATAATGATAATCTTTGTTATCCTTTGAAGATTGTACCAGAAATTCCTATCAGAAAATACAGTTTGTGTTTTTCCTGAAGGCTTATGTTTCCATTTTTTTCGTCATAGATGTTAGCCATAATGTCCTTGGATACAAACAGAAGATCTAGCACAAGCACTTCTCAATATTTTCTATTTAAAGCTGAGAGATGTAAAGGATTAGTTCTTCCAGTACAGAGTATCTCACTTGAGATGGGGAAGTTTTTAATGAGATACTATGTGTAGAAACATCTTCAGCTGTTGGAATGGACCAGAGAGAAAATGATGGCTGTCCTCTCTGTAGAAAGAGACTTTCTTCAAAATTCTATCTAAAGAAGTTAGTGGTATCTACTTTTCATGATAGAAATGTGGCTTAGAGTTTTTTGAATAATAAATCATGTGGTTTCACAGTATTACATATGAACTGTGCAATATAACATAACACCTTTGCATACGCATCTGTGACTTCAGGAGAGAGATTTGTCAGCGTTGATATTTTGAAAAGTATTTGCCAAACATGCTGAGGCAGGCTTTCAGGGTATTTTCACACAGTTGTCAGCAGTGTTAAATTTGATGCTATTTTGCTTTTGATATTAATGTCTTGGAGAAACCTAGAAGTCATAGGATTATGCTATGGAATCAACCAAGAGACCTAATTAATTAAAACAGGTTAAATTGTTTCTGTTTTGGGGAATGCCAGGATTCAGGACTTCTTTGTTGGATGTGTAAGAAGCTGGCAAAATGTAGTGCAGCTGCAGTTTTCAGTTCCAAGACTGTTTTCTTTAAAAGCTTCTGGTTTTCCTGTAGTATTTCTTTCCTTAACCCTCATCAGCAAGTATACCTACCTTAATTTGTTTTTCATATTAGGACATCTATGAAACCTGGTATGTAAAAATATGCTTTTCCTGTTTTTCTGGGAAAGCAGTTCAGAAAGCTGTTTTTTGAATTAAAAAATTACGGTGTTGGGAATAGTATGAATGGCCAGTTATTATCTGTAAAAAATGTGTTCAAGAATAAACATACTTGAATTCAGGCTTTTTTTAAGTGAGTGAGAAGGCAAGTAGTGTGTTGTCTAATCTTACCAGAAACAATTTTCTCTTGAAGTCAAAAGGAAAGTGCATCCATGGGCTTAATCCAGAATCCAGTGCTATGCTTTTCAGGATTCATTTTTGGATGCTGCACTACATGCTGCTGCTCTATTGATTAATTTCTATTTCATAGTGATTTTTAGATTAAAGAGGATTTAATTTTGACTGTGATAAGGAATTAATGATTTTTGCTGGCTGAAAACAATATTTTATTGAACACTGTGGTGACAAAACAGAATTGCAAGCACTGCAAACTTAAGTGGCTGTTACCATGAGAATTAATTGGAAATAACAGCTTTCTACATGAAAACAATTATCCAAGGCTGAACAGGCTTCTTTCTTGAATCTGTAACACAATTGACCTCCAAGTTATCTAGTAAACTAAAAGCTTCTCTCCTTTCATAGAAGCTGGTTGGGGTTGTGCTGTTTGAATAGGACTACAGAGAAAACACAATCCATTTTCAGCCCTGTGTGGCACAGGTCTGAAATTTATGCATGATGTAGGTAGAAACTGCACATTTGGTACTATGATTTCTTGGTGGCAAAAGGAGCGTGGCGCATTGTCAGTTGATTCAGTGCAAGAACATATAGAAGAAAAGCTATTTTAGTCTGGTCAGAACAAAATCTTCAAAATATATGGGAGGGTAAGAAACTAAAGAAGCATTTTAAGGGTCAAGAAGATTTGGGGCAAGGAAGAAAACAGCTTGCTAAGCTTGCCAGGTGTAACAAGGGATTACCAAGTATGCTATCAAACACAGTCACAGAATCACAGAATGAGCTGAGTTGGAAGGGTCCCAAAAGGATCATTGAGTCCGACTGCTGGCCTTGCACAGCACCATCTCTCAATCCTGGGATCAGCAGGCCTAGCACCTACACCTGTGGTACACTGAACTAGCTGGATAGCCTAGCTACCCATAGCTGTTTTGTACACACATGCATGCTATATATATAGATATACACAGCTGGTTTTATACCCATAACTGCAGCTTTTAAGTAAAAACAGGTTATCTCTGTGTTCTGGCAACAGTGTGAATTATACGTATATTAAAGTAGCGTAGAAGAAAGTGTATTTCATATCCAGCTCTGTAGAGCTACTCTTCTTGTTAATTAGAGATGATTCTTTAATAAATAAATATGTGTAAAAGATGTGTAAAATTTTATTTGGGATGCCTAAATTGTTGTGTGACCCAGGGACAGAACAATTCTAAGTACCCTAGATTGATACAGATTCAAAAATAGTGTCCTCTGCCTATTCTTGGATTACCAAAACAAGCAAACATAGTCAAAATGCTATCTGAATTAGCACCTCAGAAATCTGAGGTGTTTTCTTGGAAATCTCTTAGCATCAGGTAAGGTAGTCTGCCTCTAAGGGATTCCTATTGTGAGGAAAAAAACTCATCACAAACAAGTTGGCTCCTTATGTTGTTGTTTTGGGCTTTTTTTAATGTTTTAGAACAGTCTTTCACATACATGAAATAAATTCTGCTTTCTATTCCACTAGCAGAATCCTTCTGGGCTCATTACCCATTGCATAATTTCAAGGCTAAGCTATTTTCATTCATCATGTTTGTAAAGGATGCTCATGGACAGTTTCTTTTGG
This sequence comes from Dicaeum eximium, assembly GCA_013396995.1. Classification (NCBI taxonomy): domain Eukaryota; kingdom Metazoa; phylum Chordata; class Aves; order Passeriformes; family Dicaeidae; genus Dicaeum; species Dicaeum eximium. The sequence goes on from VWZP01004983.1 coordinate 664,991, forward strand.
ATCTTCTGTATTGTTCCTGAGACACATGTCGTTTTGAGATTATTTTTTTCTATCCTGATTGTCTTGTATAGTATCTAGCTCTTTTATACCACATGGTCACTTCCATAAGGATTTTCTGATTCTCAATAACTGTTTCAAGGCTGTGCCATTGGCCTGAAGAACCACATGGAATAGCATACTTTGTTTTCTGGGAAGGCACAAAATTTACTATTATACCTAAGATGAAATTCAGTGTATAGACAATAATAAAACACAGTTTAAAAATGTAGTTACAAATAGAAATGCCAAATAGAAATTCATCTACAGGCTTGTTTCCTGAACACTCATTCCCCTTATGACTCCTGTAAATTAAATTAGATGAGCTGTGTTATTTAAATGAAACACTGAAACAACTCTGAGCATACAGAAAACAGTGTACCTAGAAACGTATTTGTCCTTCTTTATCCAGCCTTCGGTTAACTGAGATTCCTGGTTAACTGAAAGTCGGTCGTGTCCCCTGACAGCCGTGAGCACTGTGCATTACTCCCCTGCTTATCCAGAGAGACATCTGAAACCTTCAGGATAATGGAGTTGTGGGTAAGTGGATGAGCACTGCATGAAGCACACTGCTGTCTGGGGACATGACCAACTTTCACTTACCAGGCAAGTCAGTTAGCAGGAAGTTAGAAAACCATGTTGCAGGAGATGAAGTGTCTGTGTGTTTGTTAGCTCTCTGCTGTTAGATGGTTTGTATCAAAGTTCATATTCAGGAGAACTGCAAAACAAGCTTGTTCTTTGCAATTAACCAGGGGCTGGGTGTTGGTTGTGCTGCGACCTTTCTTGGTTAGTTGACCTTTAATGTTGCACAAGTAAATGGTAAAAATCCTTGAAAATACATATCTGAAGCTATTCTAAAGTGTGAATCTGCTTTTGGTTTCTTCATTGCACTCAACTGAATTTTAATTGCAGTGTTAGATTCGCAGCTGGTTCAGCTGGCTAGGTGGGGCAGCAATACCCTGCAAAAGGTCCTACTGTGCTTCCATCCAGGCTTTGTGATTGCAGAACTGTGTGCTTTCAGAGAGCAGCAGGAAAGGGCAAAGGCAGCCAATAACAACACTTCATTTCTGTAGTAGCAGCATCTGTTTAAATGATTGAGTGGCATTCACAAGGCTCTTTGGCTTTACTTTCTGTGAGGAGGGCTGCAGCTGTACTACAAGGCTGTTCCCAGGAGGCAGACGGATGCCTCTGAAGGGGTGACTGATTCTTGTCAGACAGAGACAGTTCTCTGTGGCTGAAGGGAGCTCTAAAGTCGTCCTCTGAAAACTCCCCTACCCTTCTCTAGGTACAGAATAATGTGCTGTAGTGGTGTTTTGAGAGGAGAGACTAGCTTTGGGATGGAGGCAAGAAGGGCTGTGCTCAGTTAGCAGAGTACCATCAATGACTCTTGAGTGGTTTGGACTTCAGAGAGTTTCCTAAATCTCTTGAATATTTACAATGCAGAAGGGAATCTGTGTCTCTTCTATGATCTAGGTGACCAGGAGCTTGGCTGTTGCAGTGAGAGGTGGGGTTATACAATTGTAGATGAGAATCTGGTGCTGATATAACTCTAGCAATGGGAGATAAAAATCAGTGTTCAGAGTGGTGGCTCCATTCCCCTTCCATAATTCTGGAGAGAATGGGTCCAGGACGGCAGCATAGGAGAGACTGATGTTAGGGATTGCAACTTCTTACCCATCTGTGTATCTCTAAGACTGTGTATTATTTTTAGAATTCATTTAACAATGAAGGGGGAGAGGATGGGATGTAACATGATGAAAGAAAATATGTTTGTGAAAAGTTATGCCTTTAGATCATGCCATGTAGTTTACCTCGCTTTAGAGAGTGAGAGAGAGATGCTTAGTGTAGGTTCTGAGAGACAGGAAATGCACTGAAATTTAGAGTAAGAGTTACTTTGTCCCGTAAATGGGGTCTTTTGCACTGACTTCACTTCGCTGTCATGTAAAACATAAGTACATGCAAACATAAGGTATAAAATATTCCCTTAGAACCTACTACTGCATTCTTATACTTTAAATGGGATTTTATATGTCTAGATGTTAGTGACACTTAATATGGCCTTTAAAATCAAGTGTGTGTTCACAAATCCTCACTTTTTTTTTATGTTTGTTTTCAATTTCAGGATTAAAGAGCCCCTTCAGGACAGTGTAATAGCTACCTATGAAGAACATGAAGATAGTGTATATGCAGTTGAATGGTCCTCAGCAGACCCATGGCTATTTGCCTCTTTAAGTTATGATGGGAGACTGGTTATTAACAGGGTTCCAAGAGCCCTTAAATATCATATACTGTTATAATTTGTTTGAATTATTCTGGAGTTGTTAACTTGATGTATGCAACTGGTAGGTATTGTTAAAGGTTTTTTTCAGGATCTGTTTTTTTTAAGTAAAAAAGTTAAAATTTTGTTAGGAATATCGATATTGATGTAGACTTGTGATTTTGTCTTTTGTATTTGCCTTGAGAAACTATGATGCATTTTCTGAAGGCTACCTACATGATTGAGGGGCTAATCACTTTGTGACCTCTGAAGTTTCTGGTGAAAGTGGGTACATTCCATACTATTGCTTTATTGCATGAGCTTTATGCGAATATAATGAATTACAGAAATGTTATTATGCTGATAGAAAACTGTGACAATGTGGGGTTCATGTAGCAGAAGTGATCTACTTGTTTTCAATAATAACATTTTACATTTCATGTATAAGCAGCCTTCTGCTTCTAGCTAGGGCCACGTTCCACTAACTGTTCTGGCTACAAATACAGTTGGGAGTGGTCTTAAAAGGCTTTCTTAATACTATCTAATACTTTAAACACTTTCTCCCATTTTTGCATGTCTTCAGAAGGAATGCTTTTTGTGAAAGTGAAGCCTTCAAAATATAGTTTTCATTTGAGCCTTATGGTAGTATCAACAAAGTAACATCCTGCAATTTGTGAACTAAATGCAGTTCTCAGCTATGTATTGTTACTGTAAACAATATTAGTCTTTACCAGAATCTCTGATATACTCATGTAACGTGCATCCCATATTTATAGGTTAAGTTGTGCTGTGACTCTGAAGCTATGCTATTGTTAATCTGAAAAATCTCTTTAATATTTGTTGACTTAGACTTTCTTACCCTTCTGGATCCGTGCCAATCTGCAGTATGCTGGCCTTAAGTAAAAGGCTTGCAGCTAAGCCCAAAACATCCTTTGCTATATCCTACTTTTTGCAACAGGTGACCTAGACATTGGTTACAATGTTGTTACAAATGCTGAGAACGGGCAGATGCTGCGCTGTAGGAGGATGAGCAGGAAATTTCAAACGTAAGTGAAGGCATGATGAAACTTTCCTGTACATATTGACATCCTGTCTTCCCCTGGCTTAGCTTGCACTAAGATGAAGATTCACTGCTTGCTCTTTGTGTACCCAGGCTGACTGTAATATTAATTATTACCTGCTGCCTTTTCAACACTATTATTTCCCTTTAGCTTCAGAATTTGGGTACGTTTGACTGTGTTGGTTGTGGTAGCATTGTGTAAGACCACTCTGAAAAAATGGGAATGAACATGGGATGGAAAGATCAATACCAACCTCCTCCAGTGAGCTCTTCTGTTGCTATGGCAACTGTTGGTGTTAGTGGTGAGGGACAGTGTGCTGCTCACCTCTGTTTGTCCTTACCTGCTCTTGGATGGAAATTATTTGTTGTGTCCATGCAGCTGCTTCAGTGAGATCACGTTTGGAGAGCATGACTGACTGCTATAGGCCAAAACATCCAGAAAAGATGACAGTTGAATTCCATTTCTGGCTTTCTTAAGGAGCTTATTTGGAAAAATTCATAGGAGTGAACTAATCCAATTAAATCATCTGTACTATTGTTTGCATTTGTGTTAATGATGTTACCTATCTGCTCCAGAATGAATGCTTCATTGGAAATTCTGATATCTGATTTTCTGCATTTATATTTTAAACTTGTGCTATTTCAAATAGTTTCAATCTGTAATTAGGCATGAGCTATTCACCTATATACTGTAAAAAAAACTACATTTCTAAATCAGTAGTACTTAATTGCCTGAATGTCAAAGTGCTTGGATAGGCTGCTGCTTTTTTATGTGGAGCTTTTCACCAGACACAAAATTTTGTTGGGTATCATGTCTGTCCCACCTGTGTGCCACCCTCCCCACCCACTCTTCTGGAAAAAAAAAAGAAAAAACCTCTGCAGTATATCTTGTGTATGCAACAGAACTCCTTAAAACTTTCTTCACATAAGCAATAAAGGTCTAATGAAACTTTGGCTGGCAGTGCATATGGCTGGCAGTGTGAAGGTGATGGGGAAATTGCCTAACATTGTGTGGGATTTGACTTGATTTTTAACATGTAATAAATGCAGGATAGATTTCAAGCTAAATTTTATGTGGCTGTATTTCCTTTAATATTGTAAGCTTATAGGAACTGGAAAGCTCTGTGAACAAATAAGATCAAGAAATCTTTTGTTTTAGTCTTATTAAATGTGTGTATCACTCAATAGGGATGAACACTGGAAAGGAAGGGACTTAGCAGGTCAAATTTGAATGAAAATGCTTTATAGTAGAATCAGGAGAGCAGGAAGGGTCAATTTTTTAATCATTGTAAAGCAGGATCCGGGGTGTGTGTGCAGCACTGCAGCAATATGGAAATGACCTTCTGAAAGGGAAGGCTTTTGACAAGGTTTCATCCCAGGCTGTTGGAGCAAGCAGGCTGCTGTAGGATGAAAGGAAGGGTTCTAAGATGGTTAAGTAACTGATTAAAAGGAAACAGGAAGCAGGAATAAATCATCACATTTTGTAGCAAAAAAATGAATTACCAGGGAAGTCCACAAGGATCTGTGCCTAGGCATGTGCTTCACAGTATGCTCATGACCTTTTGGAAAAAAGGCTGCAGAAAAATATGGCAAAGTTTGTTTCTCTGTTCAGAGAAGTAAAGATGACCAAAGACTTATGAAATGACCTTATCTCATGGATGATAAAATGGTAGATGAAATTCAGCCCAGGAAATGTTAAGTAACTAATATGGGAGAAAACACTTATTTTACATACTGTGTACCACCAATAGGGCTATTACTTGGAAGTAAGATCTTGGGGGTTTTATAGGTCTTTAAAAACATCAGCTTAATAGAGGTCAAAATTTTAATTAAAATGTTGGGAATTACTAGCAAGCAAGTAAGAATATAAAGCATTGTTAATCCCCCCAAATAATATATATTCATAAATCTCTGGTATGTGTGCATTCATAACGTGTGTAAGCTGTGGATTTTTTTCCATCTTCATCCCAAAGTAGTAAACCAGAAAGATTTTAGATGGAGTGACAGGAATGAGGAATAGCATGCAATACCTGTATGAGGATAACTAAATAGACTGAAAGGCAGATGGTTGAGACAGAATGATAAAAGTCCATAAAATCAAAAGTGGCAGAGGGAGAGGATGAATAGGGAGTGATTGTTCGCTGTCTCTCCTGATACCAGAACTAGAGGTTATTGAATGTAATCTGCATATGGTGGCTCAAAGCATATGGAATAAAGCAGTCTTCACAGGCATGAAGGTGAGCTACAGCACTTGCCTTTAACAACCCTTTCCCCCAGAAAAAAAAAAAAAAAACAAACTGCACAAAAAAAAATCTCATTAATGTTAAAGTTTACATGACTTGAAAGTAACTGCAACAGTACTTGAAAGATGAATCCAGTAAAGGTTGCTAAATATAAAATCAGCATCCCTGGCTTAGAAAAAGCCTTTTGAATCATCAATTGGTGGACACTACAAAGAGTGCTGGCAGAGAATCCCCATGTGGTTGTCCAGTCTTTAATTAACTTCCTGGACATGTGCTATTTACCAGAAAAGGTAGAAAATGGAAGTTAAAAATAATAACTTAATCTCTAATGTTTTTTGTCTAGAGCTAAGACAGCACATTGTTCCTATGTGTTTCTTTGTATGTTTTTCTCTGTATATTTACTTTTGTTGTAAGTTGTGTTATAGGGGATTTCAGAAAACTCTCATGTCTCAGGTGAATTTCTTACAGAATCCTAGTATTGTGTTTGGAAACAATATTATTGCAAAATACTCCTTGGCAGTAACACGCCAAAGGCAAACAGATTTCTGTACAGCAAGGAGCAATCACTGCTTTGGAAGTTCAGATCATGGTCTGACTGATGTCACAGCTCTGGGTTGCTTTCAGTGTCTCTGAGAATTCTGTTTATACAGTCATATAGCAGCATTGGTAAGCACAAAATTATTCAGTTTTCAAACATGTCTTAAATTATTTTTCTTTCTTTGCAGATTGTGTCCAGGTAAGAAACTTCAGTAGGTGTTGACTTTGAAAAATGGAGTTTCAGTCTTCCTTAAAAATGTCAGTCTTGCTGTCTAAAAATTTGTTTCTTTCTAGGTTTGGTGCCGAAAATGTTTCTCTTTTCACAATTATATATTAATATGTCTCTGGTATGATGTTACAAAACTGCTTGATACATGGTATTTTTACTCCACAGAAAGGGAATTATTGAAGAAGAAATTAATTTATAATATTTTATAAAGGTTTTGAGCATGATCTAAGTGAAACTGTTCAAAGTCAACACAAACCTTGGTCATTTAATGAGAAGCTTGAAATGATAATCTGTTTAACTTGAACTAAAATGGTGCTAACTTAATATTAAGAAAAAACAGAAAAACCCAACCCACCACCAAACACCAAACTGCAATACTCAGTACTGATCCGGACTTCTCCTGTGGCATTAGTGCTAAAATTTGCTTGATCTGTCCTGAAGCCGATGAAGTTAACGAATAGCTCAACATTGGAATGAATGAAGAACATATATTGGATAGCTTAGGTAGTCTGGGTGTTTGCTCTAGGCCCACAGCCCTTACCTTGTACCTTGAAGTTGAGTGGAAAGAAGAAGCCACATGATCTGGACTATGTGCAACACTAAAATTAGTTTAAAACAGTGCTTTGTAAAAAATTAAGCTTCCAGAAGACAGAATTTTCCAACAGGGAACAGAAAGCATTAATTCTGGATTGGCCTCTGCATTTGGGATTTCTTAATCTTTCAGCCTGGTACCTCTGGCAGTATTGGAGACTGAAATTCTGCAGCTGATGTAAGATGGACTTCAACAGTGTCATCTGATGAGTCTGACACGATAAGACACCACATGGTGTCTTATAACCCTTTGATTTAACTGGAGCAGTGAAAAGTAGGTAATCATCATTAAGATCAGCACTTGAATACAAGTTTGTAGTGCTATAGAGCTTCTATTTGGCTTCACAGAGGATGTCCAGGATATTTTTTCTTTTTCTAGGGGATATGAAGAAAGTGCTTAAAATTGGCTTGTGATGCCTGAGATATGAATGCTGTGCTGAGGCTGCAGAAAGCATATGGTTTCTGGAATAGCATGTGAAGTGACTGAGAGAAAACTGTAAATCAGTTTTTCATGAAGCCTGGCCTTCCCATAAAGGGAGCTGCAAAGTGTGAAGCCATGGATACATCCCTGGACAATTTGCACATTGCTTCTGCTCATTCCACCTGCCACTTTGGTCAGTGAGAATCTAGCAAAGTGAGAAGAAAATGACATAAACAGATTTGGAGTAAAAGACACAGGGGAAGAAAAAGTAAAAAGGAAGACGGACAAATACAGAATGAAAAGTGAATTGAAAAGGACAAGATGAGGGAAATTCAGATCACTTGGAAAAGAGAAATAGGAAACGTGAAAGAAATTGGCAGTAAGTGAAGAAAAGGATACAGGGGTAAGGATTAAAAACCCTAATGATATTATCTGCTTGTTTTGGCCATTATATTAAAAGTCCCTAAATTTCTATCATGTTAACCTTCCTCTGTTAACTGATGTAAGTGTAAGAGAATTGCCATTCATGTTGCAGCATTTTAGTTGTGATATTAAAGATGGTTCATGTAGGTTATTTATTAATCTGTAAGTTATTAGTCCAAGCATGTACATTCTGCAGGTTTAATATTTTTAGCTGGTCATTATTCTTTCCCTTTTAGTGCAAAGTTATCAGATGGGGTAATTAACCCAAGCCACCAGTAATGTGAGAAGCAGGAAGAAAATTTCAAGTGAGCTGTTACTCTTGAGTCCCACTAGTTAAATCTGCAGAAATACTTGTTTATGACAGGCACTCTTTATTCCCCTGTTTATGACTTCAAGAGAGTGCTATAGTAAGAACATCTCAAGATATTAGATATGATTAATAAAGTATCTGAGGCCCGCTCTTCCTTCCATACTAACTTACTTTACAGCTAAAGAATTCTGAGTTATTCTTGAGAAAACTTGATGGATGCTACAGCTTTTGGTGCTATGGCTGCTCCAACTTCCTAAGGGAATGTTAGTGCTCCAGCACAGAAGATAGCTTTGGGGAAAAGGAGATGAATGAGTCTTAGTAAATCCAGGAGTCAAGCACCCAGTGTGAAGATGCCTGGCAAATGATTGCCATTGCCCTGGAGGTAAAGCCCAGCTGCCAAGTAGCTGGGCTGAGCAGGGAAGACCCTCTAATGTACCTTCTCAGCAAATTGTCCATTTATTCTGATGCCGCACCAAGTTCAGGATTTTGGCAGGGGGGACTGTGGAAAAGCTTCTGAACAGAATGAATTGAGGAGAATAGGGAAAACCTGGGAAAACCTTGGAAAACCCAAAGATACGACATATACTGATCGGCAAGTCTAGATGAGCTGAATCCTGGGGTGGCAATAGACTTGGCAGACAAACTCACTGAGCCACTGCCAGCTTCTAAACATTTGCAGAGGACTGAGAAGACAAGAAAGACTGGAAAATAGCAGAAATGGTATTGATATTTTAGCTTTGTTGAACAGCAGTGCACAGAGTTGGATAAGGAAATCTGTTCCAAAATGAGGAAATTTTAGCCAAATTATGAATGTTTTATTTGTTTGTTTTTAACTGAGAGGTTTTTCTCATAAATGCCAGTCAAAATACTGGCAAATATCAGAACTTAAGAGATCACATTCACGCAGCAAAATTGGGATTATGTGTTTTGTTACAGAGAAGAGATAGAATTCTAATCCAACAGTTTATATGATTTCCCTTACACCACTCTGTTTTCCAAGGAGGACAGGTGGAATGTAGTTTATCATGGTAAATTGAACTTGTCTTCAAACACACTTGAAGGAAAGAAAAAAAACTGCAAATGTTAGTTTTTCATCATTTGAAAGAGTTTCTGCTAAGACAAGTAATGAACAAGTTTTGACTCTGCCTGGAAAATAGTGGGTGGGAAGAATGCCTGGAACGCGACTTTGCAAAGATTGTGAGTAGGAATGATCTGTTTTCCAGCATGCAGTTTGTGGGATAAAGCACTCGAGGACTTCCAGCCATGTCTCAATATACACATATAATATTTTGAGAGGTTACCTATCTAAAGCTGCTTCCAAACAAAGGATTATGCAACTCAGGATAATGATATGCACAAACTGGAAAGCATCTTCTTAAGAATGTTTCTTTATCATAGTGAGAGTGGCTGCATAACACATTTATTTTCAAGTACAAAAGAGTTAGGCTTGGGTGGATACATGTCTGCTGACAGCAGCTGGTAGGTGGATAGAGCCATAGAAGCTTCCATGTTGCTTTTTTTTTTTCTCAAGAAGTCAGTCTGGGTGAAATGAAAGAAATCTGGTGCATATTAATATTGGAAAGTCTGTTGAGGAAGACACAAATGAAAGCTTCGTCACAATGGAAAGCTGTTTAATCCATCACAAAGCAAACACCAGTGAACTTCAACAGCAACTGACCATCCTGTCACTTGTGAGGGATGGTTACTTGAGTTCTGTTTCCTAGATGGATGTATGTTTCTGATCTGTGTTTTAATCATCTATTTTCAGCATTAATACAATTTGAATATCTTCAATTTATTTTGTAAATGACTAAGAAAAATGCTCTACATTTTTTCTATTGCAGTTCACAGGCACTTCTTGTAAAGCAAAGGGAAAAAGCTTTTCGTTTTGTGTCTTATACTGCTTTACTGAGAGGTAGTCTGGTTTCTTTTTCTGTGTCCTACCAATGCTGCAGGTTTTGGACTGGTCATTGATGAAGGCTGAGCTTGACTGACATGTTCATATTCATCAGAAAACAGAGTCAGCTGGAGAGAACTAGGGAGTAATTGCTGCAGTGCTCCCTCCCTCGCTGCTTGTGCAGAAAGACATAGGCTGTGGGGAGGAAGCTACCTGAGGTTATTATGATTAATACTGCTAGAAATTTCAATCAACTCACACAAGGCTGCTCCTCAAGGCTGTCAGATGCCTACCGCCTTCTCTGAGTCAGGCGGGGCCACATCAATTTTGAATTTCCCAACAGAGATTGCTAAGATTTATGAGTTTAGGAGGCTGATAAATATGGTTAGTTGAAATAATTGAATCAGAATAATTTCAGTCAGCTGTGCTCAGTTTATTTTGTCTGATAACCACAGGAGGGTGCAGTTTTGGATAGGGAGTTTCATTTCAAGGATTCCTATCACAGGAAAGATGTTGTTGGGCCTGGAATAAGAGCAACTCAATTCTGCTGCCAGGCCTGTATGACAGCCTTATGACCTGACTTAAGACCTGTCAGAACTAAAGAGTAAGTACCTAGAGCTCTTCTGGTATTGCCCATTACAGAGGCTGAGTCAGGTCTGGTTTATGTATTGTGGGATAATTTCTGCTGGGAAGGGTAGTGAGAGTTTTACTACTTAGTGTTTGAAAATCACTTTACTATTCAGTTGAGAGGGTGTTGTTCTTACCATTTATTTTTAAAAAATTACTTTCCTTCTTATGAAATGTTTTCCCTTTTTCTGGAGTAGTGATGAGCATCAATTTTATCCTTACAGTGAAGAGAACACTCATACATCCCTGAAAAGTGCTCTATGAAACTTCTAAAAATAAATTTGTCCCTACAAGTTTAGTATCTGTCTGTTGTAACTTTCTCACCTAGGTGAAAAAAATGGCATTTTAGGTAGATTGTCCTAGGAAGAGTATTGAATATAAAGAGTGCTGTAAGACCAGAAGGTGAGCAGCATTGTGATGACTGGCTGAGATCAGCAGAGAATGGGCAAGCCTAGCAAGCAGGGTATGGGAACGAGTGAAGAGTGTTGCAGACAAATATTTTCTTGTTGTCATGGACAAGATACTGATAATAATCTAAGAGCTGCAAATGGGGCAAGGTGTGTGGGAAAAGGCAGTGGCTTGTGCCTGTCTCAGGCAAAATTCTAACCGGCTCCTGGGCCTAGCACTAGTGCATTCCTCATGTCTGGAATACACCTGAAGTGAATTTTCCTGGCTAGGAAGATGTTGTCCTCTCTGCTGCTTGGAACACATTTGTAGAGTGGCCATCTTCCAGCTCCATTTTTCCCATTAGGATTTTAGACCTTTGTGTTTTTGTGTCTTTTCCCTGTTGATCTCTTCAGCTGCTAATGTTTCCCACCACAAACAGGATTACTGCTGTCTGCAGTTTTATGTTTGTTTTGTGTGGCTTTTCCCCACAGACTTTCACACTGCCTTTTCTAACAGCCCATCAGGTTTCTCAGAAGTCATAACCATAGCCAGGCAGCACACCGGAGGTGACAGAGATTGCTGAGGGAGCAGCTTTCCCAAGAGTGCAAGATAAAAATGGACAGGTTTATTCTATGGTTAGCCAGGAATGTAGGTTGCTGCTAGAGATAGGTGTTACCCCAGATGGTTTGTGTTGGCATGGATATACCAATGGCCATGTGACATAACCTGTCCTGCACATCAACTGCTTGGCTCACCCATGGCTGAAGAGCAGCAGGGTAGGTCCTTTAACAGTGGGGTGAGGAAGAGCCATACTTCCACGGAAGAAATCCCTCTCTCTCTCTGACATGTTGTTCACAAAGTTCCCTTGCCTTAGAATTTAAACATTTTTAGGATTTTTCATAAACTTATACTTTTTTTTTTTTTTTAAGTTCTGGACATGATCATCAGTTTGGGGGAGGGGGTGTCCAAATATTGGGGAAGCAGTAGGAGTTGGAGGTGAGGTGTTCTGATGGTATAGAAAGATTTGTGACCTTAGAGACCCCGCGCTTTAGGATCCGTTTTGGCAGTCGAAGTCTGTCAACATCAGACTTCAGTGTTTCAGATACACTGAACTGGTATATTAAAGAAGAAGCTGGTACACTCAGTTTGTATGGGAAAATAGTAACAAAGCAATTTTTTTAATAACAAAGTCCTGCTAAAATTCAGCTACCCAACTCTGGTGTGCAGTTTTATTCCTGCAATTCATTCATGATGGTTCTTTTGACTCACATGATTGTTCCTTTTCTCTCCAAATGATTTGGTACCATCCCTGCCTGTTGTAACTTATTTCTGTACATCAACAGGCCTGTTCTATCTAAAGAATATCCTATGAGGTTCAGGATCTCTTAGTGACATGTGGTCTGCTGTGGCAGCGCTATTCTATCCAGGAGTACAGAAGTAAGTTAATTTAAGAGAAAAACATTTCCCAGGGTTTTCCCTACTTCCCTTTTCCACTGCTCAGCACTTTAGGAAGATGGTTCAATGAATAACTCTTACTGCATCTCCTTGCTGAGATCTCCTTGCCATGAAGTGCATGTTGTGTCAGAGGAGGGGGAAGGATATTGTGAAAAATCTGCTGCTTAGTCAGGATGTGGATATAAACCACAGAACATTTTCCAAATCAAATTTGGATTTGGGGCTTAGCATAAAATGAGGGCATGAAATGACTACATCCTGTGCAGAAAATCCTAATAGAAAAAGTCTAGATTACAGTAATGCATTCTGTGTGGTCTTCCGTGAGTAGAGAGCAGCAGAACGGCATGTGTCAGAACTGTCTCACTTGTGTCTTTGCTTCTGCTGCTGTGAAAAGCGTTTTCAATATTTGCATAATTTAGAGCATGACATTATGATTTTCAAAGCTTCAAATTGGAGTAAAGCATTTACATAATCTAATTAAATAATGTAAATGTTTTATGATAATATTCAAGTAAGTGCGAAACTTGTTCCACAGATGCATCCCTTTCTTAGGCCATTGGGGAAACTGAACTGAGGCATGCAGATGTACATTTCTAGCCCTGCATGCTCTGGTAGGTCAGCAGAGTACTTACTGAAAGCTCTGTTGTTAGTATAACCTCCAAAGCCTGCTTTGCAGAGCGTCATCCTTCCAAGAAGCTGGAAGGTAAGCTGGGACCGGAGGGAAAGGCAGAGCAGATTTAAAAGGCTGCTTGCAACCTCTTATAATTTGAATGAAAGTGATGCTACTGCAGTATGTAATAAATTGCTTCCATTTCAGTGAACATTAAAATAATCCCATGGTGACCCTCTTAGCAGCAGCCCTGCCACATTTGGTATCAGATCTCAGAAAACATGCATCGTACTTGGATGGGAAGCTACCAGGGGAAGCCCCACAAATCCTCCTGGTGACTGTTGGGTTTGTTTTTGCCTCTGGCTGCACTAACTCAGAAAATATTGGAAGCATTTGGCCAGCATCCATGATGAGAGATGCTGTCTTGTAGTGAGATTATTTAAATAATATTTTTTTATCAGCACACTCTCACTAAGCTGTCTTCCACAGTAGTTCTCAGTGAATCTTGTCTTTGCCAGAGTATACTACTGCAATAAGCAAGTGAATTGAATTCTGATTTTCCAAATGTAGCCAATCTAATGCTAAGCCAGTACTAATGAGATTCTTTTAGAAAGTACAGCAGCACTACTTTGCTAAAATGAGTTCATGTAATTGACAAAAAGGCAGGTTCTTCAAGACAAGGCCCCTGTCTGATCTAAATAAGCTCATTGCCATTGATTTTTTATCAGTGCCACACTGATCTGCTCTAACTGGTGACAGAAATGTGTGTGTGTATACACTGCCAGTGTTCTGTGCTCTCACCATAGTTTTAATATTTAGGTTAGGATGTTACCTGTGCCTGGCTGTTGATGAAGCCCATGGGCTGTTAGAAATACAGGACTATCTGCAGACATGATGTGGAGCTGGTTTGAGCCTACACCCATGACTGTGTCGAGCCCAGCAGCTCTGATTTTCATCTGAAAATGTGGCTGTCGTAAGGCTCCCCTTACAGCATAGTGCAAAGTCTGGGGATTCTGTTATTTATTGTCAAAGCACATAACGATATCCATAGGTCGTAAATTAGTTTGGAGCCCAGCAGTATGGAAAACTCTGAATATGTGAAAGTCATTGCTAAAGTAGCTGACAGAAATGTGAAATATATCAGTAATGAATTAAGTCTTTTCTAATTAGACATAGAAATCTAATTACTTTGCAAATTTTTCATCTAATTTTTAAGGGAGCAAAGCTAGTGTAAATTTAAAGTGGAAGCAGAGATGTTCAGCATGTAGTGTTAACTGCCAAGGAGAAAACACAGTGACCTTATTTGCAGCTGCACATGCATCATGTGTAGGAATGCCTGTCATAGCCATAATGATTTACCATCAGGGCAGGCCAATATTTCTTGGTTCTTCCTCCGCAGTGTAGGCAGTTTCCTTTATAGGTGGAATGGGAAGCTGTAGGTGTTTCTGGTGAAAAATGGTAATGCTAGAGAGGTGCCCTTTACTACAAATCCAGCACTATTCGCTTTAGTTCATCTCCCAAAAAAGAATTTGCAAAGTCACAGCCCGGGGAATGAAGTCACAGGTGGGTGAAGTTTAAGTTTTGGCATGATCAGACTCTTTATTTGATTATTAAGCTGTTGATTATACAATATTAAAGGATAGTAGGTGACACTGGGGATGTTTAAAGCTGCTGAATTGTATTTTAAGGTGCCAAGAATATTTCATTGCAGGAAAGTCCTTTTAGTTTAAAACCTGCAAAATTTTGGACATAGTAGATATTTTACATTTAGATATGAAAACTCACAGAGCTGTTTACCTCCAAGCATGAAGACATTTTCCTTGGGACCGCTTTTCATACTTAAGACATTTTGTAAGATTACAAGTATTGAATGCCACTAAATATCCCATGTGAATTGCTGGTATTAGTTCCATAATTAAATCTCTTTTAATACTATATAGTATTTAGGCATTGAACACTTTCTGTGTTCAAAGAGTAAGGACTTGGACAATCAAGTATAAAATACGGAAGGTCTGACAGTGTTCAGATCAACTCTAAAAGGATAATAAATTGATTTTAAGAAAATACATGCTAACCCAGCCTCATGGCCCCATCTGATGTCTACTTGTATAGACTCAGTCATTTTGAATGAGTTGCCCCTGTTTCTTTTAATTCTCTCTCTTGTTTTCCTCTTAACCTGCTCCAGTCCTGCCACTGCAAATAACGTTTACTTCTCATATGGATATGGCCTTGTTGCAAGGGAACAAATTTGGGATTTAATTTAATTTCCTAGTCATTGTACTTAATATTTATGCATAATGTTGCAAATGAGACCAGCATTTCTACAGGGAAGAAGAATTCAGCTGAGCCTTACCAAAAAATTATGTATCCAGCTCTAGAGTCTCTGGCTGCATACCTGCATGGGCTTAAGACAGTGAAGAAGCCACAGGTAAATACTGCAGGACAGTTGAATATCATAGCAATACCTGACAGCCCTCAAAAATTTCTGAAGGAGAGCATAAATTGGGTTGTATTAAAGAACATTCTGTGATTCTTAAGCTCTGTTTTCTGGCCAATAATAATTTTTAACCACTAATATGCCAAAATTAAAAAAAAAAACTGACTTCATCATGTTATCTATATTTGCCTTTGTATGTTGTTCCTAGCATAACAGAGACTGATTACAAAGGAAAATCTGGCTTGCTAGGTTCATTCAGTACTTTTTCTGAAGGTTTTGGTATTTGTTAATGCAATCTTAATGTGTTCACTACAGCTTTTTAGCAAGTTTACTACTTTTCCTGGTCTTCTAAAATGGTTTTACAAATTCTATAGTTAATGTCACTGACAGCATGCTTAATGGGAATGAAACAATGAGCCATAGTCTAAGTTTCAAAAAACCTCAAGTCCAACATGACTCCTCTTTTGTCCTTGATCAAACTGATTGGCATGTTATTCTAGTTGGCTGCAGCTTAAAATAATAACTCTATATTTTCTTGTGTCTTGGTAACTCTGCATCCCGTTAATCTCGGTTTTCTGAACATAGAATCGGTTTTATCCTCTACAACTACAGTGTCTGTACACATAACTCAATTAATTTTGTTTACATAGTATCTAACTTGAAAAGAGAGAATGAAGGATCCCTATTGTAATTAGAAGAAACAAAGGCACAAGATGGTTTAAATTGTTTGAGTAAATTGAAGAGATGTCTGTGGATGTGCCTGAAAATCTTTGCTACGGTCTTGAGGTTCTGTCTAGAAGTTCACTTTTTAGATCATCCTTTTTAGCATTATTGAAACATTGCTTTCTGTTGATACTTATTAATGCCCTCATTATTAAGGGGAACACCTGTTGGTACAGTTTTATGTTAGATAAATGTATAATTGGAAGAGAGCACTTTGTCATTAGTGTCCAGATCTTACTTTTAAATGCCTGAGTCTGCTCAGGAGCCAATATCACATCCACAAGAAGGTCCTTACCAAAGCAGTGTCCATTTAGAGATGAAAACAAGCTGTCTTATGTGCACCACAGCTAGTTGCAGGTCATGGAGCTGTTTGCCATGTTCTATAGTCACAGTCCCATCAGTTTTTCTTTCACCCTTGGAGAACACAAAGATCAGCTGAACTGAACGGAACAGCAGCAGTGCATTATAAGAAAAACACCTCTGCACTGAAATACAGAATTAAGTAGTTTTCACGGTCTACTCTTGCAAAGTATAGTGAGTTACTGCTCCACTATGATAGCATATGATCCTAAGTGTTGGGAAGGGAGTTTAATTTAAAAAACAAAAGAAAGAAAAAATTTAAAAAACTTGTACCTTCAATGCATCTGGTAATGGAAAAAAATTAATTTTGTTTAATTTTTAATCAGACAGCCTGAGACAACCACTGAGCACTACTTGACAATTAGAATACTAATGAAGTGCACACTGGGTTAGTCTTTTTTTAAAGGACAGGAAACAATGCACTCAAAATTGAGGGATTATATTGCATTCCAGTCAAGTCTTCACGTATTTACCTTCTTACTTTGTAAGAATTCAGGAAATGTTTGCCTTGTTTTCTTCTTTAAAAATCCCACCCCATGGTTAATTATTTTCAAATACAGAAAACACAGAAACTGATAAGTGACTTTCTTGTAAAACATTAATCTTCACTGTTTGACGCGCCTTCTTCAATACCTTAAGTGTTTTCTTTTTGTTTGTTTGTTTTTATTCTTCCTCTAATGTGTTTGCTTCTGTCTACCATTCTGCAGCAGTTTGAAGTCTTTGGTTTTCATGCTTTTTATAAGTTAGATGTTGTAAGTGTTTCCATAGTGTGCAATTTCACAAAAGATAGTCTGGTTGCAGGAAAAAATAAATTGCCCATGCCTAAAGTGTTTATTTCTTATAAAATTTATAAGCAGCAATCTATAGCAAGGTTGAATACAGTAGACAATGTTTAATGAATTCAAATTAGTTCTGAGACATAAATTAAGTAGCCTAACCATCCATAGTAGCCATGTCATTCTGGCCTCGCTGTGGAATGGATATTTCATTGCCCCTGCTATGTCATATTGTCAAGCAGAACCATATAATTATACCCTAGCTGGAATGAAGGATTCACACCAGTTCATGTTAGGCCCCCTCTGCCAGTTCCAGCTTTAAAAGTTTGCAGAGACTGTAGGTGACTCCTCTGGGATATAATCCTTTTGGTGTCATCCTTTCATGCTGAAATCTGAACCCCAGTGCTTCCCTGTGGCCTTGAGCCAGGGCTCAGCTCTAGGCACTGCTGTTGAGGCAACGCCACTGAGCCTGGGACAGATGTTTGCCAGGCTTGCTGCACGTCCTCTGTTAACAGAAGAGACTTGAGGAGAGCCATTAGTGCTGAGAGGAGGGAGACCCGAATTACAGCCACTGGCCTTCCAGCTGGGAGCAGAGCAGCAGGGGCTGTTGGTGCTATCCTGACATGTTAGGGATCTTGGTCCTCTTTTCAATTAGCTCTTTGTTCTCCTGTCCTTGTCTCACAGCAGGAGCTGTCAGTAACCAGCACCTCAGGATTGAGAGGCAAAACTCAGCTCACTGCTGAGCTCTGCAGATCCCTGTTTTACCCCATTCCTTGCTGGTTACTCTCTGTCCTGCTTTTGCAGTATCAGTTGTTCCCTTTCTAGCTGATTCTACTCCAGATCTGAAAGTTCCTGTGGGAGGAAGAGCCAAGTCTACAGTAGGGAATACCACTTCCCAGTCTGTCATCCCACTAGGGATGGAAATACATTTAATTTGGGACATGTTAGCTTCTTTCATGAGTTGTTCAATGATGGTTGAGGAAGAGTCTGGCATGCCTGAAACTCTAATGACATTTGTTGAAATGCTTAGCAAAGAAATTGAAACCCAGGTCAAACTGGGATATACCAAGCCAACAGCTGGTGATCTGTTAGGAAAGGTTTGTGCAGCAGTTGTGAATTTTCTTACGAGACAATGCATAGGGAAGTTTTCAACTTGCATAGGGAAGTTTTCAACTTATAAAGGGCTGCTTAAATTCTTTTCTTTTTGACATTGTATCAGTATTGTCTCTACTTTGCAAATAGAGCATGTGGGAAAGTTCTGTTCCATATCATCATTCTCATATTCTTTCCATAATACTGTGCTAAACTAAAAAATTCTAGTAAATGAAAGGAAGAATTTTGATTTTTTTTCCCCCACCAGGTTTTGTGTAAAACACAAAATTTAGAGCATTCAAAATTGAATGAAAGAATTGAAATCAAACCTCAAAACTAGATCTGTTAAAACAACACAGGTCAATTTGTATTGTACCACTATGTAAAAACAATCTGCCTTATATTTTTCTGCATTTTTTTCTGCTTTAAAAATACAACCTTTATATAAGGACTTATAATGTCTCTTTTATACATTCCTGATGTCAAGGGGTTGATTTGTTAGGATTTCTCCTTGCATAATTCCCAGTTCTCAGGGCTATAATTGGTTTTACTGTTTCTTTGAAATGCACAAAATACTCTGTTATTGTGGACCGGAAGAATTAGTAGGGAGTACTTTTGCTGTAGATAGTGGTTTTATATTTAAATAGAAGATGCATTTTTAACTGTTGGTTTGTTGTGGAATCCAGGCTGTACAGTAAAACATGCATGAATCAGTGAAACTCTTTTGCTTGGGGTGGCCATAAAAGCTTTCTTTCTTTGATTAGATAAATAATGTTACCATTGTTTTTTCATATTCTTTAATTTTTTTTGTCCCCAGATGACATTACTTCAGAAATGGGAGGTTGTCTGAGCAGTTATTCTATGGTAACAGTATTATTGTGCAGCTTTAACTTCTGTTCTAGATCACCATAAATCAATCTTGTTGCCAAGATGAGTTGTTTAGTCAAAGTATCAGTTTTAAACAGGAAAGCAAGGCACTGGTTGCCATTCACAATTCTTCATTACTACGTTCAGATCTCTTAGCCAGGAGTACATTTTGCTAGAGACTTACAGCTTTTCATAGGAAGATACCCAGCTAGAAGTGTCTCAAGTGCTCATCAGAAGATACTGGGGAGAAGAATGAAGCCCCCGTGATGCAGGGGGAAATGGTCAGTGACCTGCTACATCACTTTGATGCTCATGAGACTATGGGCTGGGTGGGATCCAGCCAAGGGTGCTGAGGGAGGTGCAGAAGTGCTCACTGAGCCACTTTCCATCATTGATCATCAGCCCTGGTTAAGTGGGGAGGTCCCAGGTGCCTGGAAGGTAGCAAATGTGATGCCCAGCTACGCGAAGACAGAAGGGTGATCTGGGGAATTACAGGCTTGTAGACGGAACTTGGCCATCCTAAAGGTTCTATAAACCCATTATCTGTTCTTAAAATCGTGTAGGCATCTTTTGCTTGGAAAAAAATTTGTGTTATTTAAAAGAACAAGCTTAAGGGAATAATATACATACATGAAAGTAAAAGCTTCTCTAGAATTCCCAAGCAGACATTGGAATATGACTGATTTTATCCAAGAGAAAATGAAGAAATTGAGAGGGAAACTTTTTTATATCCCAAGTCTTTCTAATACTCTTTCTCTCTAATACACTTTCAGGCATCACTCAGGTTTTCTTCTAAACTGAATAAACAAACTTGCTCTGCTAAGCAGAGCAGCACAATACACTCAAAAGCTCATTCAAATGTATCCAGGTAAGAAAGGGAAAGAAATTATAACTAGACATAAATAGGATATAAATAATATAAAGATAAGCATAATATCACACATCTCGTAATCACATCTCTGATGTTGAGTAAAGTTACAGACAGTAGTTTGAACACTGAACCAATACTCTTGGGATTTTTTTGTTGGTTTAAGTTACTTGGCTTACTCCACAGATAAGTTTTAACCTGAATATGTAAATAACTAACATCTTGGAAATGCACTTAGATCACTGTCCTGTGCAAATAAGAATTTCTGGCTAGACATGAAAGACCAGATTAGCAAACTCAAAAAATCCACCTCTTTTTGAGAGAAGCTCCATCAGGCTGTTGGAAAGTGAGAGAAGGTAGTTCTTTATTTTTTTGGAAAAATGAGGCTGGTTCCTTCATTGGGTAGAGTGAAACTGCAGGTTTTGGGTAAGTTGAGCATGGTTTCAATGCCATCAAGTCTTGCATGCACAGACAGATGCACAGAAATGTAGCCCCTATGTTTCCAGGGGCTGAGGCCACTGTTAATAGGTGCCAAGCACAGGCAAGCACGATCTGTTTCCAGGAAAAGAAGTGCAGTAATTGGAAACAATTAAGAGAACATACACTGAATACAAAATAAGTGGAATAGTTAGACTCCTTCTGCTGTTAGATTAGTTTAATATTGCTGTGAGACCTGGAGAGAGCATATTCAGCCCAATAAAATTCTCCTCGAGTGCTTAGGAGTTAGAGCTGTATCACTTGACATCTTTAGTTTGTTTCTTCCTTCTGACCCTAAATGCAGCCAGGAGTAAATATGGGGAAATTTGGAAGCTAGATTCTTTCCTGTTACCCCAGTGTAGATAAATAATAGCTTTCCCTCATGGCCCTGTTTTTCACCAGACATAGGATGAGTGAGGAGCTGAGGCTCCTGTGGTCAGAATCCAGTAAACTGAACTTAAAGAAACCCATTCCTTGGCCTCAGAGGGAAGCTCAGAGAAGACCTCAATTAAGTGCAGTGTTACCAATTTCAAGAAACAGGATTTTAAAAAATAGATTCAAATAGGACATAGGGATTTAAAAGAAAATCTTGAGTTCTGTAAACAAGCGTGATGCTTAATAAAAAAAGTTAATGTGTAAAATCTGTATAGCTACATTTTTTGGAATTACTCAACATTTTGGACTACATCTCTTGATCAAACGAGCATCATACAGTGCCATTTGTAGACTTGTTCCTCTTGTTTGTTGTGATTTTATGTTTACACTTTAGCTCAGTAGGTAATTTTTTTCCATTTTAAATTGTGCCAGATTTATATAACTATGGGAAAGAGCTGGACTTTTTCTAATGCATATAATTTTTTAATTACCATTCTAGTAGCAGTTATTTGTCAATTTTACTCTGAAAAATGACTAGGAGACATAGTTTCCACATTATTTGTAACTGTTTATAAGCCACTCTAGAACCACATATCTATGTTATTCCTAACATATCTGTATCAGACTGATTTCCAGATTACTGTCTAAGGATAATCTGCAGTATGAAGACATAGCCTATTGGATGAGGTTTTTGGGTTTTGGTTTGGTTTGTGTTTTTTTAAATGGTTTGGTTATTTGGTGGAGTGAATCACAGAATGGGTGACACTGGAAGGGACCACAGTGGCTCATCTGTCTGGCCAAGCAGAGTCAGCCTGGAGCTCATGGCATAGGATTGCAGCCAGATGGTTCTTGAATTTTTCCAATTAGGGAGGAGCTCCACAACCTCTCTGGGCAATCTCTTCCAGTGCTCAGGTACCCAGAGTAAAGAATTTCTTCATTGTATCCAGGGGAAACTTCCTGGGCATCAGTTTCTGCCTGTGACCTCTTGTCCTATGGCTTGACACCACTCCTGGCTCCATCCTCTTGACACCTTCCCTACAGTGAAACTGTATCTGAATATGTTTCAGGATTGCCAATAATACACAACATTCAATGAAGCCAACAGTTACTGTGAATAAAAAGCCTTTTGTGACCAAAGGCATGTTATAACCATTTCTCTATTTAAATAAGTTGCATAAGTGATTTCATAATTATGACTTTGACAAGAGACTATATAGTTTTGCCTTTTACAAGAGATTTTATAATAATAATAATTTTATATATGACTTAGGCTATGGGGAAAAAATCCAGTTGTCCTCTTTTTAAAATCAAAATAGAGAATTAACTGAGAAAATTCAGTTGTCATCAGCAAAACATAAGGCAAATAACTGGGTGTCTACTGCTATCATTTTCAGAAGGAGGCTTGCTACTCAGACCATTTGTGGGAGGGAAAACCAGTATGAGAATAAGTGTGTGTTTGTGACAGGGCATGTTCTAGTCTGATACATTATAAGCAACATCAGCAATTATAAGAATAGAAATTCTTTTACCTTAGGATTCTTCTGCTTTTCAGCAGATGCTTTTGGTGGTGGGTGAATAATTGAGTGTAACTGTTTTGAGAATCTCTGTCTGGAGACTTCACCTGTCATGTCTTCTCTGTAATTCATTTTCCATTTTCCTTTCTACTATTATCTTGCATTATTTTTAACTGCCATGGTACTGCTTGCTTGTGATGTACTCAGCATGGGTGCCACAATGCAGGATGGTGTACTGAACTAGGACACACACATATATATATATATATATACATATACATATATATACATATATATATACACACACACACACACACACACACACATATATATAGGATATATACCACAAATTTAATTGGATATATATCACAAATTTTCTGTGATGGAAGTCTTGAAGCTTAACAAGGAATTGTATTGTGTCTCCCTGATACTTAGAAATTATTTCACAACAATTTTAATGGAGTAAGGAAGCTTTGCTGGAGCTTCTCATCATTGCCTCCAAATTCTTTTGGCTTTGAAACATTCCAAGGATTGAAGTTAGCAGTTTTTCTGTTGAGTCTGTTGAGTTCTTATTTTGTGTTTTCACTTGTANGACCTCTTGTCCTATGGCTTGACACCACTCCTGGCTCCATCCTCTTGACACCTTCCCTACAGTGAAACTGTATCTGAATATGTTTCAGGATTGCCAATAATACACAACATTCAATGAAGCCAACAGTTACTGTGAATAAAAAGCCTTTTGTGACCAAAGGCATGTTATAACCATTTCTCTATTTAAATAAGTTGCATAAGTGATTTCATAATTATGACTTTGACAAGAGACTATATAGTTTTGCCTTTTACAAGAGATTTTATAATAATAATAATTTTATATATGACTTAGGCTATGGGGAAAAAATCCAGTTGTCCTCTTTTTAAAATCAAAATAGAGAATTAACTGAGAAAATTCAGTTGTCATCAGCAAAACATAAGGCAAATAACTGGGTGTCTACTGCTATCATTTTCAGAAGGAGGCTTGCTACTCAGACCATTTGTGGGAGGGAAAACCAGTATGAGAATAAGTGTGTGTTTGTGACAGGGCATGTTCTAGTCTGATACATTATAAGCAACATCAGCAATTATAAGAATAGAAATTCTTTTACCTTAGGATTCTTCTGCTTTTCAGCAGATGCTTTTGGTGGTGGGTGAATAATTGAGTGTAACTGTTTTGAGAATCTCTGTCTGGAGACTTCACCTGTCATGTCTTCTCTGTAATTCATTTTCCATTTTCCTTTCTACTATTATCTTGCATTATTTTTAACTGCCATGGTACTGCTTGCTTGTGATGTACTCAGCATGGGTGCCACAATGCAGGATGGTGTACTGAACTAGGACACACACATATATATATATATATATACATATACATATATATACATATATATATACACACACACACACACACACACACACATATATATAGGATATATACCACAAATTTAATTGGATATATATCACAAATTTTCTGTGATGGAAGTCTTGAAGCTTAACAAGGAATTGTATTGTGTCTCCCTGATACTTAGAAATTATTTCACAACAATTTTAATGGAGTAAGGAAGCTTTGCTGGAGCTTCTCATCATTGCCTCCAAATTGCCTCTTATTTTGTGTTTTCACTTGTAAAGTGAATAAAGCACCTATATATTTATCAGCTACCCTACCATGGCCTTCAGCAAACATTGCAGTTGATTAATACATTGGTCAGAGCAGTTTCATCTGATTCCATCAGCATCCAGAGGTTATGAACCTCAGCTTATTAGGGCTGTATTAGTGATGTGATTAATGATATAATACTTCTTCCTTCCAGTTTTGCTCTGGAGGTTGACTTCTATAGCAACAGATCATCATCAGGGAAAATTCTGGGGTGAAGTCTAATAATGATCCCATTTTACAGCTGGAAACTTTGAATCATGTTGGAGATTCACACTTAGGAGTTAGAATCAAACCCTTACTAGAGAACATATTATTAGAAAGGGAAAAATGGATGGAGGATAAATGCAATTCTGCTAGAAGATCAAAACTAGAATTTGTCCTGGTTTGTTTGTTTTTTAGGGTGGGTAGTTTTTTCTCTACTTTTACTGTCAAAGATGCCACCAATGTTTTCTCATATTTGAGACTACCACATCCATAAACTCATTTAGAGCAAGAAATGTTGCATCAGTGTCTGTTGTGCAACAAATTGTGTTTATACAAAGGAAATGTAAGTATTTGATAGGATATCCTTAAGAAAGGAGATAGCCATTTATTGTTTTGGAAATCTGCCTTGGAAGAGACTTGGAGAAGCCATCCTTGTGCCCCAGGCAGAATCAGATTGTCAGTTCTATTTTGTAGATCATCAGTGATGGAAAACCCATAACTACCCTTGACAATCTATTCCAGTATTTCATTATTAGTCTCAATTGAGTGATTTTCATAAAATCCATACTGGATCTTTCTGGTTGGTATTTGAGCCCATTATTGCTTGTTCTGTCCATCACTGGTATGGAGAACAGATTCTTGCCTTCTTGTTGTTTCTGTTTTGTGCCTTAGGTTTTCTACCTCTGATAGTTCTTGTTGATATTCTGTTGAACATCTGTTTGTGCATTTCCTTAAATATCTAAAATCATTGTGCAGTGTTATTATTGTGATTCAGAGATGAGAAATAGCCCCCAGATATCACCCCCTACTTCTTTTCGATAGCAACAGGACTTTTACTAACTAGCTTTTTTTATCTTATCTTGAGTAAGCACTGTTTCTTCAGCTTGTTAAAACCTGTTGAGTGTTTTACCAGTCCTCCAACATACTTGCCTATTATTGTCAGCAATGTTTTCTTCTATCTATCATCTAGATTGTTAAGACAAATACTGAAAAAAGACTAGACCCTGGACAGACCCTCTGAAGCACCATACCATGCATCTTTCTGTTTGACAGTGAAACATTGGTCCTCTGTGGGTACAGTTATCTAATTTCTGTTTTCAGATTTCATTGTGACTTACTGAAGTCAAGATGAATGACAATCACTCCTCTTCTTCTAAAAAGACATTTTAGCCACAACACAGGAAGAAATTGGATTGTTTTGTCAGTTCATTCTTAACAAATTCATATTGATTGCCACTTATGTCTGTGTTATCATATAGCTGCACACAATTGCTTCATCCAAAAATGTTCTTGAATATGAGATTCAGTTTGACTTGTCTGTCGTGTCTCAGCTCCTTTTTCCCACTGTTCTAAGCACAGACATGAGACATCACAGAGCTGCTATCAGTCCTCATGTCAATTCAACTATTTTTTAATATATCTTCACTGATACTTGTCAGACCAATTAAATTTGAAAAATGTAATTAATAATCTTCATTATTCTCATAATAATGAGAATTCTTCAGTGTTCTCATTTGAGCTGTGACTGTTGTTGCTGTTAATTCAGCTTGACACCAATAGATCTCGTTCATATAGACTAATGCAAGAAGAGCTCTCTGGCTCTCTCTGCATTCTCTCTGAACCATTGCTAATGTAGTCTTTCTAGTTGTAGAACCTGATTTATTTGTTCACAGCTTACTGCCTAGATATTTTGTGTTTAATAGCTTGCATAATTCTTGTGGTTGCTTGAACTTGGAATTACATGGAAATTTCTGGAGAAGGATCTTTGGTCCTTTCCTAAGAGCATGCTTAGGAGGGAAATGTTTCTGGAAGGTAGACTGTGGCATCTTGGTTTTGAAACAGGTCAAATGAGGAGAGAGAAGTTTAGGAGACAGGCAGGAGATAGGCACAGGGGTCAGAAGGGGGCTGGAGTATTCATACACCTAGGAAAGGCAACGTGGCTGCTGGATTCAAGCAAGACTTAAAGAGGAAAAATGTAAAGATGTGGTAGGGAGAAAGGAACTCAGTTTTCAAAGCTTTTTTGTATCTATCTTATTTGACCAGTCTGAGACTTTCCTCTTAAAAAAAAAAAAATAACAGAAATAGACTGTTCTACTTCATGTTTAGACAATGCAATTTCTTTGGTGTTTTGGAGCTCTCACTTTAAGGGCAGCCTATTGGCAGATTGGCTTCAGAAGTTTGCCTGACCTCATCTCTGCTCAGCTGTGATCATAGGGTTCCTTTGTTTCTTATTGTCATGTTCTGTGTCTTGACCTCTTTGCTTGTGCTCCAGCTGTTTGTGCCATTCTTTTATGCTCTTCTTTAGTCATCTGACCTAGTTGGTGAGCTCCTTTGCTGTGTTTGAGGTCAATGAGGAAGTCATGATTTAGCAAGGCTAATCTCTTACAACACTTCTGTCCTTTTACATGGAAATGGGCAGAATTTTTGTCCTCAGTTATTAGTTCTCTCATGCTGTCAACTCTATTTTACCCTTTTTTGTGCATTGGGAATGGCATTAATGCCTGATTTAAAGAATGAAAGGTCAGATATGTCCATAGGGTTCAGTCCCAACTTTCTGTAGGGCAGAGTACTTGCTCTTAAACTCATGGCTTCTGGTTGTAACATTGCCTGGCTTTCATATAATAGTAGCAACCAGCTTCTTCCCTGTGAGTTGCTGGGTTAATCTTTATGGCTGGATGCTGTTCTGTATAGCTGTTCAAGTGACTTGTTGTAGTGACTTTTGTGTCCTTTGGCATCCTCCTCACCACAGATGTACCTCTGACTTATTTTTCAGCTCTCCTTCTTGCTTTATACCAACAGGTATCATTGGCTCAAGCATCCCCTTCCCAGCCTTTTCTGGAGCAAAAATGTAGATGTCTCTTTTTTCAAGTACAGCTCAGAACTGTGGGCAAGATAGTGATATTCCTACCTGAGCATGGCTCACAGCTGCAGGTGGACACAGAACAAACAGAGGGCTAGAGTGGTCACTGCTCCTCTGTGTATCATAACATTTAATGACTTCTCCTTATATCCCCTTTAGGCATTCTTCCATTTATTGCTCAAACACATCACAGTATGGAAGCTATTAATAAGTTAGTGTTAGTTGCAAACTGATGAATTTTCCATTTTCTTCTCCTCCAAACACACAGTGAGGTATACTGAACTGTACCTGTGGGGATTTTCAAGAAGAATTTGGAAAAGAAGATCTGACTGTATTGGTGAAGAAGGACACAGAAGACTTTAACTTAAAATGATGTATAATTAGACTATTATCTTCTAAATGTTCATGTATGATCTTGGAGGAGAACTTCCAAACATTAAAGAAGCTATTTAGACCTACAACTGGATTATGTGATAAGGAACTTTACCTTAATTACTACAAGACACTCAAACAACACTTAAAGGGCTTTTACTGTGCAAACTCTTTTCTTTTTGAAAATACTCTGGCTTCACTGTTGTGATGAATATTATTTGGTAAATTACCAGGAATTTAGAGACTACTCAAGGTAATCTAAAGCAAATTTAGAAAAATAAGATAGAATATTCTAATGCTATGATTTAATTTCTTGTAATATATTTATTTTAGTAATGTAGCTCATTGCAGGAGGATATTGAAACAGGCGTCAGAAGTGTATTACTTTTTTGTAGGAATACTGGGAACATTTGCACTGGATAAATTCTTTTTCTTATGTTCAGACACAACTAAAACATGTATTTATAAGTTATAGATTTCATCTGTTCTCTGAATGACTGATTCTCGGTCATGTCCAGAACAAAATATTTAATTAGATGAACATTATTTGTTGTCTGGAATGACAGTCTGTATATTTTGTTTGATATTTCCATGAATGTGTGGAGGAATCAGAAATTATAAGTTTTGTCTCAATGTAAAATTTTACACAAATTTGTTTTTCTGGCTGTTCTTTTTCCTTTTATAAAATATAGCAGTTCCTATGAAATCCAAAGAAGGAAATTAGCAGATGTGAACAGAGGTCAGAAAAGTTGAACATTTTCCTGGTAAAATTTTATGTGGCCATGAAAATGATGGATTTCATGATTTTTTTTTTCAGTGTAGTAACAGTACTAATTGTAGTTTGCCATCAGTGTTAATCTACGATTCTGAATTTAGCCTGTGGCAGTGTAACAAGAACTTATGCCAACTTGCAGAGCTGTGCAGCTGATTAAAATCTCCACTCTAAGAAGAGCCTTTAAAATGTGTGAATGCAGAATTCTAGCTCTGTTGATCTTTGAAAAACATTGGAGCAGTTTCTATTCTGATCTGTGCCAGTATAAACCCCAAATTATTTCAGTGATGACTGTTGAATAGTTTTCATTAATGCACTTGAAATAGTGGGGTTTTTTTCATTTAAATGGGCCTGGATTTGTGGGCAGGGAGGGGCTAAGAAAGTTAAAATGTCCTTTTAGCATCAGGCAGCCTGGCTTTTATCTTGGGGCTAGATCTGTCTCTGTGTGACAGTAACCCATGCAGCAAGACTGTAGTAAAGCAGATCATGTAACACCACCAAAATAAGAGGGTCTTCATTTATGTTGGTAGATGCAGAGATTTCTGCCCACCTACACTGCCTTTGTTGTTCTTTTAAAAGCACAAAAGTAAATTAGGAAACAAAACTAACTAATTTGGTTTTTTCCTGAAGCTTCAACCTATAATTTGCTTAGGAACATTTTCAAAGTCCATTCTAAGCCACTGTAATTCAGTTTTCCATTAAATTGTTGAGATATAACAGTTCAGTAGTAATACAATTGATAAACATAATGCATCTAGCATATCTCTGTTGTAATTCTTCTGAGGAAAACTGAAATTAAGTAAAACAAGACCTAATAGTCTAAGGAGATATGAAAGCTGCACTTGGCGTTGGCTCTATCAGTATCTTTGGTGAATTTAACCCTGAAAATTATTTTCAGGGCAGATGAGAAAGATGTGCATGTTATAGCTCTGAATAGTTTGGCTTTGTAATGTACTCACAGTTAACACTTCACAAGGTAAACCCACAGCAGCCATGTTTCTTCTTTCTACCTCTAAATTATGACTAGTTATAGCTCTTGGGTGGGGCTTATGTTTCTCTGCCACCTTCAGAGCTGTGTAAAGGAGAGGGATGGAGACCCTTATTCCCATGAGTAGTTACTCTTTCCTCCCTGGCCAGTAACTTTTGGGATTTCTGTCATTGAGTTTGGTCTGTCTAGAAGCCAGACTTCTGGACTGAAGTAGCTTTCTCTTCCTTCTGTAGTCATGCTAGAGGAAGGGTTGTAGATGCTCTCAGTTTAGTCAGAGAGAAGAACAGGTAATTTTTCCCAGACTTTGCTCTGAGGAAGGTTGTGAGAAAGTTAGAGAAAGAATTAAAGCAATCCTTATCTCAATCTCTGCACCTGTTGTTTGAGAACATGCTTAACAGTTACTGTGATGTTTGTAGAAAGTTGTTTACAAAAAAGTGTTGTTCCTAATTCAGCAACGGTGTGAGAAATGTTCCTTAAAAACCAATCACGTTCTGAGTTAGCAATCCTCTCTATGAAACAGTCTGCTTCTAATAAAACTCACTTCTAGTGCCTTCTGAAGCCTAAAGTCTGTGTCATCTTTACTGTCGTTCCCAACTCAACAGCGACAGAAGGGCCAGCTGGACAGAGCAAGTCATCCCACCTGTCTTAGGATGTTGATAATTGCCCTGTGGAAGTACTTATTCGTAGAAAAAAAATAGGCAATGATCTCAGCCTATTAAATAGGGATGAAAATATTCTTACTGTAATGGGAAGCTGTTAGTAATCAAGGAATAGTCCCACCTGCCTATGTGCATTGCTCCCAGTATTGCTATGCCTATTTCTCATAAATTATTTTAAATGGCACCTGACTCTAGATCAAAGCAGCACTTTGAGAACACTGAAGTATTGTAACTAGAACTGCTTTCCTGTTTGGAGGCCTCAGTCTTTGTTACCTGTTATTATATGCTCCCCAGAAGGAAGCCCTAGAGATCATCTAGCTTAACCTGCCCAGAGCAGATCCGACTTTAAGGGCAGATGAGATTGTTTAGGTCCAGTGGCATGTAGAACTTCTCTAAAATGAGACAGAAAAGTTGTTATGTGTGGGATGGATGCACAAGTCAGCAATCCCTATCTTCATTATTTTCTCATCCTTTTTTCTTCGCATCCACAGTGAATCAGATTCTTCAGAGTTCCCAGTTTGGAATTCTCTCAGCTGATTGCAAACTCCCAAAGGATATGATTCCAGTAGCCTAACCAGGTGCTACACCCTTGGGGTATCATACAGCCGTGTTTGAGGGATGCCCCAAAGGCACTGCCAGCCAAGTATGTTTTACTTTCTTATGAAAGAATGCTTTTTATTGTTTTAAATTTAATTTTGGATTTAAACTCCTCTGTTAAATGTATAAAGGTGCAGAGTGTAAGTTTTCTGTATTTAGTTTCTGTTTCCAAGGAAGGTTTTATCTTGGAGATCAATGGCAGGCATTTGGATAAAGCCAAAAGTGATACTTCATATGTGTCCATTGGACAAGACAGATGACAAATAACAGAGAACTTATATTTTGAATGTATTCCTTCAACCTATGTTATTTTAGTCTTTAAAAGGCAATGCTTTAGTTTGAGATACTCAGCTAAATCTGGGGCTGCAAATATGCTTTCTACAAAGCTGAGAAAATACAGAGAACTGTTCTTTTGTCATCTCCAGGTGGAAGTCAAAGGCTGTTTCTTGCTGTGCGGTCTTACGGTTCACAGGTATTACTTGGGGTATGTCAGTGGCATTCCATGGCTTATCTTGCAGTATTGGCAAATTTGGTTCAAGGAGGCTTTTTGTATTAACTTCAGTCAATTCCAAAGCCAGACATTAGGTTTTTTTGATAGTAGGAGAATTCCTGACTTTCATTCTGTCTTTGAGAACTGTTGATTCTCAAGCACTACAGACCCTTCAAGGAGTCCTGAAAACTTTGTGGTTCTCAGGATTAAATTTTGGAAAATAGTCTTCCATGATGATTTTTCCCCCCCTGGATATTAAGGCTACTCATTTCTGCCTCTGCTGTGGAACATTATAAATTGCTTTCATATGACTTGTGTTTCCCACTGAGTTGCAGATACTTTGGATTTAAGAACAGCCCTGTAAAGACGAAGCTTTCTTAAGAATTTTTACTTCTATTAAAACTTACAATGTTAATATTTTTAGCAAGGCTTTTCAACTTCTGTTACAGAAGGTATGATTTCCTAACTAGATGAGGCAAGTTACCTCTCTGTGGGAATCCTTCTGGTGTCATAGCCAAAACCTGGCAGTTTAAAAATCTTCTATTTGGACTTTATTACTTTGAGCAGAACCTTTCAGTGCAAAAACCCAGATGTTTTAATGCATTAAAAAAAGCCACTCTGTTGCATACACCTCGCCAAATCAATTACTCGGTGAAATGTTTGTGGGGAAGCAGCAGTTAATGGAAGAGTGGCAGATGTCAGACACAGAAGTGTCCATTTCACTATGGTGCTCCATGGTCTGTTGTGACAGCTAAATGAAGCAGCTCAACAGCTGTCAGCATGTTAATGTTTTGGATCAAATAAACACGCTTGGAAGAACTTTCCTCTGATTTTTAAGACTTAATGACTTTGAAGGCAGCCGTGCTTCTTTGCAGATGAAGTTTGAAGTGTTTTGTAAGTGAGACCAGATGCAATGAGGAATAACATTGGACTGCAGGCTAGACTAGTGTATTTTGATTTCATTGGAGCTGTGTAACTGAACCACAGTGGGGCTTAGAAATTCCTAATCAGTCTAAATATCAGAATTAAGTCAAGGTTGCAGTGAGGTAGTTTTCTTCCTTTGCTTTAATAACCATGGAGAAACCATGGAGAAATAAGCACGAGGCAAGCTCTTAACTTTTGAAGGGTGTGGAGACAAACCAATCAAAAAAGCTGGACACATATAAACATAAACCCAATATAACATCTGTCCATTTCAGTCAAATACAATGCAGAAGGCTCAAGGATGAATGTATGATCATTTAAATCCTTGTTTGGGGTGTTTGTAATTTGTCAATGATTGCTTTATAACATAGCTGATTCTCCATGAAAGCTTCTGTTGTGCCTGAGGGTTTTCATGATTGCCTTTCTGACATCCATGGTTTTGGAGTTGCAGTACCTAATAGAGGTGTAATATTGCATTTCTCTATGTTAATTTCTTTTCTTTCTGGAATTATTGCAGTACTCTTATCAGTTAGCAGACAGGCCACCATGCCTTGATCAGTGGACTTTCATACCTTTCTCTTTTCCTCTGTTTCTCAGGCCAGAGATGCCCCTTCCAGTTCTCACAAATCTGTCCTTTCTTCTTTGGTCTGACCAGGTGTGGCTGTGGTGTTTTGGTGTGGATTTTATTACATTATTTTGGTGTGGAGTTTGGTTTGTGGATTTTATTACATTTTCTTAGCAAGCTTGGACCGTCCTAGCCATAAGTAATTGTAAAATATGTAGAGAACTAGAACATCTGCAAATCAGATCCTTAATTCATGGTTATGACTGTCGAATTCTGAACTGGTTTTTATGCCATAATAGAGTAAGTATGTGCCATTAGTTGGTTTTGGTCTTGAAAGCAGCTCTAATCACAATAATTTTTTACTAACTCCTCTTTCATGCTCACCCTCAGATTCTTCTATAAGAGCCTTAGCACACAGAAATTATAATTTCCATTTTTGAAACCTCTAAAATTTTACAGCTGCCTTTCTCAACTCAATAGGAAGTTTTCTCCTAGAAAATATCTTGTTACTTTTCACCCATATGACAAATTAATGTTTTAATCAAAGTTTTTGTAGGGATTGAGTCTCTTTCAGGTTTTGATTTCTAAGTTGAAATTGGGTAAATAAAATTAGTGCAATCTCCATGTCAATAGAAAGCAAGGAGAGTTATAAAGCAAGATTCTACATGGGTAGATTTGCAACAATAGAATAAAAGGTGGAATAATGAACTGTATTTGTATCTAATTACATAAATAATGCATTTGTGTAATTGTCTAGTAGGGGTGTGCTAATGAATAAATTACTTTTAATTGTAGGTTGCTTGATTGTTTCAGAAATAATTGATTGTAATCAAGAATCAATTAAATGCTGGTAGTAATTGTATTTATCAAATTTAATATATTATAGTTTAGAAACATTTTCAAAAAAGGAAGTATTAAAGGAGTATATTGGTGTTATGTGTTCATACCATTGGGTTGATGGGGTGGTGCTTGCTATAACAGGGCACAACAAAAAAGAAATGTGTATTTTCTTCTCATCTTTGTTTCTGATCCCATCTGACAGATGAGGATAAACAAGGGCTTAGACTTGCTCAGTATTCATGACTCTTAGCTTGCTGTGTGAAGTGGGCTTTTGCAGAAGCCAAGTGCCCCCCTGTGAGGCTCCTTCAGTGTGTGATGCTTTGCAGAGCTGCCCAGCTGAGAGCAGAGCTCTGCACAGCAGCTGCAGGTGCACAGGGACCCAGACCTGCCTGCCCTCTCCAGGGCCCTCCAGCAGCCAGCCCTGGATTCCCTTTCTCTTCCAGACTATTTTTGGGTTGTAGTGTGTCTTGTGGAACTGTTACCTTTTACTTCCAACTAGTTTATTATTCTTTTTTTAAATAAAACTTTATCTAGTGGTTTTCCTTTGAGGATCTTTATGTACATGATGTGCACAGAAGAGGCATTAGGTCAGCCTTCCCATGGCTCTGCTGGCTTTACAAATATGAAAGACAAACAATTAAATGAAGTCAATGTGACTCTAAAGGGACAGTGACCCAACCAGGTAAATGAAGAGGGCTCTGTTTTAAAGTAGACCTCATTTTGCTGTCATATGCAGATGCTTTGTTAATGCTGAACCATTTTTGGCCTTTGTAGAAAGGGCCAATTTTGAGGCCCATTACACTGTATGTGGTAGGGTGGATTGTCCATTAACTGCATGAAGTACAGACCATACATGCAATTCATGTTTCCTTGGGTTTACACGCCCTAATCAACAAACTTGACCAGATTGTGTGCTATAGGAAAACTGAAATCTGCACTAAGGAGTGTAGGTAAAGCACAGACCTCCCTTCTAAGGGAAGCTGTCTAAGGACCTGTAGGATCTACTACTGCAATTCCAGGAGAAGCAGCATTTCTTTGACAAGTGTGCAAAACATGAGGATAGTAAATATAGAGAGTGCCATCTACTGACCTGTAAGGGAGAATATATATGTATATATATACATGCAGCATTGTCCAGAATGAGTCAATAAAATTGCTGATGTTGTGCTCCAAATGGCTTCCTGACTGTAGATGTGTGAGTCTAGTTTGGGCTCAACTTTTCCCTTTAGCATCATAAAGGGATCAGTCAAGCTGCCTGATGTAATCTTGGCATTTCTAAAAACTTGTCCTTCTAACCAAAACCCCAAGACTGATGTGCAAAATTTCAGTGGGAAGGAGGGGTTTTTTTGGAACTATTGTTTTTAAAATCAGTTTGGAAAGTATCTAAACTGGGTATTTTCTGAAGGTTTTAGATCTGGTGTCACTGGAAATGTGATGGAACCTGGATCTTTTGCTGAATGAGCTGTGGAGCAGCTGCAGAAGTAGAAGCTGGGTCACCTCCCCTTGTTTTATTTTTTTCTCAGAAAATTGATTGTTGAGTTTTCATTTTACTACAGAAAAGTGCTCTGTCAGGCAATATCTGACTATCACTATAAGTCACTCCTCAGTTTGACAAAGAGAAATTATCAGAATTACTTGTTTTCCTGCCTGTGGGGGCTGTAATTTCAGTAGTGAGTTTTTGAATTTGAGGATGAAGAGAGTATTTGACCTTTTTGTTTTTTCTTTTTGTTCTAGCACTGTTTTCTGAACATAAAGCGGGGAAGAGGTGTAGAAAGAGTAGAAAAAAGGAAATTTTGGTCTTCCCCTTCACCCCAAGAAGTGATCTTACTGCTCAGAAAAGGTTAAAAAAGAGAGAAGCTTAAAAAGACAAATGTTAGGAAATACTCATCTGTGAATGAAGAGCAAAACAAAAAACCTTGTTATTTTACTCTATAAATCTGCAGTGTATATATATATCTGGAATACTGGACTCAGCTTTGGTCTCTGTGCTTCAATAGAGATGTTACAAAAACTAGAGAAGGGTAATAGAGATGATCAAGAGTTAAGGAACTGCTACTGTGCTCAACAGGGTCCCTAAAAAAGAACACGGAAGGGAGGAAATGGTTCCTCACCACTGCTCACACTTAAAGAATTGAGAAGCAACCAAATTTAGAAAAATGTTACTGTGCACAGATGAAATTGTGATATTGGTCATATATTATGGTCTGAGAGACAAAATAATGGAATTAATGAAGAATTCATGAAGAGTTCTTTGGCTGTTAAAAGTTGCCACATTTGCAAACTTTGGCTTAGAAAGCCCTTTCCCCTCTAACTTGGGGCAATCAACACTATATGGCCAGGAAGGATCACTTCATTCTCATCTCATTTCTTATATTCTCCTCTAATTATGGCCTACTGAGCATAGCAGGAAGCAGATTATTAAACCAGGTGGATTTTTATTCTAACCCAAAGCAGCAGGAGCCAGAAGACAGGACCTTGCCTCCTGCTCTGTGCCTGCCGAGTCATGCCCTGATTTCTCACTGCTCTGTTTGTGGCCCAAAGAGATGAACAATTTTTTGCACGAGTACCACTGGTGTCATTTGGGATGACTGGTAGGCTCTGCTCAGGGTGTCCTTCAAGGAAGGAGGGAGGGAGGGAGGTGTGCCCAGAGCGAGGTTCCCAACCCTACTTTGTAACCCAGGTGCCTAAAATAATCCGGGGCTGTGGTGCCAATCCTTCAAACTCCAAAGGACCTTACTGGCTCTATCCCTTAATTACCAACCAAAGACAACACTCTTCAGCTCATCCATAGATATATCTTGAGGTTGCTTGTCAAGAGGATTTCTTCTGACTTTTCAAACTCAAATCAACTCTTTTGATTATGAGATAATGTAACATAAACGTATCATTAATCTAGTGAATATGTTTTTATGTAGATACACTACATCATTCATATTAAGAGGAAAAGAATGTACACAAATGGCAAATTTCTACAACTGGAACTCCTCTAGGTGTCCCCAGTTTCTTCCCAGGTACATACCTGCCTTTCAGACATGGTATGCCAGTTCCCACATTTCCATAAAAGCTTTGGTTGTCAAGGCAATTTTCCTTGTTTATAATTTTAACCATGTAATTTCCTCATACTGAATGTCACTCTTGGTCCACATCAACAAAAAACTTCCAAAGGATTAAGTTAACTCTTTCTGTCTTCTTTCTTTCTTGGCTTTCTTAAGTAATTCTTTACCATTGAGGTGGTGACACAGCACCCTGACTAAGGAACACTATATGTAATCTTCAAGTACACAAAAAGCCTCCAACAAAATCACAAAACCAGGGAAAGATGTTCATATACAGTTGGTTAGCAAACCTAGCAATCATGTCAGCTTCCCAAATCAGTTGCCAGTTATGTTCTGTAATCTCTTTGCTTCCTGTAATATAAAAATTATTCTTGCTCACTTTGTTAATAGGGTTTATTCTCTGGTCTTAAGACTCATTTTTAATTTCTAGGTTTGTTCTTTCAAATTTTTATCCTGTTGACGTGCAAGCTAGTGTGTGAATGTCTGTAAAGGATGGTTTCACTGAAGGAGGCTGGCTGGAAGGACACTGATGTCCTGAAGCAGATGAGTCTTGTGAGCCTGCACCTGAAAATGGGAATTTTGCATTGATATCCTTTAGGGTTATTTAATTTTTAAGTTGCAGTGCATGTTTAGTGTGAAAGAAATGATATTTAGCAAAGTTAATTACGTGATTGAAATGATTTGCATGAAAGTGGTAGTTGGATTAAAAATCTCTCTCCTTGCAGTGCTACAGTGCTACACCACTTGTCCAGGAGCTCACACTTTGGCAAACACAGAGTTCATGCATTTCTTTCACTGATAATACTGTCAACTCCAATTTACAACAGCCTGGTTTAATGCAGAGCTTACCAATAATTTGTAGTGATCAGAAGATCAATGAGATTTAGTGTTCATGTTTTGAATGAACAAGTAGGGGTTGAGTGGCCTCCTGGGGGTTCCTTTCTTGTCTTTGGCTGCGGCAGCTCAGAGTCCTCACAGTTGAAACTGTAATTAATTGATGTAATGTTAATTTTAGGATGTAAAAATGTGAACACTTGATGGCTTTTTACAGTCAGAAACTTGTGAAAGGTAAATCAGGGTGCTGTGTCAGTGACTGAATTCTATCCCCTTGGTTTTTAGCCATAGTGATGTGAGCAAACCCTGGCTCATGGCCTCTGTTAGCAGCAGTGTGCTCTGGCTCTGCAGTGCAGTTGTGCAGCAGTCTTTCTTACAGGCTTTCTTTCCCCCCTGGGGTGACCTCTTTCCTGTCTCACTGAGGTAAATTCTCCAAGATTCTTGACCTGATCTGGTGGAGGTGGGGAACTGGATGGCAGTTTTAAAATCACTAGTCTCCACATAAACATTGTCCAGCACATATTGCACCTTAAAAAAAATGAAATAAAATAAATGCTCTCCCTGCACCCAAAACTCAGCTATGGCTGTAGCATCTTCAGTCACAGAGGCATTCTTTTCCCCTCACTCCTCATATCTATTTTTTATGTATACAACATCGAACTTGTTGAAAAAAACTTAAAGCAGTAAGGCAATAAGAATAAATTGCTGAGAGCTCCAGTGAGAAATGTGTCATGTGAAATCATGGAGGAAAGAGCCAGCAGCTGTTACTCTGTTCCTGGGAGAAATAACCCCTTCACAGTGAAACACAAGGATAAGACAGAGGAAAACATATTTTAGCTTTCCTAAGCTCTAGCACTTGATGTAAAGCCAGCTCTGATTTAGAAGGGGTAAAAGAGGGATATTGGTTTTCTGGCAAGAAATGCAAATTGTCATACTTGTTGCTAATTGTAGTCCTGTAGATTGGTCACTGTATATAATTTTTTTCTACTAAATTACAAGATCAATTTGG
The DNA here is from genome assembly GCA_013396995.1 of Dicaeum eximium. Classification (NCBI taxonomy): domain Eukaryota; kingdom Metazoa; phylum Chordata; class Aves; order Passeriformes; family Dicaeidae; genus Dicaeum; species Dicaeum eximium. The sequence continues at coordinate 703,423 of VWZP01004983.1, forward strand.
ATTTTGGCATATTTGCAAATAACCATTATGTTTAGTTTTGATGCACACCTGATACATGTATGTTAATGTTTGTACTTTTAAAAGAAATCATACATCAACTCCAGTTTCTTGTCTAGGAGTGATAAAGGACATTCTTATCCCTAAGTTTTTATGCTCAAGACAAGTGAAGAAAGCCAAAACAAATTCAGTTTTAAATAGCATATTTCTAAGATTTTGGGGTTTGTCAAGAGTTGACAAGTTATTTTTGCCCCACATGAATGACAGTAGGTGCAGAATAGTTATGGTAAATTTGGGAAGTTATTGCTCAGAATCCAGTATCTCCTAAACTCTAATCAGTTCAGGCTCTGGATGTGTGGATTTTATTAAAATTCCTGAACTGAGTCATATAGACATGAGTTATTTGAGGTGGCATTGCAATTTTTCCTTAGCTACTCCATAATTGCCCTGGAAAAACTGTTCAAATTCTGTTCTTGCTACTGAAGGAAGCTGGGATGTTAATCCACTTAGCTTACTTTGCAGTTATTTAAATTTATCACTTTGGGGAGGGTTTTTTTTTTCAGAAACATGTCCTCAAATTTCTAAAAGCTCATCTCTGGAGGAACTTTTATCATTGTTTCATCTGCAAAGGAAGGAGTAGTGTAAAGGATTCTTCTGCTTCCAGGCTGCATTTTAGGATTCTGATAGCAAATGGTCTGAGTGGAGCAGGATTGTCTCAGACACTGTGACCAGAATTCGCAGCTTACCTATGGAGGGCTCTCTGCATTCAGTATTTCTGAGTCTTTCCCTGTCTGTGCCATTTGTTGTGCTGTTTTCAAGTGCCTAACTGTTCCCCATAGCCTGTAATTGCAAGGTCAGTCTAAGGTGAAGCTGTGCCTTGTTTAGGAGGAGACATGAACAGTCTGTTTAGGCCATATGTTGTTGCCTTGTCCTTTTCTTGAAGCCTTGGGTAGCTCAGGAGGTTATGTATGTGATTAGGAGCCCCAAAGCCTTTCAGAGTTTACAACTGGGGCCAGCTTAGCTTCAGTATGCTTGGCAGCCTTGTGGGATCTCTGCTTGAGCCTTTGATGGGCAGAGAAAGAAAGCTGTTCTGGTCTGATATTTGATTTTGAGAGTTAGGTACTACATATGCTGTGGCTATTCTTGCTATCTTCTGCATTTTTATTGCAGACAACAAAGCCCACCAGGTATCTATTTTTCCCATTTTTTTTCAAAAGCCTAATATTTCCCACATCCATGGGCATGGCTGCTCTGTATCAGCCACCAGCCAGTGTCTGGAGGACACTTTTTCCAAATAATTTTGTTGAGGTTTTTTTTTTAAGAACTGAGACTTTCTTTGCCATGATTGCAAAAATGAGGAAAGGGTCAGACAATGTAAGGATGCTTCTTTGACAAGCAGCTTGCTTGCAGCCTTCCATTGATGTTCAGTCTAGGTGTTTGCATAGCTATTTATTTGGTAAGAAGCACAGGACAGAGATCTATTATTTCCTTGCTGAAAAAAAAGCACAGGCTACAGCTTTGTTTTAAAACAGATTATGGTTGCTAAGTAACAGTCCCCTAAATTGAGTGTCTTCCCCAAAAACTAATCCCAAAGTCTTAAAAAGTGAGAAATGAAAGATGTGATAAATCTTATTCTGTCCATATGATTAACAGAGATTCTGAGTTAAACCTTGGTCCCACTGTTGTTGGTGGAGAAAGCTCCTGCTGTCTCAAGAACACGAGTATTTCTGTGCTGATTCTCATCCAGAGTAGAGAAATTTGTAGCATAACACACTTATTTGATAAATTTTGTTCCTGTTAATGAACAAATTACTAGATTTTTCCACATTGCCTCCACCTTCTCATATCTGCAGTGTTAGGGTATTTTTTGTTTGCTTTTTTGAGGCAAATAAAGGAATACTTAAACATAGGAATGGAGCTGGACATTGTCTTTAATTCAAAAGGAAGAATGTTTCAGATGCAGCTAGTGATGGCTGCTTCCATCAGTGCATATGTTTTGTTTCCCAGTGGATTATGTTAGTTCCATGGGTGTGGCACAGCTCTGCTTTTCCTTGCAATGCTCACAAAAAGACAGGAAAGAAGTTCTAGGTTTTAGGTTGAGGGCTAGAATGACATCCTTCTCCTTCACAGCTGGTGCTTAAGAGTCTCAACACCTCTTGATCAAGTCAATAAATCTCCTGCAGTGCAGAGACTCCCCAGGTAACCTCTGAGGTAGTACCAGGGGTGGAAGTGAAATAGCCATGGAAGTGGGCTCTGCACCTGAGCTACAGAGCTCTGTCAGAGAGGGTTCATTAGTGGAGGAGAAATGCTGCACTGACACTTTGGACCAGGGTTGGTTCACCTCGGTGTTGCAGGGTTAGGTCACCTCGGTGCAGAGCAAATAAATGAGCATGGTCAGGCACTTGCTTAGATGTTTAAGCCCTATCCACTCATACTGTAGACATGCCTTCCAATAATTGTATTTGTGAACTTGGTTATGTTGTAGGCTTTCTGTCTATTTCTTACTTATTTGAAGATTTCAAACTGTTGACAGCTTACAGAAGTTGCCAAATTCTATTGCAGTTAATACTACTCCTTTTAAGTTTGCCAAGTTTAGGGACCTTCTAAACTGACTTAGAATGTGAATTTCTCATTAAAATATGTAGAAAGCTGCTTTTTCAAGTCTCTCAGCATAAACTTCTCTGTTTTGCAAATGTTTCTGTAAGAGCACTGCTGATGCCAAAATGCACAAAATTATTATTTTAGGTCTTTGCAATTAACTAGACAATACAGTAAAGTGACATTTCAAGTATATTTTTTCCCAGCCCCTTGGTACTTCAGGTGTCCGGGCCTAGCAGAGTTGTGTTCTCAGCTGAACATCTCCTGGCTCTCCTGTGGCTGACAAAAACACAGGAAGAGGTAGCCTAAGTTTTAGGACAAAAATGTCCATTTACCTTCTCCCCCCGCCACCACAAAAAGGTATCCAGAACATCACCAGAATCAGGGAAAATGGGAAGCTCAGGAGACTGCACTGTTGAACAGGGATTACTATTAAGTTATTCTTCTGCTCACTGCAGATTTAAGTCACTGAGGGTAGTTTTGTCCTTATTTGTCTAAATGTAATCTCCTTGCAAGCAGCTTGATTTTTAAAATCAGAAGAAACCATCCTATAAAATCAGATCCTTTTTCTCTTCCGAGTAAAAGGAGTGAACTGAGAAAACGCCTTCCACTAACTCTAACCTGTGTTGTTTCTTTACAGAGGATTTGTGTGTGTGTGTGTTGGGATCTATTTAAAGCATTTTCATGAATTGTGTCCACTTAAGCAAGTGATTCAGATTGTTTGTAGCTGTGAGCAGCTACCTCATTACCTACCACTCCACAAATCTCTGTCAACTAATGTATTTAACTGCCAAAGATTTTCTATTTTCATTCATCAAAAATATCCTCAAATCATTAATTAAAAATATTGATGAGACTTAAACCTAAAAAGATCTTTGAAGAACCTCACTGTTTACTTGCCCAGTTCTTCAGTGTTTTGTCAGTCACTTCATTTTCAGAAATGAAGGTGGTAAAGTAGTTTTTGAGAGCCTCAGTATGTTAGATGTTGTTACTTGTGTATACTGTCATTTTTAAAACAGTAAGATTTTAAAATCAAGATGTCATATGGTACTAAGCAATTTCTTTTTTAATGTATTTTATCAACAGAAATATTATTACTAAACTCATATCTGGCAGAAAAGGTTAGTGATTCAATTGGGAAGACATAGTTACCACAGAACTTGTTAACTGAAATAGTTTTATATTTTAGCTTTTTTTTTTTGTTGATAACCTATTTTTGAATTATCCATTTAGATATCTTTGGAGCCATATCAGCACTACCTTTCCACATTTTTTTTTAACTTTTATGAGACTTCTAACAATGAAACCAATTTTTATGTTTTTGTAATCATGTACAAATCACCTTATTTTTCCAAGAGATTTATCAATAATTAGCAACATTTTGGAAAGCCCTGTATCCTTCAGAAAATATTAGATTCTACTGTCATTATCTTTACTTTCTCATTATTTATAAATTTGTGGCTTTCATCAGTCCTTTCAAAGTGATCTTAATATTAATGATAATAAAATTGTTATTTAAATATTATGATCATAGTCCTGACTGAAACATTACTTTTTACAAGTTCTTGCTGTATTCTTTAGTATTTTCTGTACCACATGCTGCTTGAAGGAAATAAACACAACATAATAAATAAATAAAATTGTTTTTCAAACCAGCCACTAACTTCTAGAGTCAGTTTTTAACTCTTTTGTCAATGGAACTCAGTATTTACATTATCTCTGTTGCTGCTACATATGCTCACTAAACAAATCATGTGTTTTTTTAAAAATGTAAGTGTAAATTGTTTACCAGAATGATATTCAATGTAAGAATATTTTTGTCCAATCCTCCGCAACATGGACAGCAATTAAAGAAGGATTTTATCTGTTTTTCTGGTGATAGTTGCTACTTGAAAGGAGTGGATGACCTGCAGTATTCCATGTCTGGGTTTGTGTGCTGTAGTTCTTAAATTCCACGTTATCTGCTGAAAGGCAGATGTAGACACAGTGATGTTCCATGTCACTGGTAAACTTGAATTCCATTGTCTTAATAGTACAATCCATTCCATTGGGGTTCAGTTATATTTCCAATACTTCAGGATATTTTGTCTATATAGGAATATAGGAATAACATATCTTCAATTTGTGTCACCTGTTACTTAGGCAAGTAGTGTTCACTGTTGGGCAATTATTTTTAAAGTATATTCTTTGAAAAGTTCAGTGGAGTGGATTTATGTTGTTATGAGTCTACCTTACATAGCACAGTGTTTGTGCCAGTTGTTCTATTGCTTGGAAAACCTTTCGAGATACCCAGTCGAGTTTATGACTTTGGAGGGTGAGATTTGAAAGAGATGGGGCCAACTGAAGCATGAAATTCCCTCTATCACAATAGACTTTTCAGTACTTCTCAACTCAAACCCTCCCTCTCAGTCCCCTGGTGACATTTTAACTCACCCACAGCTGGCCTTACAGACTTGGCAAATTCCTTGTTCTTGAGGAAGAAGGGACATTTATGACACAGCTTTCCAGATATCCCCCTCCAACATCCTGAGGTCTTCCAGGATCAGGAGAACACAGGTTAGTTAGGTGAGGCCACCAAAGGAAGCTGCTGCCAGAGGAACTCCTCTTTGTCACCTTTTTCAGTAGTGGAACCAAGAAAACTGTCCTGCCTGTGAAATGTCCTGCCAGTTCAGCTGCTCTGGAGCCTCCTCTCCCCAAGCAGGCTTTTGTGACCCTGTGGTAGGTCAGTGTACTGGAGCTGGACAGTAGCTAGGCTCTGTCCTCTGGCTGCTTTCGCCTCTCTTTAGATGACTCATTCTGCGTATATGTACCTTAGGTCCGTCTGAGAAGATAAACCATCAGTCAGACAGCTTGCAAATTGACATTGCAACTTGGTACTTTAGTGAAATACATAACTTTAATGTGTGTATTCAGTCTTTGGCAGGTGACAATTGCAATGATGTCTACATTGTCACCAAAATATGAACATTAGAACACCTTGACCAATTTTAAAAATTGTTGAAGTAATAAATACCTTCATTATATTTTTACAAACTCATTTCTCACAAATGAACGATTTGTTTTTAGAAGTAAAATTGCATTGCACTTATTTCTGCATGAATTCAACAACCACCCTGAGAAGGTATAATTTTATAAGATTGACAAGAACAAAAAAAGTTTACAAGAATGAAGTAGTCCATCAGATATAAATGATATTGTGTTCTGTTACCTTAGCATTTTGTTTTAAATTCACCAGATATCTAGATTGCAAGTCTAAGTAATTTCAGTTGGGCTTTTCCCCTTATTTTCTCAGACTTTTACTTTCCTTTCCTTTCTACTGTCACTCACCTTTAAACATCCAATTTTTGTGTCTTGATCAAAGCCAGAAAGGTCTCTGGTTTTATTTGAAAAAAACTAGTACAACATTAATCTCTCTTTTTATGGTATGCTTATTTGTGATCTACTGTAATAATTTACAAAAATGCTTATGAGGACCTGTACTCATGAGAATAAAGCTGGCTAAACAGAAATGCCTGGTAATGTGAGAAATAACTTTCACTCAATTTAACTGCAGTGTTGAAATGAAACATTAGTACAAAGAGATTTATCTTTTAGAGATCACATTATTGTGCTATTATGGTAATTATAGAACTTTTTCATAGGTCATCAAATTTATGAAGAAAAGAATTGATCAGGTTAGGGAATCTATACAAAAACTAAGGCTATTTAAAGTATTCATGATAGACCCCTGAAAATAACAAGTGCCTTATTAAGAAGAAGTTCTGTTGCTAGGAGACAGTAACCACAGTGTCAGAATAACATGTTTTTATTTCATACAAGAAATGCTGGTTAACCCACCTAGGTAGATAATGAGCAAGGATAGCTAGGTGATGCAAAAGACTGGGTGAAATACTAAGTTTGTGAGATATGAAGCCAATAAAAGCTGCAGGTCTCTAAAGGCTGCCTTAGAGTAGTGTCCCCAAGAAGAGACTAGTGGCCAAGACCTGTTTGAAGCTTGACTTATTTAATATTGTATCAAAACTTACCAGGACATCTGTGACAAATTATGCTTGATTGCCATAAGTGGCAATGGCTCCAGCCCTTGCAAATAAGGGAATGTGGGTGAACGGCATGAAAAGGTTTTCAGATATTTGCTTGCATTCCATGATTGTGTCCCTCCATCTCCTTTGGACACTCTTTTGTGAAAAGCTTTGCTGGCAGAATTTTTCGTAGAAACAGTAAATGTTAAATACATGTAAGTAAGTATTTGTGGAAATAGTTTGGAGAAGAGAGTTTCTTTTCAAACATAAAATTATCTTACTATGTTTAACAATTCAGTTAACAGAAAAAAAACAGTGAGGGAATTTTTGAATTTGCTCAGAATCTATGTCTGATTTGTGATTTAAATGAAAACATAAAAATTTTAAGCTACTCCTGGTTAATTTACAGAGGAGGGAAAACAACAAAATACAAATTTTAATTAATTCGAAAAATGTATTCCCATACAAAGTCAGCCATTCAACTTGAGATATATTTTCAACCTGCTCCTCAGAGGATACAGGAACAGCCAGAGAGGGGGGCATGTTTTGCACATAATCACATAATCTTGAGACAAATTCTAGTTTGACTGGATTCTTACCTGACAGCTATACTGAACATGTGCTGCACTTTTTCTCTGGACATGCTAGCAGCAGAAACTGAGGAAAATACCTGTTGTTCAGTAAATCCTTGGGAAACATTTCTTATGATTTCAGTATGCTTCAGATAATTCCTCAGAATGGATTCTTGCTACAATATTACACTATATAATAATATTATATTTTTAAAAATACAGCTTTTGTCCTAATTTAAATAAATCTCTAGAGCTGTTTATAGGAGTAGCAGTAGCAGAAAATTGCACCAGATAAGAAAAAATATACAGTATATATGTTCCTAGATAAGTCTATAAGTTTTCCCAATCCTTCATAAAATTCATGTACATATATGATTCATACTGGAACAAAGAAATAGTTATGAATTGTAAATTCAGATGTTTTCTTACATAAGTCTAAAATTATGCCATAATACTATTGCCTTGGCCTGTTCCCATTAAGGCTTATCTCACGTACAGTTATCTTTTCAGTCCTCTGCAAAGAATGCATAGCTGTTTATGATCTGAGTCTGATTTTCTGACTCTTTTGCTCGTGTGCTTTCTTCTCTTTTCAGATACTTCCTTGTACTGAATGAGCAGTTGAACTTAGTGAATAATTTAGGTCAGGTTTGGGAAATAAATCTGGTGCATCAAACAGTATGTTTTTATTTCATTCAGGTTTTAAAAAAAATCCATGTGTTGACTCTGCTTTTCACCAAAAATGTAGGTACATCATGGAGGAAACAAGAATGGATTAACTAGGAGAACAGAGGACACTACATCTAAGTGGAATATATAAGCAATGAAGACATTGTTTGAAATCAATAATTAACTAAAAAAGCAGATGTATAGATGTTGCTGGTTTTTGCAAGATGGTTTCTTTATTATCATTAACAATTTTTATTTAATTTTGGTATTTGCTGTTGCTTCATCTAGATTTATGATCACAAAAAATACAATGACCCAAATGTGTTGTCTTATGATTCTCTTTTTTGCTAAGGTCAAGTTCAATTTGTATCATAGTGCCTGTTTTTCATGGCACCACTGCCAAATGACATTGCAATCTTAATCATGTTCTTTTAGCCTAGTTCTGCCTTTTAAATTTCAAAGTCAGGAAAAGTCACAATTAAGGTTGCCTCTGCAGTTTTAACTTGGCTCCTGTGTGTATGTCCATCCTGATAAGAGTGTTTAATTACACAGGCATGGCTGTTTTTCACCCAGTCTGTGAGCACCCTGTCGCTGTTCAGCCAGGTGTGAGAAAGAAAGACTCCAACTCTCAGAAGGTATCAGGGCAAAAAGGGGAGTTTATGACAAACTCCACGCCTTTTATAACATGGTTCGCTAAAGTGAATTATGATTGGATACAAAGGAGCTACAAAAGAACTTCTCTCACCTCATTGGTGAATAGGGAATATCACTCCTTGAAGGACAAACTATTCTAAACAGTAGCTAACTATTAGAAAAAACGGCTACAAGAAGACATAACAACAGTCTAGAATTCTAAGTTTCCCAAACAATTCCCTCTGTTCTTTGACTGAAATGAGGGTATACACACACCCCCAGTCCTGTATCCGTGTTAAGTAGCTATTGAAAACTTTTCCTGTTACCTGCTCTTAGGTCTCACTTATTGCAGGCTAGCCAAGTCTTGTTATGGAGAGACAATTATTAATTCCATTGGGTCTCTCCAGTGGTGTTTCTCACTGTTGTTTCATGTGTCTTTCAAATAAGAATTTGTGTCTTTCCAAGTGAGAGAGGTTGGTACTCTTATCTTTCTATAAAGAGAAATAGAGATAAATTGTTGTTATTGAAGTTTGCTGATTTTGAGCATCCAATTTGAATTGTCTACAACTTGGTTTTTGGGTCAAGTACAGTACTACTAAATCCACCAACTTCTGTGCAGTTCTTCCATTGGACAGCTTCTCCTTGTTGGCTGGGGTCAGCAAGCAGGACACAGAGAGACCAGGTCTCTGATCTGTGAACTGTACTTGAGATGTCCAAAATGGCCCAGAACTGTGATTACTGGGGAAATATAAACCCACTGTGGACACCTGTTATTCTGAACCTTGAATTCTCTCTATGAAAACATGGAGTGTACACCTTCTGAAGGTGACAGATACCACCTTTCCAACGGGAGGAATAATTACTTCTATCCAGTATTCTATAGGTTACAATTCCCACTTAGGCTGAGACATGAGTTTCTATTTTTGTTCATTCCGAGGATTTGCAAACATATGTGATGTATCAGGGATTTATCAGCAGGTAATGTTGGAGATGGAGCATTTTACTAACTCCCATTAAAATGGTTACATTTTTATGGATAAGTGGTTCTTTTTTGGTTTGGGGTCTTTTTTTATGGGTCGGGATTAAACTACTTTGAGGGTGGGAGAGGATGGCATGTGGATCTTTCACTTAAAAATCAGAAAATTCATGTGGTGACATAAATGTTTCACTGTTTTGTGGCTCCTGGATAACAGAAGTTCTTTAACTGGAACAAAATATCTGACCAATGCTCTTGATTGAATCTCCCCATGCCCTGTCTTTTTCAATACCATAGAATAATTCACTTTCAAGTCCAAATACCCAAGTGTGGACAGATAAAATCAGCATGAAGCAGAAATAAAACAGTGAAACTTCAGATAATTTTAGGAAAGCCCCAAACATGTGAAAACAAAATTTTCTGATGTGACCTTTTGGTGATCATTTGGTTGTCTACTGTTTTAACTTGCTTAAATTGGTACAAAAAAATGGAGAAGTAAAGGGGGAAGGTTTCTGAATGTTTGTTTTCCTTATAAAGAAATTATTTAAATATCTCCAATAAGAACCATAATATTTTTGGTATTGCTTTTCTTTGTGTACAGGTAATTGCTTCATTCTTCCCCATTTAAGCAGGAATTTTAGCATAAGGTCACCGTAGCTGTGAACAAGTTTATAATTAAGGAAATGGTTTTGTTTGAAATACAGTTTTGGACTAACAGGTCCTTGAATCTCATTTTAAAGGTTTGGTGTTCTTTTTGTTTGTTTGTTTGTTTGTTTTTAATTTAGCCAAATTAAGAATTTATAATTTAAATTAATTATGAAAAATGAAAGTGCATGTAATATTAGCAAGAGATTAACCAGAGGCAAGGAATAAAGAAAATGTGTACTGGTATTCCTGACTTAGGGGTTTTTTTGGAACTTTCGTTGATCGTATAGATGGGAACCTTTTGAAGCTCAATCAGGACAAAAGCCTGTTCCTATGTACTTGGAAAGGAAGAGCAACTCCAGCACAGAGTGGGGAACAGCTCTGGTCAAGAGACCTAAGGGTCTTGATGGACCATGAGGTGAACAAGCTTGAATAAAAGCAGAGTTACAAGATTAAAAGTTTAGCACACTTGTGTATCTGGCAGCATTTAGGACAGACTTACGCAGGGAAGGAAACATGAAAGGAAGTAAGTGTTGACCATTTTTTAAAAACGTGGTCTATGAGCTTTGAGTAAAGCTTCTGCACCTTTGGTGACTACTTTAGCTTGGGCTGAATTGTCAAAAGAACAGATTTCCATGGGATAGTCAGTAAGTTTGATCACATTTTCCGTGTATCACGTCTCCGAGCCTGCCTGTAAAGGGAAAGAATAACAAACAAACCAGTTTTCATACTGCAGAACTCCTAAAATATCTGAATCAGAAGAATATCAGCAAAAAATAATGTAGATTGAGAGTTAACTTTTAGGGTTTTGTGTAGTTTAGTCCAGTATCTGGCTATCATGTCCCAGTGAAACAGTCGCTGAGTATCTGATTTCTCTATCCTTAATCATATTGGCTTTATCCTTTAAAGGATGCTTCAGAAGACATAACCAGTGAAAAAAAGCAGTGTTTGCAATACCAGGTTTACAGGGCATAATGTGATGGTGACAGCTGACAGTTTCTGTAGTCAGGCTGGTTTGTGTCCTACCAGGTGAGTACATACAGAGAGGTTGTTTCTACCATCAGCATCTGCAGTTCTGTGCCTGCAATTACCATATTGGACAAGGAATAAGCTGTGGGAGGTCTTGAAATAAGCTCTCTTTTGAGTGATTGGCAGGAGAGCCTGGATGGCTTTGGCATAGAGAGCTGAGAAGTGTATTTCTGAATTGGTTTCACCTTTATTTCAGAGAAACCAGAAGGGCGGTAATTTCATAATTTCTTAAAAGTTTCTCAAGATCTAGAGAAGAATACTGTTCTTTGAATTTGGAAGAGAATCCGAGTGCTTTGCACCAGTAAACTTCAGAGGGCTCTATTAATTCGTCATGCTCAACTGGAAGAAAAGCAAATTGAAGGAAGTGCATGTGCAGTGCTCTTAGCACAACTTTGGAATTAGCTGAACTTTACTCTTCAGTTCACTGGCTCGCGTGACATTAAGAAGACAAGAAAGGTCAGTCAAATGGCAACTTCAAAAGGTTCTTAAATTCCAAGGATGGCTCTTGACTTTGGCCAGGCTGGTGATTCCTTAGCCAACCTTCACAGTATGCCAGTAGACAAGCACTCTACTCTAGATGTAAATTGTGTTCTTTTGATTTTCAAATAACTTGCAGTGATAAAGTAAAATTCCCAAGTTCCCACCACAATAAAACAAAATAGATTTTGTGAATTTGTTACTTAAAGTTTTTAGCAGGTTCTAAAAGAGGGAGGCTTGGATTTGTGTAAAGCTTTTATGGTGCTATTTAAGATTTGACATCTGCCTTGATGCAATTAAAAGTGACAATATAATTAATACTTCTTCCTGACACTAGGGCCAACAGGTCAGTAGTTGCCAAAGAAGGAAAGATATTATTTCTAGGAGCCAAATAGGAGCTCTAATTTTTGAAGTTCTGCTTGTACCAAATGGGATTTCAGTTTGGTAGATGAGGGAGCTGTAAGCAAAATCTCAAAAGTGCAGAAATGAAGGATTCTTTGAACTACTTACAATTGACCTACAAGTTTCTTTATCCTCTGTGGACCTCCTGCATAGATCTGTAGCCAGTTTGGCATACATTCATTCACTATACCCAACTCTTCTTCACATGAACAGTGCTGAAAATTATAGTAAGGCTGGCAAGCTGCCAGGGTTAGCAAACCATTGTAGAAGCACCTTCACCCTTTGAAGAGCAAACAATAAAGAATAAAGGAGTGTTTTTCAAATGTCCACAGATGGAAATTAGCCCTGATCATTTATGGATGGCTGTTAGCAGAATAGTGGCATAAATTAGAAATACCAATGAAATGCTATTTAGGTGATTTAATCAAAGACATCAAGGCCAACGAGTTCAAGAAAGAAAGTGAAAAGGAATCATTCCAGAGATGGCTGCTGACTTAACTTGGTTCTATGAATACACTTCAGCGCCCTTGAAATGCCTCCAATTGATGAATGCAATAGTAATGACTACTGAATCCATCAAAAATAAACATGTTCATTGTGGGTGACTTTTGAATTTAGAACAACCAGAAGAGAAAGTTCAGCCATTGGGCTAATTTGAGGCACCTCACCATTGCAGTAGATAGAACTCATTTCTTGGGTAACACGTGCCTGTGTGCACTGAGTGAGAAGCTGGAGTGGATGGGCAACCCTACAGAGGTCACAAAACCCATCATGTAGCAGAGAGTTTACTCTGTGTTCCTAAGAGGTATTTATGTATCAGTTCACTTTCCAGACTAGACATATTTTGCAATTTTGGGTGACCTTGACCACTGAGAGAAACTCTTCTGTCCATCAGTACAGGTTGATTGTTTCTAGGTACTGCTCCTTGAGCATTACATTTGTTCTCCCAAGACAAAAAGCCAACTTACTCCTTGCAAGTATTTTTTGGATTCTGTTGACCAGCAGTTTTCTCTGCATTGTAACAATTCAAGCAGCTAAATAGACTGATCCTGACCAGATCAGGTAGTGCCCTTTAAAAATTCTGTGTGAATACTAGGCTTAATTTTTTTGTGCAGTAGATTTATAAGTTTCAATGCCTGTGAACACCTGTGAAAAGATCCAACTCTGGATGCAATACACATCTTAAAGCTGATAGCCCAGAATTCCTGATAATGAATCAATAGCAGTTTTACTGCTATCTTCAACTGGGGTATAAATATATATATATAATGATAATAACAGCATTGCAATAGCCTGTCTAATAAAAATTATAAAAGGAAAACTAGATGGAGGATAGGAAATTTCAGTTGGAAGGGATCAACAAAGGTCATTTAGTCCAACTACCTGGTGGCTTCAGGGCTGGCTGACAGTTAAACATGTAGTTAAGGGCATTGTCCAAATGCCTCTAAAATACTGACAGGCTTGGGGCATCAGCGCCTTTCTGTGACCCAAGTGCAATACAGAATCCCTTACAGTAGCTAACTGCCCCAAAGAATTGCACCTTAATCACCTTGCTGTACTCGCATTTATAGCACGGTTACTGGTTTTCATTTGCTGTGAAAGAGACACAGGTTGTTTTGGGGGAGAACTGGGGGGAAGACCCCTTTTTGTCTATCTAGTTCCAACCATATTAATTTAATTTATAATGGGCAAGTTCCCAGTTTTCTGGTATTCTCTGTTAGAAGCCAATCCTAGGCCTGTCACCATGATGGCAGGGAGGAGAGTCTTTGGAGAGGCAGCATCTCATTTGCAGTGAATTCCTGGGTGATTTTTCTTAAATTGGCTCTTCCCCAGGAGTAGCTTAAATGTGGTTATCCATTTAAATAGTTTACTACTGGGAAAACAAAGCTCTATAAAGTACAAGATCTCATTTGCAAAGGGGGTCCTGGGGATCGAAAGTGGATATACACGTGCCATGTGTTGCAGTCTCCATCCTCTGCTTTTCCTGCTGTTAGGAAATAATTTGAAAATCATCTAAAATAAGAGTAATATATTCCTTGGCTGAACAAGAGGCTCAGATCTGTCTCCACAACAGAACCTGGAGTAGTAGCCTTCAGCAATAGTTCCTGTAGTCCACAGGAAAACAGAAGTGAGCAGTTATTGGGAGGAACAGGCAAACTCTTCCCGGGAGGGATGTCTCAAAGGAAAGGCTTGGCTATGGTGTATGGAGGCCCCTGGCCATGGTTATACTACTAAAAAGGAAGTTCCCAGGACTGTTTTTTGGTCATAAGAGCATCTGCATATTACAGCTTGTGTCTGTGATGATTTAAAAAAAAAGGAAGAAGTCTCTCATGCTCTGAAACAGAGAGGCTGCCTCAAAAATTTCTGGCTGACTGATGGTGTCTTGAATCATGCCTATGCCCAGACTAGGCCAAGGATTGGTCTAAAAGCAAGAAAAGTTACTGGCTTTCAGTGCAACATCTCTTAGAGATTCCTTGGAATTATATAATGAAAGGGGTTTCTTTCCCCTGTATTGGGTTTTCATGGCCTGTTTTTGGTAGCATGGGGGGCCACAGAGGTGGCTTCTGTGAGAATCTGCTGGAAGCTTCCACAACGTCTGGCAGAGCCAATCCCTGATGGCTCCAAAGACACATGTGCTGCTGGACAAGGCTGGGCCAATGAGGGATGTTGGCAATGCCTCTGTGATAACATAGTTAAGGAGAAATCAAGACAAAGGTTTTTGTGCAGTTGTAACTTCAGCCAGAGAAGAGCAGTGAGAACACGAGAGGAGCAGCTCTGCAGACACCAGGGTCAGTGCAGAAGGAGGGGCAGGAGGTGCTCCAGGTGCCAGAGCTGAGATTCCCCTGCAGCCCATGGTGCAGCCCATGGTGAGGCAGCTGTGCCCCTGCAGCCCATGGAGAACCACAGGGATGCAGAGATCCACCTGCAGCCCATGGAGGAGCCCCACACTGGAGCAGGTGGATGTGACTGAGAGGAGGCTGTGACACCATGGGAGACCCTTGGATAGAGGGCAGAGAAGTTAATGGAGAACTGTCTCCTGTGAGAGGGACCCCATGGTGCAGCAGGGGAAGGAATCCTATCCCTGAGCAATCAACCCAGGACACTCCTACATATTCCTCATTTTTTTCTGCTATCTTTTTTATCATAAACACAAAAACTATTTACAGTCCCTGAAGGAAGACATAAAATTTAAGACTGCAGGTACCACTCCTAGGTTTTTTGAATTCTCTAAAAAACGGTGATTTCAATTTTCTAAATATAATCACAATTATATTCAATACATGATCTTGATTTATGTTTTGAGGGGATAACTTGGAGAAGAGAGCTGAAGTTTCATATGCCTTGTAAAACCAGCTTTTTATCATGTTGATGTTTGTCTTCTTCTGTGAACAAGGGTTTCCATTAGTGTCTTGAACAATTACACCTGTTTGATTAATAATGCATTCATAAAAAAATATTTTTTTACCCTATTTTTATTTCATTGTTCATTCTGTCTGGGAAGGAGATTTCTTTCTAAAAAGACAAAGAGCCCAGTTGCCTGAACGTAATTGTATTCTCAGTTTACTTTAAGCAGAGATTTTAGTTGCTCTAAAGTAAAAAATGTTGTTTTTTGCTGTAAGCCAAGTGAACAGAAGCTGTGCTTTCCCATTTTTCCCTGTCGTTATTACCTAATTGTTATTCCTTATTACAAAGCGTCTGCCCTTACGTTATTTATTTATTTTGCAGCAGGTTCCTTTTCCTTCACACTTGTTCTAACTGGTAGTAAACCCTTAATGCCACAGTGACCAATGGTAAATCACTGTGTCTGACACTGGGAGACAAAAGAAGCAGGAGGGATCTGTGAAAAATGCCTGCAAGAAGCAAAGCACAGCGTGGATGGAGATGATTCACGTCTCTGCAGTGAATCTTCAGTAAAAGGTAGCAGAGCAGAACCAAAGACCATTTTCACTCATCTTGAATTCATTTCACCTGATCTCTAAAAGTATTTCCCTGCTACCCACCAGAGCTTTGAACCAGGCTGCATGTCTGAGTACTGCTTTTTTCTTTCTGTTTTTTTTTTTTTTTTATTTCCCAAAAAAGTGAGTGCAAAAAAAGACAGAGGGAGAAGCTACAAGCAAGGAACGCAAAAAAAGGAAATCAATTTGGACATCTGTCCGTCCATCCCTTGAAATGTTCACAGATTTTTATGCAATCTGATTTAGAATAAGAAGTTTTCCAAAAACATGTAATGATCTTCAGCTCCCAAGTTACTTAAATGCTTTTGGAAAAGTTGTTGGAAATTGATGCACCCATACTTAAACAAAGAAACCCTTTCTATTAAACAGAGCCTGCTGGCAAATTTTTGTCTATTTTTATCGCTATTTTAGCTGTTTCCTTGAAAAATTAACTTTTTTTTTCTCTTTTGCAAGTATTGTAATGCCTGTTTGATTTAGTAACTTAGGACTATCTTATTCCTATACAAGTCTTTGTAAGTCTTCTGGTTACTTTTAACTAAGCAGAATCAAACCTGCTGCCCTTCATCCTGAAAAGCTATAGCAAGATGCTTATGAGAGTCACAGACTCAAAGTATGTAAATTTAAGCTTGCACAGATAAAATGATACTGAGTTGAGGGTGACCTCATGGATTGTTGTGTTCCTTTCTAGCACAGACAACTGCAACCATCATACAAGCTGATTTTCTTTGGGTTTAAACCAGTGATAGTACTAGCCCTGTTAGAATGACTGAAAAGACACTGTATTTTCCTGCCTTCCTGGCTTTTCAGGCATTCCAGCTCATTTCTGCAGGACAGGAGACTTGGGATGCAATCTGTGTGCTTTCTGATTAACTTCAGCTGAAGTTGGAAAAAAATCAACACAAGATTTTGCCACTATTGAGGTATTGAACCTAGATTCCTCATATGTAGAAATTTCAATTTAATTTCAGTTTAAATGGGGAGTTTACCAAGATTACCTTGTTAAATTCTTTGGGGAAGTGCCTGCATTTTTCCTAGCTGCTGAAGCTCTGTACTTGTTTCCCATTCTGTCCACAGCTGAGACTTTCAATAGTCATTCCCCAGGTTCCCTCTTTTCTTGTAAGAACTGTTGGCTGCTTCTCACTTTTGTGACTGAATTTTGGATCCTTACAAAATTAAAATTAAAAAAAAAAATCCTTTTAAGTTTTGGCCTTGTGGAAGTAATGCCATTGTTACTTGTGTGATACTACACTGTGTAACTTTTGTTGTAAGATTTATTCTAAAGACACTGTTGAAAGTTTAAAATGGAGCTGCTAAGGCCTGTGGATCTGAATCCTTGCTAAAGAAGCAGTAATTTACGACCCAAAAAGTGATAAACAATGAGGGTTGGAAATCATAACACCATAGGAAAGTAAAGAGTGGCCTGTTTCTTCTTGCATGATCAGAACAGAATCTTTTTATGCTAAGTGGTCTGCTTGGCAACCATACACAAGAGGCACTAGCTTACATCTTAAAGGAGTAAGCCCACCAATATATCTTATGCTCACTGGTGCCATATGTTGCAAGGGGTAACATTTTTACTATAGATGTGGTTTTGATTTGCCTGGGTTGTAGAAATATAACATCAACCTTTTTATTTTGCTACCATCAGTGATGTTCCAGGCCCTAACACCTAGAGGTGGGTCTCACTGCATGTCAGGGTAATAGCAGAGAATAGAGTGCTCACCCTGCCCTGTCTCAGAGCTGCAGCTGCAGCTCAAGGTGGCAGACAAAGGGAAAAGAGACAGCAGACATGTGCATGTGTTTGTGCACGTGTAGGCAGTGCTAGCAGAAGGGAATTAGCTGGCTCAGAGCTTTGATTATTGACTACAGAGAGTTTCAGCTTTAGTCTCTTGTGTGAATCGGTGAGACCCACGATATCCAAAAGTGGTTATCGGCTCATGATTGTTTGATTGCCTGTGAAGTAATTAGTTTGAACTGGGCTCCCCCAGTGAGACTCACCTGGTGTCTGGGCACCCTCTCCAGGTGCTCTGGGGCCAGATGAGGAGGTGATGCCTCCAGGCAGCCCCAGCTCCCTGTGACCCTCTCTTGGCTGACCTAAGGGCTGCCTCTGCCACAGCACTGCTGATGCTTTGCTGCTGTAATTGCATCCAAACCCTGTACAAATGAGCCAAATAACCCTGAGAGCTGAAATCATCAGTGTTGGCTCACCTGGCTGGTTCTGCCAGGGGTGGTGGGAGATGGCCACACAAACCCTTCTGCCAGCAGGCTGGAGGAGCTGGTGGGCTGTTAGCAGTGGGACTGGCAGATGGGGCTGGGGCCAGCAAACTGTGCAGCTGACACAGCTTGGTCTGCAATGGGATTGAAGGGGATCTACAATTACTAATCTCTTTTCTTCACTTTTGTGAAGAAACTCATTTCCAGGGGCTAAATGAAAGTAGGAAATCACTCGCCCTGCCTTACTTGCCATCCTTTGGTTTCCTGTTATAGACACCAGTCAGTTAAGTCAAAACCTTGGTCCTATTATAAGAACAGCCAAATAACCATTGGTTTCTTTTAAATAAGAAGTTGGTTCTTAATTGATGAGAAAGTTTGTAATTCTTTGATCTAAAACAATGTAAAGGTGCTCAGTGCAGCAAATATAAACACCTGTCCTAACTAGCCTGATAAACAACCATGCCTCTGGCCATTCCTTACACCTGGTCAGAGTGCAAACTCCTGGATTAATCTAGTCCTGCAGCCAGGCTGCCTGACCTGTGTATAAAACGACTTCCAGCAATTTTGACAAGCATTGAATTCACTGTTAAACATTTTTAAAGAGTGAGAAGTAGAGATTTGCTTTTGGTGCCTACTTTTCTTGGGTTGTAATTTTGCATTACTGATGTAGTATAAATAATTTACTGTACTAATGGGATGGGAAATTTCTTTGGGAGAGAGCAGCAGCATCTATCCCAGAGACAGGTATGGGGAGTGGCCCTGAAGTTTGCATTTCTGAGCCACTTCTCTGCCTAAGCTGCAAGAAATAGCCCTGTAATGGAAGCTGTCACCTTTTGGCCTCTGCATTGCTAACCCTCAAATAATGAACAAAAATGTGAAGTCTTTCAAGTCAAAAGTTTTGCATCCATGAAGTTATTAATACATAGAATAGAAGGTCTGTTATTAAGTCATGATAAAAAGCAGTTGAAAACTTCTAAACTGGAGCATGGTTGCCATTATGTAAGAATACATTTTTAAAAAAACATATTCTTATTTTAATTAAATCCTCAATATAATCTTCATTGTTTCCTATTTGACATGCAACATATGTTAACTCCTCTAAAACCAACCCACTGTCACAGTTTGTGTGTGTTTTACACAGATCTCCCCCAGCTGTATCACCTGTCAACAAGCTGGTCACTTCTTGTGACCAGTTTAGTCATCTGCTTCCCATTATTTCAAGTTTAAGCTCTTTTTCTGACAGTAGCTGGAAATGTTTCCTCCTGAGTGTCTCTGCTCCATGGCCCAGCTGGGAGGTGCAGCATGAGGGGAGCTGCTGGGGGTTGCCCTGTGGTGCTGCCTGCGCTTCTGGAAGGAGCACCAAACCAGAACAGTGCTGGTTAATTAATGAGCACTGGGCAGTGATGTACCTTGGCTGGGTCAGACAGCCCATACAGATGAAAAGTGAGCCAGGGCACTTCCTCTCCACATTTTACTGGGCAGTTGGAGCTTTTCACGCACAACATGGAGTGAAAGGTTTGCCGATTGTTTTAATTTAAACTGTTGTCCTCTCAAAGCATTACTTGATACCAGACACACAACTCCACCCCACCTGGTCCAACTGGTTTATATTTTAAATATAGACATAGCCAGATACAGCCATTCTGGCTGCAGCAAGGTTGGACCAAGCAGTTCCTATGCATCCCACCCTATGCTTCTCATTTTTTCTCATGGTACCAAAGGGTAGCTCTTATGGTTCTGTGAGATTTACTGTTAGAGAGGTTTCCAGAGAGGGTGAGAGATTATCCTACCTATAAACCCCTTAAGACAGGCATTGTGGGCAGAAGTTGGGAAAGCAGGGAAATCTGAATTAGAGCTGGGCTGATGATTCTGTCACAATGCACATTGCCCAAAACTAGAGATGTTTGTGTGCTGGTGTACTTTCTGAAGAAATGTTGTAGGACAATACCATCTGTCCAGGATCTGTAAAGTTTATTGATTTATTGATTTACTGAAGTCAGTATTATTAAGGTTTTATTTTCAAGCATTTATTTAATGCTTGTATCTAATTTATTTACATTTGTATCTACTTGTGAGTGTTCACAATGCTGTATGCTTATTTATTTTTTTCTGTTTACTATATCTAGATAAAAGCATGGACCAACACTTACCAGGACTGTTATATTATGTGGTGTTATAGCACAAATGCTTACTGTTCAGCACCTGTATAAGATCAGCCATGACAGCTGATGGTTTAAAATTTATGATGCTTCATGTTGACAATATGATTTCAGCTCCAAAACATACAAACTCTACTTCAGTTTTCTTGTCTTTGCACATATAATTTTAAGCAAGAGAGGACTACTCTGGACTATCCTGACAATTTTATATCGTATTGCATCATATAATGTGGATTATACACAACAGAGATGGCTGAAAAGTACAGTTTCCCTGCAGACTCTGCCCTGACAGATTTGCTGTCTGCTGAATCCTGCAGAGAATCAAGGATGTGCATTACAATGCCTCCTCTCCTGCATGATGCTGTGAACTTTCAAGTTGTTTTCATTGTGTAATTCCTACAGTTTTTGAAGTCAGGCAAGAGCAGTAGATGACTAAGTGATAGATACAAAAAATGCAATTTATGAGCAGTGTTTTCACATTTAGGGTAATACACATTGTAAATCAGATAATTGTCTAGTCTGCTAATACATGGCACATTGTGCTGCAATGTAAAGCTAGAGCAGAGCACTTACCACATGTGGAGTACTATTACTTAATTGAATGCATATCATGTGCCACAAAAGCAGACATAATATATGTATAAGGACAAAAGTGGAATAGGATGATGTGATGAAGAAAGGCACGATGCTTTTTGCTTTGATGCCAGATGATGAAGTGACTGTAATCCATATATTTCAACCCATCTAATTCACCTATTTCATGCCAGCAATGGTATTTATTAATTTATCTTCAGCATTAAAGTATTAATATTATAACTTGTGAGTAATATAGTCATATGCAGAATTGTATATTTAAATCAGTGGTGAATTTACCCCAACACTGCAGTAAAGAAATCATAGCTTCAAAATCAGTAATGAAGTGAAGAAATTGTTAGTCTGTTGGTGGGATTGGTCAGATTTGGCAGGGCAAAGCCAGGCAGTTTTGTAAATTTAATCCCTCCTCCACAAAGATTACCTAAACTAACTATTAGCAATTTGATATTTACTATTTAATGAGCTTGGATTTAAGCAAATAAATTTTCATCTTTGTGTTTATCCTTGTGAAAGTATAAACTGATGTATTATGCAAATAGCATCATCTCTGGTAAACCCACCAGCTTCCTTCATTCACACTGGCTTGTGTGTGTGTTCTCATGTTGACACCTTCATTTTGAATATCCTTCTAATCCCTTATTTATTGATTTATAGCTGTCTCATCAAGAAAGCCCTTCCTTTCAGCTTACTTTGCTAACTTCTGTTGACTACAATATGTTGGTAAAAAGCAGTCTCTTCCCAGCAGCTTTGGACTTGCTGCACTTGGGTTCATGGCTGGCTCAAGGATTGCTCTTGTGTGCTCTTGGTACTGTGAGAGAAAATCAGGTTTAAAATAACCTCAGCCAAACCATCCCTATGGAGTGAGCAAGCCAAGCAAATTTCCATACGATGTAAAGAAAAAAGTACAGTAAAGAAGTAAAAACTATTCTGATGACTGGAGCATGTGGACAGAAAACGAATATGTCTGAACTGTGTGTGTAGGAGTAGGAGCATTTCAGACCCCTTTGAATCTGAGGGGTGGGATTGCTGGAAGCCATTCATGTGTCAGTATTTAACCCCAGGCCCACGCAGCCACTCAGTCACTTGTCCAGTGGGGTGGAGAGAATCATAAAGGTAAAAGTGAGAAAATTCATGGGTTGAGCTAAAGACAGCTCAATAGGTAAAGCAAAAGACACTCACAAGCAAAGCAAGGCAAGGGAATTAATTCACCATTTCCTCTGGGCAGGTGTTCAACCACCCCAGGAAAGCAGATTTACATCATGCAAAATGAAAACTTGAGCAGACAAACACCATCAGTCCAAATATCCCCCCCACCTTCCTCCTACTTCCCCCACCTTTATATGCTGAGCATGGAACTGTATGGTGTGGGATATTCCTTGGGTCAGCTGGGGTCAGCTGTCCTGACTGGCTTCCCTCCCACTCCTTGTGCACCCCCAGCATCCTCGCTGGTGTGGTGGGATGAGGAGCAGAAAGGTCTTGACTCTCCGTGAGCACTGCTCAGCAGTATCTAAAAAATCTCTATTATCAACACTGTTCTGGTCACAAATACAAAACACAGCCTCTTAATGGCTACTATGAGGAAAATTAACTCTCTCTCAGCCAAAACCAGCCTGACTCACCAGCTCCCATCTCTGGCTGTCTTTTCATATTGTTTCCTGAAATCCAGGCAAGACCTTCTCATTTATGTACCTCATTGTAACCTCCCTAACACAGTTTTAGGAAGTGGGATAAATAGTGCAGGAGTATTAAGACAGTATAAATAGCAGTGTTTGCACCATTCTTTCTTTAGAAGCATGCACTGATTTGCCCTTATGATTATTTTCTTGTTTGAAGAAGATAATACAATAAAAATAATACTAAAATAGTAAAATAAAAAAAAAATTGGGCTTCTGACTTAAATGCTCCTTACTCCAGAAGCTTCTGGAAAGCAGATGCAAGTGTCCATTAACCATATACACAACAGAAAGGGCTGGGTCTAAATTATTTATGTGGTGTGCTCAGTGGGAAGCAGATAAGCAAGCACAGCCAGCAGTTGCTGCTGTGGGAGAGTGCTGAGCTTGTCACTGCCCCTGGTGTGAAGAAATGCTGCATGGAGGGGTTTTAGATGAGCCTGTGCGTGAGAGCTGAGGACCATGTTTGTTTTGTGAATGTTTTTAATTTCTCTGATCATAGATTGTTATGTAGAGGGCAGGGAACAGAGAGCAACTCTCACCTGTCCTTCCAGTGAATTCACTCACCTTACTCTGTGATGTACAAGGCAGAGTAATTGCATCTCAAATGCGTGGTACACTTTTGTTTAGAAGGTTAGTGCAAAACTGATTTATGAAACAGTTTTCCCTGTTTCATGTCAGAGAGCTCATTTTCTGCTGAATAATTAGATGTGTGTTTCTCCTCCATGGTGACATACACTTTTGTGAAGCAAGGTATAGTTGCTGCTTTGCATTAAATAAATCTCAGAGGAAATTTTTTCTAGTTGTTCATGAGAATTTTTTTTCATGTGAGATCATTTCATAGATTGATTCTAGTTGACTTTGGAGGAGTAATTTTTGAATTGTGTTTACCTGTGCTCACCATGGCATGCAGTAAACAATTATCTTGTGCTACTCTAGAGGTAACTGTCGCTTTTCATCTCAAAATCATAATCTTAGATCAATGTATATGAGAATACCTGTACAGTATAATTGCACTTGACATGGAAAAAAATTGTCTTGCTGGTCCTCAAAATATCCCCTGGGCCCACAGTTTGGTAGTGAGCACCTCAGGGCAAAAATATTCTCCTGACCTGGTGCCTTTATTTTATCACAATCACCTATCAGAGGCAGCTACACTTTATGCATACAAATTGCAGATTTTCCCATCCTTTAATGTAGATTTTTAGGTAATTTTTCAAACTTTGGTACCTAAAGTTATATACATAAATTATTGCTTGTCTTTTCTGGGTATCCATTTTAGTAATGTAAATACTGAATTGAATTCAGATGCCCAGTATATTTAATCACCTAAATTTGAAATAGTGCTCTACCTTTTATTAGACATTGAATTGAACTGATTTTTTTTAGGAAATTATAGGGTTTCCAATGAGTTTCCTTATCATATAATTAAAATCTCATCAAGTTTAAACAAGAGAAGTTGAACATTAAATGAGCTATTTACTTTTTATAGCCTTATATTTAATCTGGGAATTAAACAACAGCAAACAAAAACTTAAGGTGTATATTTGTTATGTTATTGGCATATTAACACCAAGTTTTTAAAAATAGTATTTTTATGAATTTGTTAGATTGAGTGATTTTAAACATACTATAAAATAAAGAAATTATAATTCATTGAATAAACTGATGCTGGAACTCCAATTTTAAGAAACTGTGATGATTCTACAGATGTAAGATCATTGTTTCAAATAAGTTTCCTTTTAGTTTGTAGATATTTTCACTTTACTTCCTCCTTTCCCTAGTGTAGACTGAAAATGCACTTTTTTTTTCCAGGAAAGACAATACTCCGTTCCAGATCTAATTTCTGGATCTGGCTCTCATGTCAGTGGAAGTAATCTTGACAATACTTTAACACAAATGAAACCTATTTTGTGTGCGATGATTTGTTTACTGTTTGTTGGGACATACCTTTAACACTTTAAGATTTTTTTTTCACAAGCTAAATATTAGGATTAAAAGAGAGGAAGAGGAGAAGGGGATTTTTTTTTTGTTCCATAATATTTTTAATAGTAGCACCATGGATTCTTTTCAGCTGGTTTTATAGTTATGCACTTTCTCTAATAAAAGCACTATACATATTGGATTTAAAGCCTGGAATTATATTTCTCAGCTGTTGTTGTGCATTAGGCAGAGTCTTGTATGGGAATTATGAAAAAATGTAGATTTTCTAAACATGCGGAGATGAAGGAATGATGTAAAGTCCGACAAGTATACGAAATACTAACAGAAATTCTGCTGTGGATAGGAGGGCTTCTGGAAACCCAAAACACGTATAGAGTAATGGGAAGTCAGATCTGTAAAAGGATGGGAAGTTTAAAACTCTTTAGGCAGATGATTTCTGGCAGGGTAGCCCAGAATTTAAACTTCTGTGACCTTCTACCAAACCTTGGATAACAAAGGCAGATTAGAAATCGTACGAACTGCGGTCATAAAATTCATTCACCCAGACTGTAATCTTCCTTAAAATAGAAGTTACAGCCTTCTTGGGAGGACCATTCCTAAAGATTAACAGGGCATTCACGACTTGTGGGGAAAAAAATGGGCCTAAAATTGGAAGGCGTCGTTTTATAAAGCGGATATAAAGGCAGGACAGAGACAGCGAGTTGTGGTGAAGGGAAGCAAGGCCACCCTGGCATCTCAGAGGAAGTCTTCAGGAGGAACTTGGTGTGGGGGAAAAAATCTCTCTCTTAGCATAAACTTTACTGACAAACCAGCTGTCCCCACACTGGCTGCCTCTGCTGAGTGGAGGCGAGACAGACTCAGAACTCTGACTGTATTGATCTGAGTAATCAAAAATTTAAAAAGAATAAGAAAAAGATTTTTTTTTTTTGGTAGGAGCAGAAATTAGTTAGGAAACTGATTGTAGCACAGACTGGTAACTTATTGATCACTGTTCAGGGCAGCTGGAAATAGAACAAAGGACATGAGGATGGGAGAGCCTGCAGCCACCCCACAAACAAACGATAACCTCTGGCTAACACATGGGAAAACAGGGATTCAGATGCACAACCCCTTGATTGTGCTATATGGCAGAAATTTAAAAGAGAAGCAGAGACAGTAAACTTATCTCTTAGTGAAGCTTATAATTATACAAATTCTGGTACAATCTTTCATTGCAAGTTTCCCCTTGCTGTCCTGAGTGCTTTGTCAGCTGTTGTATACTGCAATTTTTTTCACGTGTTGATATAGACAACCATGTTGATAAGTAGATGGTTGAGATCAGTATATTTGTGGTGCCATTAACAGACATACATTATAGCATACAGAGAATTATTTATTCATACATTGAATAGTTCCCAATGGATGTTTTACAATCTACATTGAAAATAGGCTATGTGAGATCAAAATATAAATGTAATAATTGAAATGGGAAGGTTTGGAGAGGGAAGGAAGTATAGCTTTCTCATGTAATTGTTCATTAAAAAGTGTATTTCCTTAAGAAATGAAACAATTGGCTGCCATGCTCCCCTCAGTCTCAGTGCTATTAATAGACAGACAAGCCTTGCAGCAGAGTGACTTTAGTACAGTATTGAAGATTGCTTGTAGGTTGCTCCAGAGGGTGTTCTAGCTGCTATTGCATTCTGGATTACTCTGCTGGAGGATGATGAGTAGAACATGTACTCAACCCCATTAGACCTCACCAGAGTGTGCTACAGCCTGCACGCATTTCTGATGGTCTTTAGAAATTAACACTGAAATTGGCCCTAATTTGCTGACCTACTCACTGCAGAATTGTTCTCAAACAAAGAGGCAACTCCTGCAAGGTGGGATAGTGCTTTTCATCATGTTGATATCCTTACACAAGTGGCTTAGCTGTGAAAACTCCCCTCAGGAAAGGACCAGGCCATAAGGCTGAAGGTGTTCATCCCTTCTGGTGGGCCATAACTGATAAATTACACTGACACATAAGAGGCAGCTGTCATGTCTTAGAAGGTGTCAAAGACTCCCAGAGCATCCCATGATCCACAGTATTATATCAGTGTAAAACTTCCCACCCAGGAGTGGCACCTGGGCAATCCCAGTGACTCTGAACATAATATTAACCCACCCAACTCTGTGTTTCATGGGCTTCCCACCCCGACAGATCAGGACTGCCCCCATCAGTTCAACCAACAACACCAAAATTGCAGCAATCAAGTCTTATTTGTGGATCCAAGGGTGGAGACTATATATATTTTAACTCTTATATATTTTCTTTTTCCTTTTTATTATACATTTTCTTAAGCATTTTTTTATGCTTTTATGTTGTTCCGTTTCTAACCAAAATGGCTACATTTTAAAATTTGCTGAGTACCGTATTGTATCTCAATATTCTAAAGTTTGCAAGTAAATTTTGTTATTGAGCATCTTGAGAATTTATTGTTTCTCCTGCGCACTGCCCGGAGTAAATCATACAACTTTCTCCTAAGCCCACCTAGCAGAACCAGGGCATAACAGGTTACTTGGTTAAATTGCTGCTTCCTGCCTTTTCATTCCTTAATAACAGCAGACCAGTGACTGACAAATCACACAAACAATGCATAAGCGACAATTCTTAAAACATAATTCAACTTCATATGGGATTTAAAATGTAGTGAAAAGATTTTTATCTTTTCATGTACATGAAAACAAATTTCAGCTTTGCATGTACTCTGGCAGGCTTTAGAAACACTATAATAAATGATTTGACCACCTCTTAATGGTTTTAGACTGGTAATGGCATATAATATTCCAAAATAGGAGTAATCCATCTTTTAATGATTTAAGCAAAAATTATTTCCCTTTTTCTGCAACTACATAAGTACATGAGAAAAACCTTGATGTATTAAAAATTGATGATGAATAATATACAATCTTTATCTTTAATACAGTATATTTAGTAGTATCTCTTTATATTTTTTATGGTGCATTAGTTTCAATGCAGGTTCAACTTCTGCTTTCAATCTCTCTAGTTTCCATACACCTAGTCTAATTTTTGTACAGGAGTTTAAACTGAGATATATTCACATTTCTTACATATGTCCTACAGCTTTCTATTCTCAGACTCACAGTCTGCAGAAAGGATTGCTGCACCCTTAATAAAAGAACCTGTCCCCAAACCATTTGATATAGTGGTTTAATATACACCAGATTTTTCTAAGGTCTAAAGGAAGATTTTGAGGATATTTTGGAAGTCCTCCTCATCTTTCTATGGAATGACAATCAAAAGTATCTGTAGAGACAGTTCTGGAGTTGTGGTGTAACTTCCTTGTTCCATCCTCAAAGATACTCCAAAGCCATCTGAACATGGCCAAGGGCAAACAGCTCTAGGTGACCCTTCATGAATGGAGGGTTGGACCACATGATCTCCAGAGGTCCCTTCCAACCTTAACCATTTTATGATCCGCTACTTACTTTGATAAAATAAGTTAAGATTTGTGTGGATATACATTTCACAAGAAAACCCTTATTTTTATTAATCAAATATTGTTATTTGTCTTTGTCATCAGTGAGAAAAACTTGGATTTTCTTCTAACATGTAACTAGACACAGTTTTTTACTTTTTGGAATTTTCAGCTGTAACTACATATTGAAGTTGTACATTTTATTAAAGCTGACATTCTTACAGATTTCTATACTCACAGGATACTGGTTTTTGACTTCTTTTTCTACAACTTGACTTTCTGGATTTCTTATACGTCACTACTTCCTTTAGAAAATATTTCTATTTCTGAACTATAGTTATTGCCCTTCTTATTGCTTCCCTCTTTGCTTCAGTCATCTCCAGCCTTTAGTATTCAAATGTTTGTTACCCTTTCCTGTCGTCTTTGGAGTCATGTTTGAATTTCTTGAAGGAAGGCGGAGTTCTGTCAGGGACTTCTCACGAGACTGGCATTTTGCCCCCTCTCCAAATACTACCTGGTTGCTAACTCTATCACTGTGAGTGTAATGTGTTAACAATAAAGCAAAGTTGTGCTTCATTCTGCAAACCGACAGTAATACTTTAAGGTGCTGGTTCAAAGTTTTTTACTTAATGATATCTTCATAGATTTTCAGGGCAAAGCAAGAAAATAAGAAAAGGCTGAAGTATCTATAGGCTATAAATATCTCTATTTACATCTATCTATCTATCTATCTATCTATCTATCTATCTATCTATCTATCTATCTATCCATCTGTCCATCCATCCATCCATCCATCCATCTATCTATAGATATATCTATATCTGTAACTGTATATAAGTATCTATAGATATCTATATCTATCTGTAGATAGATGTAGTATCTTTACAGGCTTTCAGACAATGATTGCTGCTTTCTGATTAAAATAATAATATCATGACTGACTCAGTACAACACCTCCCCTACACACACACATATGCTTAAAATGATTGTATCTGCTAGGAACACCCCAAATTGCTGTATTTAGAAAATCAAACTTATTTCTATTACTTAGTGTGTAGAATAACATTCTCTGATTAAAACTTACTGCTTGTTTCCACATACACATTCAGTTGGACCACAGTTAATTGAGTAGAGATGAAAGTTAAAAGTTAAGTGCTTAGGGTTTTTTTTTCTTTTTCCTGCAGGAAACAGAATTTATGCCATAAGTCAGAGAACAGTTTACAAAAGCTTTTATAAAAAATTTCATATATGAAATAGTAAATTAAGGAAATCACTCATTTCCCCCCTTCAATCTTTTCACTTAAATCTAGATTTATCTGCATATAAGTATATAGGACATATTCTGTAACTGCTTTGCTAGTAGAGCAGATGACCTGTCAGACAATAGATAATAATGTATTTAACACTTAAATAGTTCCTTCATACATATTATTAGAAAGCATTTTACAAATACAGTCCCATCAATTACCATTATACAAATAGAAGAAAGGAGATATATATTAATTGATTTGTTAAGAACTAAGCAAAACATAAAAAACAGGTTAAAACACAGGACTATAGGATAAAATTCTTATGCGTTCTGCACCAACAAGAAGTTTGCTGTTCATTTTATGAAGCAACAATTTTATCCCACCTCTCCTACCTTCTCATCTATTGCATAGCCTAGCACTGGTTGCCTTTACCTACACTTGAGATGATTGACCTGGTGCAGGGGGTTAAAACCCTAAAATAATAGTTTGTTTTGAATTTTTATCATAGTATGGCCTGCTTTGCTCATGGATGAGATGTCTCTTGCTTCAGCTATCTGCAATTAGAAATTTAAACTCAAGCTAGTTTTCTGAGCTTCTTTTTTTGTCAGTGAGGAAAAGATGCAACTCTAGAATATGCTTCTTTCCAACTATTTGAAGACAAAGATGAATTATCAGTTTAAGCTGGCCCTGCTGTCAGAACAAACAGTCTTGGAGTCTTCCCCCTTCTTCATGTGTTCATCATGAAGTGTGAGAGGCACCATGTGATGAGTGGATCTGAGCTAAAACTAACCTTGGGTGAAAATGGCTGGTTTTCAGCCAGATCAGCTCCCTGAAAAATTTACCATATATTCATACAAATATTGGTATCAGCACAAGACAAATCTGTGCAGGACTGGGAATAGGGCATGTGAGTAAAAGCATTGCAGGCCTGCTTTCTTTCCCTGGTAGCCTGAGGTTAAAAGAACACCAGTCTGAGCTACCTATGCTGGTTTTGACTGGGGCAGGGTTAAGTTTCTTCACAGTATCTGGTATGGGGCTGTGTTTTGGGTTTGTGACCAACAGGGTGTTGATAATTCAGGGGTGATTTTGTTACTGATGAGCAGCACTTACACAGACTCTAGAGCTTTTCTGCTTCTCACCCCAGCCACCAGAGAGGAGCCTGGGGGTGCACAAAGAGTTGGGAGGGGACACAGCTGGGACAGATCACCCCAACTGACCAAAGAAATATCCCACACCATGTGGTGTCATGTTCAGCATATGGAGTTGGGGGAAGGAGAAGAAAGGGGAGGACATTTGGAGTGATATTCTTCCCAAGTCACTGTTGCTCCTAGTGGAGCCCTGTTTTCCAGGCTGAACACCTGCCTGCCCATGGGAAGTTGTGAATTATTTTCTTGCTTTTCATTGCCTGCATGCACAGCTTTTCTTTACCTACTGAACTCTCCTTGTCTCAACTCATGTTTTTTTTTTTACTTTTACCCTTCTGAGTCTCTCCCCCATCCTTCTGGGTGGGGAGTGAGCAGCTGTGTGGGGCTGAGCTGACACCTGGGGTTAAACCATGACCATATTCATGATTAATCTCACCAAGATTAATCTCACCTAGAATTTATGTGCAATCACTGCTACCTGGCATTAACCTTATCAACTGAAGTTTAGTATGATATTAGTACAACAGGCCTTTTTAAACTCCACCTCAATAAAGGAATCTGACATGGTTAAATAACAATTAGAGAAATGCTGTTATTGGAAGTGGAGATGCTAAATTCTCTGTTTATTTGTAAAATCTTACATGCAAAGACGTTAATTTCCAGATATCCTAATTGTGAAAATTTTAAGAATTATAAAATTGAAAAAGACTGCACAGGTTCACCCCATGCTCTAATTTTATACTTGATCTAGTTACAATTCTCTTAGATACTTGTTTATTTTACTGAGAAGGCAAGCCCAAAAGGATTAAACCTTGCCTGCAGCTTTCTTTTTGTGCAAAAGTCAATTATGGCTGGCTAAATATCCCTGAGGTAAACATGTGTGAGGTTGATAATGTGGTTAGAATAGCAACAGCAGTTGTAAAGGAGACTGGTGTTCATGGAGTTAACACATTCCATATTGCTATCATGCAAAAAATTACAGACACTTCCAGTCAGGGAGCATCAATCAATTTTTGTTAACTTTCAGGATTTTTTTCTTCCTGATGGAGCTAATATTACATCTAAATATTATGTGTGCTGCATCTGTAAATTTCATTCCATTTTCTTAAGGAAGCCTTCTGTATGAAAAATGTGAGTTAAAAACTATGTTATTTACCTGGTGCCACTGGATTGATTGTGGAATGGGTCAAATCCTGCCATCTTTAATGAAGAAAATATTGACTAATCGCTTAAGTAAATATTATCTGAATTCAATGAATGTTTGTCTCATGTATTAAATATTCAGAGGAGCAGAAAATGGTTCAAAATTTTTCCTCCTATCCACCATGGCACCTAACCAGCCATGTTCATGCTTACTATTTCCTTCTGTATTTTGGCAAAATGTAGCAGTTTCAACAGACAGTGCTACAAACATCGTGTAGTATACCACAGTATGCAAGCTCCTAGTAAAATGACTCACCTGGGAATTGCAAGTTCCTTGCAATTAGAGAGAGGAGCTGCAAGTCTGTTCTCACAGGTGAGGGGAGTGCTTTAACCACTGACCCTGGATTAAGGGAGGCAGAACCTGCCATACAACTGCCTTCCAAGTGAATTTTTGAGAAAAGGCTGATTTTATTCCAGGAGGAGGTAAAGGAACCATGATAAACAGTCAGAGAGAAAAAGAATAACATTCCTTCATTGAGGCTTACCAAAACTGTGCAGCATCAGCTAGCTTGAAGTGACTCCTGACTCAAACATTGGCCCAACAAATCCCAACATGGCATCCCAGGCTCTTTCCATGCATTGTTTAGAAGCCTAATGCCAAATTTTGGCCTATGACTTTCCAGGAGTGATAGGGCACCAAACTCCTTTGCCTCTCTGGTCTTCTCAGTATATTTTGTTGCCAGGTCTATAAAAATGGAAGTATTTTTATCACTTGGGATGTTGTGAATAGAAGACTCACAGAGTAGATGCACGACCCTCATCTACTGATGTGAGCCAAGATTAAAATAACCAAACATTAACAGACAGCAAAGAGGTGCAGAAGAAACTTGAATTTTAAAATATTTCTGAGTATATTATACCACTTTTGTTGGAAGGGTTAGCCTGGCAAAGAACCAGTAAGACTAATGGTTAGATAATTTTACAACAGATATTACTTTTATTCCTTGTCAATCTAGGAAATGTCATGCTTCAGGAGATAACATGACTGCTACATGTGGTAGGCAATTAACTTCCTCCATCCTCTAAAAGTATTTTGCATTTACTTACAAGATCATTTTCTTTCCTCTCCCCTCTGGCCCTCCAGAAATTTTATCTAAAACAAGAAAGAAATTGGTGACTGGTATGAAGAGGTATTGGACCACACATGTTCATCTCACAGATACAGAAAATAGTATGTTACCTTTTAAATGTGGTCTTACTGACTAACAGTCTGAGTTACTCATTCAAAGATCAAATGCAAAATAAAAACAAAAATTTAAAGGCATAAATTTTCCCAGTTATTCAGGTGCAAAATCCCTGCAAAATTATTTCAATGACAGGTAGGAACTGGAGCACTTTTGCAAATATAGACTGTAGAGCTTCACTTTCCACTAAATTAAACTGGTGTACCTCTATTGTCATTAGTATTTTACTTGTTTAATAGACTACAAAAGCCCAATTTGGTGGGCATTATTCATGTTATGATGGAATTTGTCTATACCTGTTGATTAAAAGGTGTTTCAGTTCCATTACCAAAACATGATGAGCATGTGATAAAGAATATCAAAGTACTCTCAACTTTGAGATATAAGAGCATAAAGACTTTCTGTGAAGGCCTGGAATCCCCATCAGTGGAAGAAAGTTGATTGTCTTGGACTCTGTAACAAATGATACAACCTTTTGCATTATGAAATACTTCATTTGGAGAATTTTAAGGGTGCAAAATCAAAACCATAAATGATGGAAAATCTAGAAGTCTTTGCAATCCCAATGCAAAGGGGATCTAGGAGACATCTGATTTAAGGGACATCTGTAATTGTACACTGACAATGTAACACAAAAACTCCATAGCAGAAGTAAGGCTAAAACTTAGCTCTTCAAGGTAATGCATGCAAAATTATTTTTCTTTCTTTGAAACCCCTATTCCCACTCATTACACAGATTTTGTGTTCAGCTGTGAATGATGCGAGTAGGAATCTAATTCACCCCACAGCCCTCTGAACTGATAGAGGAGGTGCCATTGGTGGGAAGAAAAGTGCTAAATTTTTCATAAAATTAAATTCTTTCTACTTCTTTGTAGTGTAACACTGTAATATCATGTGGGGGTTCTTCAGATGTCTGTAAAAAAGCACAGTTTGTGTAGAATTGTTTTATCCAAAACAGGCAATATGAGCAGTGTCACAGTCAGGAAACAGCATGCAGATGGCAGTAACAGACTCCTGCCACATGTCTGGGGCTGACAGGTGATGATTTTCAGTGGGCTTCACAGATAGTTGTTAATAGTAGAACAAAGCTTGTAACTTCTAACTTGGTTATTTTAGTCCTTGTCTTTCTTTAGCCACTCTGTCCTCGGTATTAAAAAGAAAACCTAGATGTCATCTTATACAAGCTCTGCTAAGACATCATGTATCAGGCTTGATCATACCTTATTTCACATGCTCATATCTTCAAGATATGAAATACAGTAGACTAAAAAGATCACACCTGCCTTGTTGAATTTAATACCTTCAGTACAAATCCCTACATTAAAAAAGTCCAGAAACTGAAAGGAATTCCAATATCTTGTCTTTCCCTTTGTTTACTCTAATTATGTAGGTTATAAAATTGAATCTTTTTTCTTTTTTTTTTTTTTGTAAAACTCGTTTCTTGTCAATGAAAACACACCACCTTTTCCATTTTGGGGAGTGTTCATTTGGGGTGTTCAAAGAGATCAGTGCCTAGTTCAACTCATTTTAAGAAGTTTGTGCTAAGCTATACTTGTGTGTTCCAGCTCTCTCGTGTTGTTTGATATGGATATAAAAACATATTCCATCTTCTGCCTTTATATGCTAGGATAACAGACAGCAGCTGATAAATATGCAGATACTAAATGCAATTCCTCTAATTGAATTGAAACATTTCTGTCAGAAGCATAAAGGAAAGACTTGTGATTTTAATGTGAGTAAATGTAATAAGGCTGTCTTTTTGGGCTTTTTTTCCCTCCCTCAGATGTCTGTGGCTCTATCATACCATAAGGGATAAACTGCTGTTTTAGCAACCTAAGGGGTTGCTTCTAGTACTGGTGGTTGCCCTTGGTGAAGAATATATTTGGAAAGGATTTGAATGACCTTGTACTTTTGAGCCAGACTGCTGCTATTAATATGTTTTTGCTGAGAAACTCCTAAAGAGGCAATTATATTGTCTGTCGCTGCAAATACAAGAACACTATAGGAATATCCAAAAAGTTGTCACTGCAAGTTGTACTTGCAATATTATTGCATTAGAACTGTAGACATTTTTCACTTTTTTGCTACCATAAGGTTTCAAATGTGTGTAGGTCTTCTGTGCTCTCTTTCCTTCAGAATAGCAGCACACATGTGAATGCTGAGGTGCACACAGCAGGTGTTCCAAGTCTCCTAGAAGGGGATATATCACATGCTATGTGAACACTTTCCATTTGGGCTCAACACTCAAAATCCCAAGTTCCAAACTCAACCCCCTTT
Organism: Dicaeum eximium; assembly: GCA_013396995.1. Classification (NCBI taxonomy): domain Eukaryota; kingdom Metazoa; phylum Chordata; class Aves; order Passeriformes; family Dicaeidae; genus Dicaeum; species Dicaeum eximium. The sequence continues at coordinate 738,494 of VWZP01004983.1, forward strand.
TTTGTGAACATGCACAAAAAATAGAAGAATGATGTGTACTTCAAACTCCATATTCACACATGTAGAATTTATTAGGCTGTGTGCTTTGGCAGTGACAAATAAAAAAAAGGAGGAAAGAGAGAAGTAAGAAGGACACCAGGAAAAAGAAGACAACTGCTAACGAAGACAAAACAATACAGCATAAAGAGCCAGGCAAAGGGGGTGCAGGAATTTTGTAGAGCTTTATTGAAGGATGGATTTGTTTCTCTCTTCTTCACATTGGTGGTCCTCTGTAGTTCCATCCTTCCTGTCTTGTGATGTGATTTCTTTTTGTGTTGTCAACATTATATGGCAATTAGAGAGGGCTCTTTCTATGATAATTTACTTGTTTAGACAAGAAGTACTTCTGTATCTTCTCCTGGTTGCCTTGGAAAACCAATTAGTCCTTGTTAGTTGTACTGAACTCCATACTTGTTGATTTGTGGTTACATATCTCAGGCCCTAATGTCTGACAGAAAAAAAGGACACACTTTATTTCTGATCTACCTGTAGTTTGCAGGTTCAACTCTTAACATTTATATTCCATTAATATTATCATTTCTAGACTGAATGAATATGAAATCTAATCTTTGCTCTCCAGAGGAAATCACTGTAACACTTGGACATGTTACTGTTAAAGGTATTTGGGTCAAATATTGATTTTTTTTCTAGTATTCCGGTATCTATCAGTGTATTTTAATTTAATTCAAAATACAAGGAACCAAGAGTTCATGGAAATAAGTCATAGCAAGATGGACTCATTTTCTCAGGGCTGCTATCTCAGTCTGCTGATATGGTGAGCAACAGAAATAATTCTGTACTTTAAGGAAGAGCTAGGCTGCTGGGTTGAGATAGCCTGTATTTATACTCATTCTGATAAAACCAAGCAGCAATCTGTTCAGTGAAGTCTCTCCAGAGGAGCATGGGCAAGGTGGCTGTCAATGAATGCTGTTAAAGCCCAAAGGTTTGGGTTGGGGTGGCTGGGGGAGGGTACAGATTTAGTAGCATATTTTATGGTGCATGGGTGCAAACAAGGATGTATGTCAGAGATTCCCAATCTAGAATATCTCTAGCAGTGAGCCTAAGAAAATAGACTGGCCATGGCAAACTGCATTTGTAAGCAGAGAATGAAAACAAGCCAATGTTGCTTGAATGTGCATTCCTACCAGACATTTAATACTTCAGTAGAACTGCAGGATTCACTGATGTGGTGGACTCTTCTGGACATGGAGCAGAATTCCAGAGATTTGTGTACATTTATGTTTGGGATGTCTGAATAGTACAAGGAGACAGAGATGTGTGAGTATATTTCTTTGATTATCTTACAAAGGAGAAATTGGGAAATATGTCCCCAAATTTTGGATACACAAATTTGAAAGTTTTGCGCCACTATCTAAAATGCAATGGTCTGCAAAGGAACCCCTGTGTTGGTTCATATGAATCCTGTGAATCTGTATATTTGTAGTTTCTGCAACTGAAATAGATTTTCTGGGGTCCAAGGTGCTATATCTCCAGTGCAGGGCTTCTAATAATCCTGGCAGAAGATTGATTTTCAATAAGTAGAGTTCAGATTATGAAATCCCTTCTCTTGCTAACAAACACCTGCTCCTGCAGAAATATCCATTAAGACTAGTGGAATTACTGGAGTCTTGATTAATTTCAGTGAAAATTCCACAGTCTTGGTCCACTAGTAGGTGGGTAGTTCGATTTAATTGCATTTGAAAAGGAATGGAGCCATACCAACGTACAAAAGGGGACAAATACCAGTGGTTCCTATGGATATGCCTTCATCAGTAGGTGAAATCCACATTCTTATCTGAGGTTTACCCACAATCCCACCCTGCTATTCACATTCCCTTAAATCCTTGCCTGTCTGTCCACTGAAAATTGACACATTGCTCAGACACAGCTACAAGATGAAGTCTGTGCTGTGCTTTAAGAACAGTTCTAGCCTATCTACTTAGCAGTGAACATGTGAGTGAAACTCATTTTGTTTCTCCAATTCTATTTTATATCTGAGAATTTCTCACCTTTTTCCTTCCTCCTGCAACAGAGACTGCATGCATATGTGTTTATGTATGGTTACCATTTAAATCTTCATTTCAGATGCTCTGTCTCATATCTGACCAGCAGAATCTGTCTCAGCCCAGAAATTTAAAAATAAAAAAATCTGTTTGAGGTTGGTGATTGCTGACCAGAACACTGTTAAGTCAGCCACAGTGATATTCATAGGTAGAGGATGTGGATTAATATTTCCACCTCTGAAGGAAAGACAAAATTGGTCTGACTGCTAGGCACACATAAGCACATCTTGAACTATCTTATCTATGCCATCTAATTTAGAAAGCTGAGTTGGAAGCTGAGTTCTCAAGTAGAAAATCCAGAAGGAGATAAGCAGTAAATGAGGCAGAGGAGGGAAGGAAAAAAGTGTGACAGGGAGGACAGAGGGAAAGAAAAGATTTTCTGATTAAAGAAACGATGCAATTTACTTCTACAGAGTATTTTATAGGAAAATGTTTTGAGTCGTCCTCTGGACTATCTTGTGCAGGAGGCCATGATTCCTAATTCACAAAGTAGGGATCTGGGCAAAATTTGTCATGGTGCATCCTGTTATGGGCTACAAGACACCTCTGGAAAGGCCAGCATGCTCTTCATTAGCAACCCTGTATCTACTGAGTCATGACCCTGACATGGCTCTTGCAGCACAAATTAATCTGCCACTCCAAGGAGAAGATTTCTTTCCTCCCCACTGACTTCCTACTGCTCTTGTAGTCTTGCTGTCTTTTAATAATGAAAACTTGAACTAAGTGTCCTTTCAGTGCATGCACTCAAGTCTACAGTTACTGTCTTATTCACTGTCACTTCAACTTCAGTGTCCTGCTCTCTTATCCCAATATTCTTGTTTTATCTCTGTGTGCTCTCAATTCAAAGCTGAGTGTTATGCTAATCCATCTATTTAATGAGAGCACAAAAATGTATGTGGATGCTAAAGGGGCTTCAGTTTAGTTTGGGACAAAAGAAACAGTGGTTGGTGTAAATTCTGAAAACCACAGTAATGGGCAAGCCTGGCAACTGATTGTCCACAGAGATTTTGCAGTCTTTCCTTGGTGTTCCATGAATCCTCATCCTCAAACTTTGAGGTTGTTCTCTCTTTCAGATGAAATTCTGTGGTCAGCATTGGTGAATCACATAGCAAAAGGAGGAAGGAAAAAGAAAGAGACCCAACATGACCTGATGACCTGGAAGTTTTGCTGAGCAGGACACTGAGGACCTATGGGAGATGAATCTATGGGAGAAATAAGCAGCAGAGTTGAAGTCAAAAACCAGTAAATGACTGCCACTGTCTTTGTGGCTGTGACTGTTACTGAAGCAACAGCAGAAAGAGTGGGGATATTTCCCAGGTGGTAATCAATAGAGTAAGTGCTAGAAAAACTATTGTGCTGTTATAGACTGGGTCACCTCAGATGGAATTGCAGGGAGATACTAGGGGCTTTCCCTTTGAGTTCCATCCCACCTCTGCCATGTACAACCCAAGACAGATTTACACATGTGAAAAATTTAAGATTGGAAGTACAAGTTTACTCCAGCTACATCTGAACTTGTTATGAAGCTTGTGATCCATTTCCTTTGCATTTTTCTGTCCATAAACCCATTATCTGAACAGACTCTTACATTATGCTCATAATACTGTCCCAGACAATTGAAAAATCATGGAAACTGTGATAAATGAAAATGTCTCTTGATCTTTTTTGTACTTTAGATCCTTCTGTATTCTGGCATGTGGCTGAGAGTTCTGTTGCTTGCAATTTCTCTTCTTTAGTTCAGCACCCTATTCATGTGAAAATTTTCCTTTTTCTTTTGCAATTTGTGCTTGATAATACTTTGTTTATTTTATTTAGAAGGAACTGAAAGCAAACAATAAGTTTCTTGGTTGAAAGAAGGTTCCAATAACTCCAGTAGCTACTAGTCTTGGTCATTTGGTGGCCAGCTGCCAAGCGAGCAAGCCATGAAATATCTCTCTTTCATATAGATAACTGATTTCTTAATGAGAGTTTCTAAAAATCACCTTTACTACAGAACTGATCCCATTTCCCTGCTGCACCAACCATTTCTCCTTCTTAACTCAGACCCCATCTTTTCTTCCTTGTAGTTTTATTTCACTGGCTTTCTGAGGTGGGGGCCAGTGTCAGTCCTTCCGTGTACCTTTTCCACATGTCAAATGGTCTAACACATTTTAACTTATAGGTCCTTATTTGCAGAATACTTAGAACAATTAATAAGTAAAGTCAGATAAGTTTCCAGCACTATTTCTGCATGGCTTTACCTTAACTTGTTAGTCAAATCACACCCCTAGAATTCAAGCAGAGGTAAGTCAATTCTTTATTTCTGTTCATTTGACCTTGCCCACTGCTGAAAGACACAGAAGGTCCCTGAAAGTCCTACCAGGAGCACACATTTCGGCATAGGCACCATGCAATTTAATCCATAAGGAATCTATGGCTCCAGAAGAGGCACTGAACCTCCAAGAAGTAGAATGTGAAGGATAAATGAGTTGGAAAAATAGTAGGGAGGTAAGGAGGTCAGTTGCCACATACTGCTAAACAGTTCTCCACTCCACCAAGGAGTCTGAATTGCCCTCTGAAGGACTGACTGACTGTTCACTGAGAGCAAGCCCCTGTATCAGCACATGGCTCAGGATGCTTGAGGTTCATGTGAATTCCTGCTCACTTCCCCTCTGCTCCTCTGCCCCTTTAATAAGGAGAAAATTGATTCCCTGTTTCTGAACAAAGGTCTGTAGCTGGGAGAGAGCATGGTCTCCCTGGCTGAGTAACAGCTGGGGAAAAATGAATAGACCATATGCTGGGAGGGCAGCCACTAAAACACTGGGACAAAGCTGTGGACCACTGCCAAGCCTTGCAGCTAAAGCCAGGCAGCCAAGATGAGGGGTGAAGAGAGACTGTTCAGAAACACACTGTCAGGGAACCTGCACTGGGTTACTCTTAGGAACTGCAATGTGAAAATCCTGAATGAGACAAAAAACCCTGCTTGTTTTCAGAAAGGTCCTTGAAAAGGAAAGCCATTTACCCAGGTGGCCCTGAACATATTTGTTAAAATTTGCCTAGCTCCCTTATGCTTTTCTCTTTTTTTCACCTGCCTGCCAATTCTCAGGAAAGCCTAGACCACTAAAGAATTTTCTCTAAGGGAATAAATGCCTCCTGATTTCTTTGTTTCACCTTTTCCACCTTTGCTTCCCTTTCTCTAGAAGCAAGTTCTGTTTCTCTGTCATCTGGACTCATTGACAGGACAAAATCTGCTCAGGGGTACATTATAAACAGCTGTAACAATTCTGCAGTCTCTGAAAGAGGAGCTTAGTTTGTGAAGACTTCCATGCAAAACAAATCAATCAGCAATATTTTCACTCTGAAACCCTTCTCTCCTAACTGATTATATATGCCAGTCTCTTCCAGGCCCAGAGAGGATGCCCTTGGTGGTGATGTATAATTTTATTAGAAGTGGACTTGAGAGCTATAAATTATGAACTTGCTGAGGCTCTGTGAGAGAAGTAAGGTAGGAGCATCAACAACCCTCAGGGAAAAAAAGGAAACTCAGACCTGGATCTGAACTGGAAGCCCACAAGGTGTGGGTCACAGCCAGTTTTTCATGTGAGATATCAGTGTGAGCTGGGATAGCTGGGAGCTGCTGGCCCCTTCTATACATTGTGCTAAGTTTATATTGGGTACTACACACCTGATCAGTCTTAGTCCATGAAGGTATGAGTCAATGACTGAACTGCAAGTGAGGAAACGAAATAGAGTCTTGGCCAAGTTTTGGGTTAAAAAAAAAAATCTAGTAAGAATCACACTCGTTCTAATTACATTTATTTAATCACACTCTTCTGAAACTTTTTGTTTTAAAACAGAGTACCAGCTTAGACACAATTAAGCAAAAATAGGGAAACAGCTCACAATAATTGATTGTGACTGATTTAAGTGAAATCTAATTGCTTACAATGCTGATACTTATTTGTCTAACAAACCTAAATGAAAGCAATTGGGAAAAAAAATCCTTATGCAGTGTTTTACACCTTGTTGGTTCTTCCCCTGTAATTATTTGTTTTAGATTCTAGATATCCAGTTCAGTATAACTTGTCATATACTGGCTTATAATGTTTAAGGGGAAAAATAAATGAGAATATACTTCTGGAATGGCAGCGATATCTACCAAATTTCCTTTTAAATATGCTCAGCAAAATGGATTGTTAAAAATAATCCCCTGAGGATGGTGCCTCTTTTGTCAGTTTTCTACCAGAGTGCATCCTGCTCTCTGACAGAAAATTGCTCATTAATCTCCAAGGAATGACCAGTTTTTCAAAACAGTCACTCAGCTATGCTGCCACTGTTAATTTTTAAGCATTATGAATGCCATTAATTGCCTGATGTGGTTGATAACAACAGTAATCCTTTTTGAATGGGACATTAACTCCAAAACAAGTCATTAGTTTTTGTCCACATACTGTAATTAACACTTACCTTCCAGGAATTCACAGAAATTGCAAAGGCCACATGTCACTGGAGATTTGGTAACTCTGTCTAATATGTATATTTAGTCTAAAGATATTGTGGTGGGGTGGGTTTTTTGGTAATCACTCTTTTGCTAGCAGCAATTTGCACTGAGTGGTGTACATAGTTAAGGAAAGGGATCTGATCTGCAATTTCAGCCTGACTAGATTTTTCCCTTCTTTTTTCCCTCCAGCTTTTTTTTCTTTTTTTTTTCTTTTTTTTTTTCTTCCTAAAATAGGAGAAAGGAGTGTATGCCTCAAATTGCTTCTTCTCAGATGTATGAGATAGCACCATGTCTGGCCACCCAGCAGGGACACACTGAGCCATCGTTTTGAGCAGAGCAGAGGTAGTCACAGAGCGTCTGTAAAGGGAAGCTTAAGGATTGGTTGGGGTGGAAAAGATAAGAGACATCATATTTTTATTATGGCATGCACAGAATACTTTCCCTTGCAACCTCTGCTCATGTCCACTACATCTCACCCCAGTGGGTGCTGCGATGAGTGATGAAAAAAAGGAATAGTTGAGCATCGTGGGAAGGAAGAACCTACTAGAACTGAAGCTGCTTAGATGTGAATTTTGTCAAGTAAATTCATCATTTAAGCTTTAAGGTAGACTTGGAGGGTTAAGTTTACAGTGTCTGTTCCTCACTGTGATCCTTTTCTTGGTAAAAGATGCAGAATTATAGGTGACTGTGCACGTGTGTGCATATACGTGCTTCTAATTCACGATGGCATGACTTTGGACTCCATTCAATTTTACAGCATAGGACTAAACTTAGTATGTTGAAGCACACATACATGGGCAGAAGGGAGGAAGAGCATAAAATATATTTGGTTTTCTTTCAAAGAAAGAAAACAGTTCTTTCTTTGCTCTATGTTTAAAAAACACTACAAAATGCAAGCAAAAAACCAAAACAAACCAAACAACCCTAGCATGCAATATAAACCTCTAGTAAGCCTATTTAGTTGAGATTTTTTAAAGCACTACATGATTTAAGATACATGCTGTCCCAGAAAACCTGAGAAGTTTGTGCTTCTAGGCTGCTAAAGCATATTTGATATGCCTGTTTATATTGGATTCTTTATATTGGATTCACTGGTAGCTTAGCTCAAATTGAAGCAGAGCTTTGGTTTATCATTCCTCCAGGACTATAATGTCAGCTACTGACACCATCTCCAATATTTTCTGTTTCAGAAATGTGCTTTTTCAGAGCAGTGCTTGGTGGTATCAAAGGGCACTTCCCAGTGGCAGCTTGTGCTGGTTGAGAAATTAGTAATCTGGAGGTGCTCATAAGTCTTGCCTGCTTTGCTCAGAGACAGCAAACACTCAAGCAAAATTACACACAATAATACTCCCTGCAGACACACCTAGGAAGGCACTGGAATTTCCTAAACCTGCAGCAAAAATGCAGCTTACTTAAACATGTCTTTATCTAACTCTTCTTTATCTAGTTGTTTCCATACTCTGGCCTACAGGTGTTTTCTCCTCTCTGCCCCACAGCTTCCCCCAACAATTTGCCTAATACCATGGAGTGTATAGAAAAGGCAGGTATGAAGTCTCACTACAGATATTTTATCTGTAAGGTCATTTGTGTAATAATCTTGGGGAGATGTGGCTGTCTAGCAGTGCTTCATATTCTCTCTATATTTGGAAGTATTACAGAATCTGTAGTCCCCCTTCTTGAACATGTTGCCTCTTCCAGATTTTGGGCATCTTGTGTTATTTTGACCTATAGTTTTCTAAGCTTTTTTTTTCAGCTGGGGTTATATTCTTTTGGTTGTTTAAAAATATTTTGAACCATAAAAATGGCAGAGGTGAAGAATGCTAACACTTAAGTCAATACAACTGCATATGGTTAAAAGAGAGTGCTCTTCACTTAGATCAGAAGGATTTTGGACTTCAGATTTCATTTACCCAATTTTTTAGGGGCTTCTCATAGCATTTTCTGTAATAGCCATTTTGACTTGTATATATGTGCCATGCACTCTAAATTACACTGGAAAAGATTTAAACTATAGGTACTTAAAGCTATGCAGCCAAATGTAACAGGGTTTGATAAGAACTTATATTAAGTAGATGGCTGGCCCAGGAAGACCATTTTTACATGGTGATGATAAGAATTGAATATTGGCTATTGTTATTGAATATTAGCATTGAGTAAATTTTAATTTTTTTTTAAGTATAGAGTCAATATAAGGACTTTATATTCAATTTTAAAATGTGCAGCTACACCTTTGTAACTGAAAGTCACTTGTCTGCATCAGTGTGTATGTTTTTTTGAGGAAAGTGCTTAACTGTAAATAAAATCTTTATGGGATTATTTTCAGATTAATTGACTAGAGCTCATTAAAAGAGACTTTGTTTATTTTGTGGATTTAGAGGCAATTTATTTAAAATAATCTTTTTATAAGTGGGCCAGTAGATCATGGTAAACCATAAGAGAAATATTCGTTTTCTTGCTTCTTCTTTTATCCTGGAAGAGACGTGTGACTCACTGTCTTTGGAAAATGAATTTATGTTTTTTTCCAGGTAGTTTACAGATTGCAAAAGGGAAAATAAGGGTATTTAGTAAGGCATCCATTCCATGTGATTTTATAGAAATGTGTTGGGAAAAAGTTTGAAGTCAAAAAAAAAAAAAGGAAAAAAAATCTGAAGTAGGGAAAACCTGAATGGATGTAGTGAAACTGGGTGGACAACATTTTCTTTAGAGGTGGTAGAAGGTACCAAAACAAGTAGTTCTCATCCAGTGGTTGCTGAGCCATTGTGTAAGTAAATGGAAGATATGAACACAGGGTTTTTAAAGATTGTCCCTCAATAAATTTTGGAATTGATTAGCAGGTGTCTGAAAACAAAGCATTTTATTTTGATTTCCAATGGACCTTTTGTGTTGAACGAAACATTTTCTTCCTGCCCTGGTTAAAGAATTGAAAAATACCCAATTGATTTCAGTCCATTTTATTTTCAGTTTGCAACTAACTAAAAGAGTTCACTATTCACCTGTTTTTACAGACTATCACTTTCTTGGTGGGTCCAAGTTGTAAAGGCACCCAGGGGTTTACAGTTATGCTGGACATATTTGCATATCCATGCATAAAGCTAGAAAAATAATATTTGGGATAGCTGCAACAATAAAAGAAAAATCTAGCCTACATTTATGTTTACAGGTTCTATTAATAATACCATCTGTATCAAACTGAAGGAAACAATGGCAAGAATGGCTGAGCCCATGCTTGCCTTCATTGCATGGCTTCCCTGTCATCTGTTTTAGAGAAGCTGAGATGTTAAGACCATTACATTTTTCCAATTTTCCTTCTTAGCTCTAAGGAGCTTTCACATGCAGCAGCACCCCTAGGTTCCTTTCATATTCTGTGAGGTAGTAAGTAACATGGATGGCTTGTATTTTGACTTGGGAATTGGTTTTTCTCATCTTTTAAGTCAGCATCAGCCAGTGATGTGAAGGTGGGAGGATTTTAGAGCAACAGTAGTGACAGCACAAGGAACATCAGACAGTGTAGAACTTGTGATGGGATGATTGCAGAGTGATTGTAATTCAAGGTTTCAGTAGCCTAGAATGCAAGTCTGTTGAGAACATACTTTCAGAAGTCCACAAGGAAGGGAAAATGACAGCAAGGGGTTTAGGATTCTGGCAGAAGATAGCCTCTGCTGAGAGGCTAGGGGTAGTAGAAGTTCTATCAAGAGTATTTGTTCTTTCAAAGAAAGCTGAATAAGCAGGGCAGGTACAAGTTTCTGTAGAAGTGGAGAGTTGTGGGATTGGAGGGCTGTGGATTTGATGGGAGAGCTGAGGCTGTCGCAGCCTGTGCCCTGTAAATCTGCATCTGTAGGGCTTGGTGGTTCCACTGACCCCAGCAGGAGCTCAGGACTTGCATCCCTTTTCAGGATTTTTCTTGCAGCAGCTAGGTTGAGCATGTGAGAACATGAGCTCAGTGCTGCAGACAATGTTCACAAGTCTGATTGGACACAGGAAAGCACCTGCCCATGTATTTAGATCATGCTGGAGTTAAGGAGATTTGAATCCAGGTTTAAAATTAATCACATACTTAGACCTGTTGCTAAAGAGAAATGAACTTAAGTATTTGCTGAATTGGGGCCCAGAAGCAGTTAAACAGGCTCTTTTACTGATTTTTTTTCTTTCAGAATTGGCTATTCTTGCAGGGTGTGTAGCCACCATTCATAATTGCGAGAGAAGGGCGGCAGTTCGGAAGCCAAACCACACACCTTCAGCCCCCAGCATCAAACACCAAACTGAAACACTGAAAAGAGCAAGGGGGTGGCTCACTCCCTCCTAACCCCTGACTATATCATTAGGGTGGTAACATTATTTGAGCCTAATTCATCACAAGGAAACAGATTCATTGTTATCCAGTGGAGCCCCATCACAATGCTGTGGTGACTGAGGCTGTAATGAGGAGCTCTGAGACTTCAGTGGCAAAAGGGATTCACTGCTAGTCCATGACCTCATGATGAAATCATTACAATGAAGTCACAGATATGAAGTTATTATAGGAAAACTGTTTCTGAGCAAGTCTATAAGGACCTTTTTGACAGTGCCATTATGAAGCCACTACAAGGTAAGGTTGTGATGGTAAAATGGTTTCAGTGAAACCCTATTATGGTTTAAAAACAGACTAAATGGTGTCAGTGAAAGTCATTCTGCCTTCTAAAACCTAAAGTTAAGCAGAATTCTGTTTCTAAACAAAAACATATGATTCTTACTTCCATTGTCTCTGATGAGGGTAGCTGTGACATATCTCAAAAATTAATTAAAATTCCACTACCACTCCCAGTCTTGGATTTTGAGTGACATCTAAAACTGACTGTCAAAGTAAATAGTATATTGCAAAACTGAGTAAAAATCCCCCCACCTAAGACTGGCATCTTATCAGTAAAGATGGCTACTGTTTGTCTGGTTAAAAATCTAGCCCAATCTAATCATCTGCTATATCACTGGTGGTGAAATGGAATAAAATGCACATTTAAAAATTGTCTCTCTGTTTTTATCACATGGAAATTAAAATCTTTCTTGTCAGTCCTATTTGTTTCCAATTAATAACTACATATCAGATGTTTGAATAGTTCAGTTAGGGAGGGTCTGATGGTCTCACAGGGACTTGGATGTAAGACTCCACAGAACTTGTGGTATTTAAGTGTCCACTGGCCTTCTAGGAGAAAATGTTCTGGGCCACAAGAACATAAAGTGTATCCTAAGGTGAAGCATTTTTTATTGAAACGAAAGATTTCTGAAAAATCTTCCAAGTTTGTCTTGATGTACAGTGGGGGGAAAAAAACCAGATTTGTCAAAAGAGGGAAAAACATTCCATGTACGCTTTACATGTTCTGGAGCATTGCTTCAAAACCAATTACTTAGGTGGGAGCTTTCTTTTTGCTCCTCACTAAACATGAGTGCAAAATGATCTGGCAAACTGTCATAGAGGTCCATTATTTTTATTACCAAACCACACTTACCAGGTGTGGATCCCTGTGAATAGTAGTGTGTGTATCTTTCTAAGAGAGCTTGAAGTATAATCATTTGGGTTTTATGCATCTTTGTCTCTGGAGACTGTCACCCCTGAGCACACATTTTTGGATAGAAGGGCTCTTTAGCTCCAGAGGAATCCTATTCTTTTGCAAAAACTGTGGTTGAAAGCAAAGCCTTGAACAAGAAGTTTCCTCTTGAAAAGCAATCTCAGTGGTTTACAGCAATCTGCACTTTTGCATCTCCTTTGCAGAGGCTTTTAATGGATGCTCACTTCTTTTTTTGAACACATGCCTTTTCTGTACAGTGACAGCAACAGAGTTAGATTAGCAAATGAAAAATGAGCTCTATATTTCCTATTTCAGATAAACTAGAAATTATAGATTTCTAAAATTATTTTGGTATTAAAAGCTGCAACTCAGCTATCAGTTCATCAGTGAAATAAAAATCATCATATACATCAAAGGATGTATTTTTTCTTCTGGAACATTGTAAACCAGGAATAAATAAGGCCTTCAACATTTGGTAAGGAAAGTATACAATACTTTAGAAAATGAAACATCCCAGCATCAGGTGTCTCAAATTCTGCTGTGCTCATTCTTTTCAACTTCTTAATAAGTTCAAAACCTGTTTGATAGCCTTTGAACAATACCATCAATCTCTGCTATCTGTGGTAATGAGGTTATTCTGTTGACTGGTATAAATTGGATATTACAGGTACTGTGGAGCATATGGCAGAGAGAGTCCCCTGAACATGTGTGTGTACTGCCAGCTTAGGTCTGCCCTTGATAGGATTGAGCTTGAAGTGATAGCTTTGCCTGGACTCAGTGATTCCTGTTGATTAATTGGATGTCCATACCACAGTCCCAGTGAGGTAGATGCTGGGAGGGTGACCTGCCCCAGGCACTGCTCAGCACAGACACTGCTTCCCTACACTCCTGTCACGGAGCATCCCAGATAATGTGAAAGGCCAAATGCAGAAAAACATGGGATTGATGTGTTTATCACTTCTTCAGGCCATGCTGTTATCAACAGGTCATAGTCCTTGCCTGAGAGCAAATGCCTGAGCCCTACAAAGATGTTCAGACACTTTGCCCTCCTCACCCTCTGTGACCAGTAGCCTTACAGAAGTGGGATTTGCCAAGCGAGTGAAGCCACAGTTTCAGTTTTAGCTCAGATGCAAGAATTCATACCCCATATCTCTTTCTGTCTCTGAAGAGTGCCAAGAAACACTGCAGGAGCTGTGGGGTCTCTCCATGCACTGGGCTGCTGCAGCGGGTTTGCAGCTGGCAGGGCTTGCGGGGGACAAGAGGGAAAGTGGACATCAGGCTTGGGCAAAATCTGCCTGTAGATTGTAGATGATGGAGATGCATCATCAGTTGATGCTTCATCCTTCTGTGATCAGGCAGTACATCACTGCCTTCCTTTTCTTTTCTGCATCCAGCTCATGGGCTAATGGCAAAAATTATTATTCTTTTACATTTTGTCATGCTTTTTTACTATTGCAGAGTCATCCATCACTCCTTGTCCTCTTCTGCTTCCATGGTGGTTTACCTTTGTTTAATCAGCAAATTTGATGATCACTGTTCTCCTTTTTTCCTCTAAAAGCCATTAATGAAGATAATAAATAGGATCTGTCTCACTAAATATATTTACCCTTAAAAAATTCTGTCATCTCTCTCTTTTTGGCTTGGTATCATCCCCTTCAAATGAACCTGGAAGAAAATGCAGATGAAGTAAAATCACTGTGTTAACCAACATTACAGACTTCACAATCATCCATGCATACATACTTCAATTTGAAGAACAATTTCCCATGTGATACTGAAATCTATATATGTTAAATGACTACTTTGCTCAAAAACAAGGACATTGCAGCTATTTTGAAAAAATAGTTGACCCCATTCCAGTTATGATTACTTTTCTATCAATTTCATTGTTTGTAACTTAATGGAATATTGTCTTGATATCATGTTTGACCATTGTAATTTGACTAATATTTTCTATGACAAATAGGATAAATATAACTAATGATTACTTTGTAAAGGCTGGCTAGGGGTGAGATAGGCAGAGATTGCTATATAATGTAAAAAATCACAAAAAAAGAATCATAAGGAAATAATAACATTTCTATGGGTCAGTTCTTAAAACATCTGATATAATTTAGTACAATTTACAGCAATATCTGTTCAAATGCTGAATACCATAAGCATACATTACTAGAAGAGAATTACAGAATGGTTTGTGTTGAAGAGACCTTAATATATATGTTAATAATAGAACTATATTATAGGACTATAGAACTATATTATTAATGGAACTATAATATATAGTTTGACCCCCTCTGCCATGGGCAGGGACAGCTTTCACTAGACCACGTTGTTCAGGGCCACATCCAACCTCGCCTTGAACACGTCCAGAGATGGGACAGCCACAACTTCTCTGGGCAGCCTGTTCCAACGTCTCACCGGCCTCTAAGTAAAGAATTTTGTTCTAAAATCCAATCTATACCTACTCTCTTTCAGTTTGAAGCTTTCCCCCTTGTTCTGTCCCTACATGCCCTTGTAAAATGTCTCCATCTTTCTTGTAGGCTCCCTATCTAACAGAATTCAGGCATTCCTCTAGAAAAGCAGGGCATCAAATACCCTGTTGCAGAACTGAGCTCTGTACAAATTCTTTGACAGAAGCTGTTGCATAGAAAATGCTGATTGCATTGGTTTAACAGAATCACAGAGTGGATCAGGTTGGAAGGGACCACGGTGGGGCATCTGGTCCAACCTCCCTGCTCAAGAGGGATGTAAGGATTTAAAGAGCACAATTTCCTGTCTCAAACATGGTTAAGGCCACAGATGATGTCTCACCATGAGCTCTCTGGAACAGCAGAAGCAGCTAGGATTTCTTTCCACTTTTCCAAATTTCTGAAGTAAAACCCAAAATGTCAACAGCAGCTACTTGCAGCTTTGTTCTCCTGTTATTCTAGCTCTCTTCTTGAAAAATCTAAAAAAAAATCCAGTCTCTATGGATGTTATTTAGGAGAAGTCAAAACTGAAGAATTATGGAAACCAAAGAGATATTTCTCACTCCTACATTTGAATTTTTCCTTTTCAAACTGCTCTGATTTATTTCTATCATTCCTTCCTCATCTCTTTTTACAAAATGAAGCATCTTATTTTATTTAAAACATCATCCTATGTAAGACTTCACATATGGATCTTGCTGTTGCCCTACACTCTTTTACAGACTCTAACTTTTCTTTCTTGGGATGACCAGTACAGGGTCCAGTCATCAAAATGTGGGTACACCACATATCAGCACCGTGGCTTTATGATGTTTCCTATTTTTATTGCTACACCTTTCCAATTAATTCCCTTTTTAACAGCAGCTTCTTAATTTGATTACTCCAGGCCACTGAGCTGTCAGAGAACTGTCCTAATTTCTTTTTATAAAATGCAGTATTTCACTGAGGAGCTTGTTGCCACAGCATAGTACAAATATCACAAATTTACATGGACTAAAGAAATAATTAAAGAAATTCATGATGGAAAAATTAATCAATGGCTATTAAATAACAGAAATAGTGTTGCTGATTCAGGACTTTCAGACATCCCAGCATCAGGAGAGAGGAGAGTATGGTGGGCCATTGTATTGGGCCATTACCTTCCTTTCCATGCTTATTTCTAAACTTTTGCTATTGGTCTCAGTCAGGCAGAATTTTGTGCAAGGTGGACCTGGCTCAGATAGGCCATTGTTATGCATGTTCTTAAGCAACAGTAATTAATATGCAGACCTTTGACATATTACTGCTGTTTTCCTCATGATTATGATGATTTTGCAGTTGTCAGTGTTGCAGTTCAGCTGACACCCCATTTACTGAAGACTGGAGAGCTTTCAAAAGCTTCTGCTGTAGGGTTAGTGAATTTATCTCATCCTGAAGATTTGTCACTATCAGTGATCTTCACAGGTCATTTACAGATGTATTGAGCAAGGCAGGCTCCATTGTAGCTCCCTGGGAGACTGCCTTACTGAAATTCCTACAGTGTGAGCTTCCTATTATTCTTGATTATTTCCCCCCTCATTTAAAGAATAATTGATATATGCAAGGTGTGTGGCAGTTTAGTTTCTTTGAGAGACTCTGTAAATGGGTGTCTTCAGGTCCTTTTGTACAATCTTGCTTTACCTGCTCATTGCTCCTTCAAGCAACTTTAACTGGTTTATGAGGAATTACTCCCAGTACAAAAGTCAATTAGACACTACCTGTTGCATTTGAACATGTGCTCTAATTATATGCTTTCTGCTTGGTGTAACCACTTTACCTAGCATAAAAATTTGTATGTGCAGTTTCCACTTCCTCTGAGATCTCTGAAAAAAGTTAGCATCATGTTTCAGTGCCAAAGCTAATGCAGATTTCAAATTACAACTCAGTACCCAGATTTTGAAGAAGGTGTGAATGAGTACAATCTGGGCTGGCTCTTCTGCACCTCCCTCTGCTGACCCTTAGCCTTGAAGTGATTTTTTTAGCATATTTGCCCTGCAGAGAAGGGCTGAAAGATGGAAAACTTTTCTATAATGAACAGTAATACAAATCATTCATTTAACTTATGTCTTCTTTTACATTGTCCTGACACTTCAGTGATGACAGAGTGACCATTGGCAAGGATACTGTGTTGGGAAAGAGGTATATTTTCATGCTCTTTATGCTTTTAACAGGTTGAATATTTCCCATTTTCCTTATTTCCTTATTGACACAAAGATTCAATTTTCAGCAGGGTCTTCTCACTGCCCCTCTCTGACAGTATATATGGGGCTGAGGGAGAAAGTCTTTATCAATCTTTTTTCTTTCTAATGTGCCTTCACGGTGATGTCTGAAAACAGTCCCCTTTGCCATTTATCCTTTAGCATGCATTTTATCCTTTAGCTGCTTAATTTTTTTACCTTCATTGGACTTCTTTCTTTCTATGCAAGAAAGAAAGGGTATTTGCTGCACCCCTATCTAATCTCAATGCTGTTAGACCCATTTTATTTTTCACTTTTATAGGGATGCTGAAATTCACCCTGGTATTATAGACTATATCTTTGGCAATGACTCCCTAAACGCTTTGAATGCCTTGAATTGAATGCCTTGCCCAGGACTACCCTAAGGTTTGTTTCTTTTATTGTAGCAAACATTGTAGGTAGAATTTCAGTCGATGGCAATGTTTGGTCAGGTGGCTGCTGCAAAGTTTGCGTCAGAGAGTGAGGACAACAAATGATGTCTGGGCTGGGTAATTACAGTGGGTACTGAAGGACTGACTCTGTTGTGGTCTGCAGTTGTCCTGGTCATCCTTGGAGCATGGTCCAATGATGGCTGTTAACAGCTGCAAGTGACTTATTTCCTCCCTGTGCTGCTCTGCATAGATATTCTTCAGCAGTCGCCGTGCCAGCCCTGCATGTGATGTAACAGTGAACACATGCTGCATGCTGAATATTGAAACCACATTTGGAAGCTGTGCCTAGTTCAAGAGCTTTTAGCTATTCCTCCTTGCTGTAGAAGTGAGCCTTTTTGTCCTTAGAGTCTACAAACCTGGTGCTCCGGCTGTGGCCGTTGAAGAAACATAGTTTCTTACTACTACAGAACTGTAACAGTTTTTAACTCTTTGAAATGTAGAGGATACTCTGACTTTTACTCAAAAATCTCTTATTGGATTGTCCCCTGTCTTGGATTATTCCCTGGCACACAAAAGGCAGGGCCTTTTATGGGATCGTGTTTTCTGGATCAAGGAACATCTTTTATGGGTAATTGGACATCACTTAATAAGAATCATGGCAAATGTATTATTGTAACACTCTCTACTCCATCCTTTTGACCTTACTTACATCATGCATATTTATTCTTTCTGCTGATACGAATATTAACCTCCTGTCTTGCATTAGATTCATATATTCATCCCCTACCTGGGAAAACAGAGGGGAAAAGAGTGATGCAGGAGAGAGGGGCTTTTAGTATTCTGTAGCTGAGCTGTCTGATGTAATATGTTAGAGAATATAGGTGCCAGTAATGTGCAGAGCTTGAAAAATGACCAGACAGTGCCAAGCCCACAGTGCCTGTTGTCAGGAGGGCTAACAGTGTAATAAATCAACCTGTCTTGTGTCAAGGGTCATGTAGTGCGACGTTCAAAGCTGTTTGGCCAGCCTGATCCAGACAGGCATATGCTATTCATTTCTGAGCTGTTGGTGCTATTACTAGAACCTTCCTAAAGCAGTGTCTGCCCTATGCTGCTTTAAGTTAAGGTTCCAAAGGAGAAAGTACCTGAGAGACGAGAATGAGTGCTGCTTAGTTTCAGGTCTTATGCTTCTCCTATAATTATTTTTACTAGGTCCTGCCGAGAAGAGTACAGAAAATGGCTTCTCAGATGGGTTTTTCCCTTGCCTTTTGTGTAGGACAGTGGTGCTTAACCTATTCCTGTTGGTTGAGCCATATAGGCCCACATGGCAACAGTCACTGTCTTTGTTCACTTGACCACACACTTACAGAAAATGGACAGGACATGTCCTGCTTTGAGTAAGTGGATATCAAGCAAAATGCAACTAAATTATCCACTACAATCCCATTTACTGCACCTTTTGGCAACTGTGTTTCTTCCTTGTAGGTCTCATTCCTGCTGTGCTTTTCACCCCCATTCTGTCATGTTTAGGTGGGCTGGAGGGAGGACAATGTGCTCCTAGCTCTGCTGAGACAGGAGGAGCATCTTTCCTTCTGTCTTCTCCTGCCCCAGTGTTTGTAGGGCTGGATAAGTACAGGCAAGCTGCAGCAGGCATTTCAGGCCAGTCTGAAACTTCCTATGTTCAGGAGCTTTAATTAGGCTCACTAGAAGGGAATATGCAGGGAGAAAGGTTAAGGCAGCAAATCAGGCTAATTACAGGCTGGAAGTCCCAGGAGTTGAGGTCAAGTGATCTTCCGTGGCCCTAATCTCTGAGAAAGAAGCTGTTAATGCTGTGCTGTCTCTGCCAGTGCTGCAGGCCTGCTGGTTTTCAATCCAGGCACGTGGTGACTTCCCAAAGGACTGTTCTGCCCCAGGTACCCACAAGGCAGGTCAAGCTACAAACCTGGGTAAGCTGGGTCACAAATTAGTATTTCCCCTCAGTGCTTTGGGTGGTGATGGCAGTAGGTCCTTGGTCCCTGCTAGAGCTCTCACAGATCCACAATCTATTAATCCATCCATCAGGAGCTCATCAGCCTCCTGCACTGCACCCAACCTCTCTCATATGCAGCTGGGGTACTGAAACGTCCAACTGTCAGAAGCAAATTGATGTGAATACAAATGACATGCAGCAAAAAAGGCTGGCACACATTTTATATAGCAAGTAATTTTACAACCTGAAACAAATTTCAGCAGGAAAGGTTTGACTGGGAGTTTAATTAGTTTGCTTCCAGAATTTTTCTCAAAGGTTTGTAAACTCCGATGTTTGAAAGGTAATTTTATTCAGAGGAATAGCTATGGTTATAATGTAAGTCTTAATTGTACATGGGGTTTTTAATAATTTCACACATCCTATGAGGACTTTATTTCCACTGAGTATTTGAACAGTTGCTGTTTTTGAGAAAATTACTATGCCCACCTAGCCCCCCAAAAACACACTGGTTATGATCTCAGACTGAGGGAAGTGTCATTGATTTCTGTTTTTCTTGACATACCCAAATCATGGGAAGGTCTTTTACAAATTAAGATCAAAAGTTGTTAAAGTACTGAACTGGAAGTAGTGCTGGTGTCTCATACTCAGGGCACTGTGCAACAAAGTCAGCTCTTACTAGCCCTTTTCAACATCTGCAGAGACCATGACAATGCCTGATGCCTTTGTAAATGGCTTTGAGAAACTTATAAGAAGTCATTTGTATAAATAAGCAAGTCAAGTCATTATTGGCAGAGCCTAACTGGAGTATCAAGATGCAAGACATAAGTCAAAAAGCAGATTTGATTGCTTCATGCCCATAAGTACATATCTAGGATTATTAATTTTTCAAATTATGATTCCAAAGGTACCGTCAATGTTAAATGTTTGTGAAAAATTGTCTGTGTATTTCAGTAGGAAAATTTGTAATGATGAAGCATTAGAACTGGGAATATTTCTCTCTCTGAAGGGTTTTAGGCAGTGCAATAATAAAAATACAACAACAGAGTGTAAAACTAGAGCAAGGTAACAAATAGTGAAGACAGAGGGCAGAAAGGACCACTTGATGTAAAAGAAAAATATATTCTTTTTCTGTAGCAGTTAAGTCAGTGCTCTTAATAGCAGTGTTGAACTACGTGTTATCATGCTAGACTTTGTGAGCAAGAGTGCCATCTCAGAGTCTGAAACAGAAAGCTATGAATTAGAAAAGTTGAGAAAATGAAAGAAAATATCCAAACAGTGACATACTGTTTCTTCCAGTGAGTTAATCGAGAAGATGTTTTGCAAGTTTTTTTTTTCTTCCAGTGCTTACTATAGAAAGGATCTTAAAACTTATCCAGTTCCAACGCTCCTGCCATGGGCTGGGACACCTTTCACTAGACCAGAGTGGTCAAAGTCCCATCCAATCTGGCCTTGAACACTTCCATGGAAGGGGCATCCACAGCTTCTCTGAACAACCAGTCCTAATGCCTCACCACCCTTGGTTTGAAAAGCGACGGTGTCAATATTTAATATGTGTATATGGCACCAGAGCTGTCTTGAGAGTCTCCAGAATCCATGACCAATATATTGCCCCCTCTGACATGTTAGAAAATGCTTACAGTTCTGTGCACAAACTGGGTAACTCTGATGGTTTGGAATCAAAATAGCCATTGCAATCCACCAATACTAAAAATCAAACTGTTTTGGAAGATGGTGTTAAGTTCGGTATCAGACATTGTGCTGGAGCACAATATGGGAGCTAGCAACAACAAAGGTGTGCAAGCTTCTACTTGAATAATTCCACTTGTGCAGCTGTGTTGCCAGTCTTTGGCAGGATTAACCCCATGTATCCTGATATTAATGGATTTATTCCCATGATATAGTAAGAGTAAGATTTGTATATAGGGGAAATATATCTACTATAGCAAATTTGCACTTGATGGGTAAGAAATTATCTCCAATAAAAAAGATTCTGCCTTTTCATTCATGTCATGTCAGGCTGCTGTTAATTTCATGGAATCAAAATGATTTTTTGTTAATTTCTATATATCTGTATCAAAAAATTTAAAAGTCCAGTAAATGCTTGCTGTCTCATTAATCTAGATTTGAACTTTTTTTTTTTTCTTTTTTTTTTTACAAAAGAAAGTGCACATGTAACCTGGTAAAAAATGATACATAAATGTTGTAGGGGAAGAGAACTTTTAATTTCCAAAATATTCTGGACTATTACTAAGGCTACTGTAATAATCCAGTATTTAGAATAGACCTAATGTGGCTATAAGGTTTTGTTTGTTTTACTTAAATTATTGTGAAGTAGAGTCTGAATGCTTGCTAATTAATGTAGGGCATTACTATTGGCACTTGGTTTGACAATTACTATTGGTTGGTGTAGTAGTTGTGCGTGGTGCTTTATGGATCTATAAGAAGGAAGTGACTGGCAACAAGCAACCTAAAATCAAATGTGGACTCTGAAGCACCTTGTGCACAATCAGGAAGGAAAACAAGAGGCTCTTTCAGGCTCTGCAACAGCAAAATAATGAATAAAAACTAAAACTACTGCAAGAATTTTTAAATGCACATAAGAGGATACTTTAATGTGCAATGATAACTGCAATACTTGAATTATCTTATGAATTTTGTGATTGTTTTATTTAAATATTGATTGCAATTTGTTTTAGTTTGTTTTTCATGTTCCTTATCCTTTCAGGATTAGGTGCTGAGCAAGGAGAATAACTGGAGATCAGCGGCAGACTGCTGGTGTTAATGCACCTTGTTATAACATTGGCAATGTTTTTCCAGCTTGTAACAACCAGTTGACCGAGCCGACTGTGGCTTATGCAAAGCAGAGCTATGGTGGCCATCTACTATGGCATTTGGTGGCCATCAGCAGGGGTGTGGGGGTGGCATGCATGTAAAGACAAAATAGTTTTTCATGCCTTTGCAATCTTCCCTTTACAAATAATTGAGAGATATTTGTCCAAGCAGCCTGTTGCTGTGCTTTGTGTGACACACCCTAAATGCCAATTATTTACATGATTTATTTTTAATAAATGCTAAAGGATGGCATATTGTAGTTCGTCGAGATTTTGAGAGATTAATCATTTTATATGCATATTTCTCACATTGAAAAGCTGATATCAACAAGTTTAAAACTTTAATGAAAGAGTTAAAACCTCCTGGAATATTGCAAACATGTTTAAAATATTTAAGTAATGGTGCGTGTTGATTGACCACCTAATTTTCCTCCATGTATTAATTTCTGGAAATTATTAGATTTTGAATTTTTATATTTTCCGTGGCTAGGAATTTTTTTTCCAGGGGTGGAAAGTATTCCAGTTACCACAACAGAGCCCTATGCCACCCCAGTCCTTCAGCTTCTGAACTCACCATAACCTACACATGGTGCTCTGTGCAGCTGAAGGGATGATGCAGGTACAGCATTTGTGAGCATCCCTTTAAGAGGGTAGTAATTGCTTCATGGCAGCTTTTGTGGTGTCAGCATTGTCTTCAGTTGGCATGGGAACACAACCAGAACCTCCTGAATGTTTTTCAGAAATAATTGGTTTGAGATGAAAAATCTTGGATTTTCAAACAGACTGCATGCTTTCTGTTTTTGCCTTTAGAAATGACCAACAGCCTTGAATCTTGAATACCTCCCTGATTAAAGCTTCATGTAAAGAGACACATTTTCCACAAAATTTTTGGATCTGACAAAGCAGCATATTTTGATGAGACTTCATTTAATGAAAATGTTCTGACCAGCTCCAGATGCATACTTTAGATATGCATAGATGATTTCAATTGCCTAGAAAGAACCACCTAGTAGACAGAGAGGGTTTGCCAAAAGCAATTATATTTCATCTCAGTTTGGTTTCACACCATTTGTGACTATCCAAGATCATGCTTTGGTAAAACAAACAGATGTGGTCCAAACTATATCAAGAAGCTAAACTAAAAGACAAATACATCTATATGTTGTGTTACAGTAAAAATTAATATTGTGCTGCTGGAGAATTCCACCCACATCTGTAGCAAATAAAAAGAGAGAGGATTGTAGGATACTATATTTAGAGGAGCAATGTGACCAGTGAGGCAGAACTTGATCCACAATTGCCAAGTTACAACCTGATAATACACCATCAATTCTGAACGATACCGATCGGGGATGGTGCTTCATAAGCTAAGCAATTGCTGCAAACGGTTCCACAAAGTTCCAAGATCTACTGTACTGAAGGCAGCAGAAAGATCCATCAGCAGGAGTACTGTAATTTAACTTGAATCAGCAGCTGGTGATAAATCATTTGTGACCTTAAGTAAAGCAATCCTAGGACAGTGGTACTCCCTGGAGCCAGTCTGAAAACTCTCATATCATCCATTCCCAGATAAAATTGCTGGTAGTAAAAGGGCAACCACTTGCTTCATCTTTCCTTTCCTCACAACCCAAAAAAGAGTGCTTGTCCAGCTGTCATTAGGTAGAACAGAAATCTGCAGTGTGAGAGAAGGGGAAGCTTTCCCCACTAACAAAGAGCAGCTGCAAATTTCAGCAGCTCAGGACTTGCAGAAAGCAGAGTCATTAACCATGTTAGCTATAAATGAAGCAAAGCACTGAAAGACCGTCCACAAGCAGCCATATGGGCCAAGAGTCAAACCCAGGAGTAATGGAGCATGATTGCTCTCCCAACTGTGTGATCTCAGCAAGAAGCAAATACAAATGTATAACACTTGCAGATACAGGCACTGGGAGCATAATTGCCAGCCCTAGTGCTGAACAGTCGCAGCTGATTAGAAATTCACTCTGTACTTGCTGAATTCCTCTCAGGAGGCAGCTGAAGGATTCTGCATGAGGAGTGATTTGTGGGGCGAAATGTGATCAATAGCACAAAATAAGGCTTTAGGTCTGTTTTTTCTCATTAATAACAGAACAAGAAAAAGTAGATCTGGCTGAATCAAATGCAATGTGCTAAGAGTGCAACAGCTTGGTGCATCAGGAGACTAATTTCTGGACTAAACAGTCGCTGAAATAATTCCATGAGCTGCTGTCTTCACCTTAGTCAAGTCCTGTGATCACAAAGACAGGAAAAGTAAACACAGAAAACTGAGACTAAATCGGGAGCTTCACAGATTTGTTTGGTTTTTAAATGAAAGGAAATAGCAAGAATAAAAAAAATCATGGTTTGCACAAAATGGTGTGTTAGGTAAATTTTATGCAAATAAAAAAATAAATGTTGGATCTCCCATTTATCCTGGTTATCTTTGAAGACTTTCGTGGGTTGTTCAGAACACAGCATAATCCTAGGAGAGGTAAATATGAGACATTTGCAAACTACAAGACAAATTATACATTTTGATCACTATCAAACCTGTACATATATCCATACAGGACCAACTAGACCCTGCCTTCAATGCAGGTCATCTTCTAGAAGAATCATTATAATGCACTTTTTCTACCTGGTTATCCAAATAGTTTCAGTAGTTCACTGTCACGCTCAGACTAATTGTTGAAACAAAAAACCACCCACTTCTCATGATAAATGTTGTGGAAACACAGCAAAGAAACAGAGAATGAAAGAAAATACCACCACTCTTAAAGAATCACCAGTCTTATACAGACTGCATCTCAAATGTAACTTCTAATGATCCGGGCCTGGGACTCCATTAGTGTTTAATAAATAATGATGATTATACCCTACCTGCACAATGCACACCAAACTCCCATTGATGTCGATGTGAGCTCCTGGCTCACAGACTGATGGCAGGATACTCCTCTGACAGAGATGAATTTTCCATTAGAACAAAATGAGTAAGACCTGTCTCAGTCAGCAGAATCCTCAGCAACAGCAGACATTCCTCAGGGGCTCAGTGAAAGGTGCCCATCCTGGGTGGTTGAAAGCAAATTGGGTGGGAAGCTGTGAGGCAGGCTTGGACAGCCACAAAACCAATTTAGGTTGAGGTAAAATTGCCCTGATGTAAAATATATATGTACAACATGTAATTAGATCTATATTTAATTTGTATAGAGGAAATCTTTGCTTGCTTTCTTATCATGCCACAAAGGAAATTGGTATTTTCTTTTCTATGAAGGCAAAGGATAAAATTAATATTAGGAGAGGAAGAGGGAGGATGCAGATGTATTGAACAATCTTTTGAAAAACAGGTTTTATTTAGAGTAGATCAAGGAAAAATTAAATACTGTTTTGGTAAACAACAGGAAGCCATTACCCACACAGAAATTGGGACCATGAGTCAGACTATTCAGTTGCATTTTCTTTGAAGATTTTGTAAAAAATGCAGATATGAGGAATTTATTTGAAACTAGCAGTGTGTGAGACAGGGAGACAGCTAAGCACAACAAGGACACAGAGAGAAAGCTCTTACAGTGTGGTCTTGAGAAAAAGAAATGAGAAAGAGAAGCTTTTGGCAAGGGGTTGGCTCCAAAGACCCGAATCCGTAAGTCAAGTAACAGCCTCTGCTATTTTGGCATTAATTTTGTTGTGGAATAGGCATAGAATTTCTGTAAATAAAGACTAGTGCACAATTTTATTATCAGCTGTTTCTCTTGGACAGCTGCATATTTTGCTTGACCATTTGAGTAGAAAGAAGTAACACTTTCTACCAGTTTCTAAGAAAACCAGTGAAGAAAAAAAGGGAAATGGGAAATATAAGAGACCACAAATAACTCTATTGCCTTTTTGAAGGATATTTAATAATAATAATAGACTGTTGCTAAGTGAGCAAGTATATTTTCAGGAGGAAAAACATAATTATTAGAACATATGCCTTAGCAAATCAGGTAGAAAGGATTAATCTGGTAAGGGGAGTACCTATGCTCCAGCCTTTACATTATGCTAATGATACCAACAAAAAAAATCACGGCTTAGAATAGGCAATTAAAAGAGCACAGGAAACCATCATCCATCTACTTGAGCAAAAAATAATAGCTGAAAGAAGTTAAAAACAAGAAGGATGAGAATTTTTGTCAGTGAAATATTTTTATTTTTAATATTTTTATTTTCATCAGTGAAATAAATAAATATATCAGAATGATTTAATTTTTTCTACATTAGGTAATGCACAACATAGGGTCAGGATAATTGGCAGTTCCCAATATACATATTGTTTTATAATAATTATTTTATTTTATTTTAAAATAATAATTTTGCTTTACGTAATCCTTTTTTGGATGTGTAGAGCTGAGATATCTATTTAGTAAGTGTGCATTTGTAAAATGTAAAACTGACAGTTCGCATCTCATTAAAATTGTGCAAATTAGGTACCCAAAATCCAGACTGGCATTTCAAAACTCTGCTTCATATTTCTGTGGGTGCTACTAGAAAACTGTGCTTTTTATTTAATAATATTTTCAGGTTTTATTGCTCTAAGAAGTAATCCTAACAATTTGTTTTACTATCATTACAGCTTTTATGTGGCATAGTGCAAGGAATGTAAATATTTCTTGAGCTACTTAGTGGTGCAAATGGAAATGTGAAAATATTTATTGCTGAAACAAAAGTACAATCTCTATTGCTTAATTATGATAATCTAGGGAAATTGTTTTTGCATAATTCCATATAAAGTAGTAAGAGAAAAAATAGCTAGCTGTTCTTTTCTATTGCTTGCCCATAATAGGTCCAGGTGAGATTCTATAAACTTGTATTTTCATGTCAAATTTCTTGCTTAAGCTGTATTTTGGAAAAAGTATAGTACTCTAAAATGCAGTCACTATTGCTTGTGCTGGGAGAACCACTGCTGAAGTTGTGAGAGAATTATAGATTTTAGTGTTTTGTCTTTTAAACTAATCTCTGATAAAGTAAGGATTTTTATTTATGTATTTGTGCTTTCATTTTTTATTTTTTTTTTACTTTAGGGTCGTGAATCTGTTTTCTAGAAGTTAGAAAGTTTTGAAGAGAACCTAAGTTATTTCTAGTCCATCTGGCTGTGAAGATATCTTCTTAATATAAATAATTACTGGTACTAAGTTTATAGAGTATGCAACCCTTGGGGCTGTGGAAGTCATTATGTTTTGTGCAAATACATATAGATTAGGCTTGCCTAACGTGAAATTTTGAAATGTGTGCATTTAATTTCAATTCCAGCTCTGGAACAACCAACTGGAGAAAATAAATTATTATTATGGCCTACAGAATTTTCAAGATGTTTCATTAGGTTTACATGGCAGGAGGACTCCTAGCTCTAAGGCTTCAAAGGAAAACAGCCACACTTTAGGAATAGCAAAAAATATGTAGCTTGGTTTTCCATGGTGCTGTGTTTGGTTTTGCCTTGTTGGATATTTTGCTGCAGCTGCAGCACTCCTGAGAGCTCCTGAGAGCTCAAAAAGAGACTGCTTTGGTGTCCAAATGACACCTGAGCTCCTGCCAGTCCCTGTTGTGGAAACACAGACTTGTGTCTCTCTTCTCCACCTGGCTGTGTGCTTCTGTGATGTCTGGAGGAATTTACATCCTTGATACCTCCCTCTAATGTGTGTAGTAGTGTCTTAAGCAGGCAAAACAGTTCACAAGTTACCGAGGGGAGGTGGAACAAAGACATATAAACCAGGTAAACCTTATTTCCTTAAAAGGGTCGAGCACAAATCTTGAGGAGCAGCTGGGGCAGCTGGGATTCCTTAGCCTGAGAAAAGGAGGCTCAGAGTGACAGGGCCCCTGTCACTCTCCAACTGCCTGAAAGGTGTCTGTAGCAAGGCAAGGGTTGGTCTCCTTTCCAAGGTAACTGAACAAGGGGAAAGGACTTCAAGTTGCACCAGGGGAAAGTTGGATATTGGAAAATTTTTTTCACTGAAAGTGTTGTTAGATACCAAAACAGTCTGCCCAGGAAAGCAGAGGAGATGCAGTCCCCAGAGACATTTAAAAGATATGTAGATGTAATGTTTAGGGACATGGTTTAGCAGTGGATTTGGCAGTGCTGGGTTAATGGTTGGACTCAATGATCATAGAGGACTTTTCCAACCTAAATGATTCTGTGATTTTAAAACCAGTTGAATCAAGCACCTTTTCAGTCCCAAACAGAAATTCTGAGTATGAACTCCCAAAGGAAAACTAACACTCCCTCTTCCCAGCTTAATCTCTGTCCTGATGTTATCTCACAGTCACTTTAAGCTGGGTTGAAACCAGGATGCTTAAGAGATACTTCTTTCTTGCCCCTGCTGCTTTCCTTGCCTTAGGTCTACAGACTTTTCTTTTGGGGTTTGTTCTCAGAACAGCCCATCACCACACTGCAGACTAAGAATGAGCTCATTATGGCTTTTTGCTCTACAAGTTATTTTACCTTGTTTTAAACATGTCTCCTTTTATTTCAGTAGTTACTCTGGTGATGGAAGTGAGAGTCTGGATAAAGGTGTGCCAGTTTCAGTGCTGTGTATCTCACTGAACACTGCATTCACTGGCTGCTGACAACTGATGGTGCCCCTCACTCCCTCCTCCAAAGTGGGCAAGTGGATTTTGGTGAATTTGAATATACAGCCTAAGTACAGCCTTTCCCCACATCCTTGTGTAATGCATTTTATCCCTGTGAGAGGTGAGCTGCTTCAATGTCACACCACCTGAGGACAATCTCAGGGAGAATTCAGTTATACCACAGCTCCCTGTGTATGAGATTTGGATACATTTGAATGTAAAACTACAGTAGTGTACCATTGTTAATGCTTTTACCTCAAGACAGCCAGCGTGGATTCATTGCACAAGGTAAAACCAAGAGCTTTTTCAGTGAAGACACATTCAGAGTTGAGTGACCCTTCATGTTTTGTTTGCCCAGAAAATTTGTATCATCCCAGAACAGTTGTGTTTTCTGCCTGATGTTCTGTCTGTGCTGGAGAAAAGAGAAAGGTAATTTAACTTTGTTCTTATTTTTGTTCTTTTTAAAAGCAAAATAAAAGAGCTAAGCTCTGTTTTCTGGCCTTTGCTTTTGTTTCACTGACTGTCCTTTCACATCTGCTCTGTCATCCCATCTTCTCTTTCTTCTTCCTTCCCTTCTCTCTGGATGATCTCTGTTCCTGCAGTGGCAGCTCCCTGCAGGAGGAGGGAGGCAGCCACAGCTCTCGCCCACGGGTCTGCAGCTCTGGGGGTGTGTGGGTGTCTCTGCTGTGGGGCAGGGACAGTGGGAACATTCTGGCCAGTGTCACAGAGTGCAGGTGGGTTTCCTCTGCAAGCAGAGGCCTTGCCTAAAATCATGAGATAAATGACATTTCTCTGAAAGGAAGCATAGTCACCATCTTCAGTTGCACCATCTGATTTCAGTCTCATGGCTTGCAGTGAAACTATAAATAACATTTACAATTTCTTTTGCTTCATTTGTATTTAAGAAACATATTTATTACCTAAACTCTTCTTACTTTCTAGCAGTAATTCTACAACTATGTTTGCCATAGCAGCTCCCCTGTTACATTACTGCAATTATAATAAATTATTGAAGCAGAAGCCTAAATATGTACCTAGCCTACTCTTTCAATTTTAATTTCAATTTAAATATTTTATATAGTTTTCCTATAGATTCTTCATTGATGGCTAGTAATTGCACCAACACAGAAAATATAGTTTTGTTTTGAAAGATGCTTTTGGAAATTGTACCAGCATTGTTAATTATTCAAGGTAAAGAAACAAGTTAAGACCGTCTGTCTTCACCATGTCAACAGGATAAAAGAGAAACGTTGTTTGTATCTAGATGGATATATTAAGCCCAGTCATAAATTTGGTAGAGCAAGGAGGGAAGAGTTAGAGGCATGCCTGTGACACACTATGAATATCTGGTCTTCAATGCAGAGATGAGTTTCTGCAGTTAGAGCTATTTTATTAACATTTGAAGTAGGAATAGGAACAGAAGAATAATTGCTGCCACGCATACTCTAAGTCCTACCCCCTACCTCTCCTAGTTTTCTGGTCAAACCATATTTCTGCTTTCCTTTGATATGTCTTGTCCTTTTCTGTAAGAAGCTGGACTCAATCATCCTGATGGGTCCCTTCCAACTCAGTAATTTTTAATGATAACAATAAGTCATAATTTACTAATTGTATGGTGAAGGGCAATGATAGTGATGTATCAGCAGATTATGTAAATCAAAGAGAAGGGGTATTTTGTGTTAATACGGTATTAGTTTTCTTTTTTTATTTTTTATCTTTTTTTGTATTTTTCATTCTAAGAACCTGTACCTGCTGAGTAATACATTTCATTAGCAGTTATCCAGCACAGAGGGTCAATTTCCATTGTAAGCTTCAGACAGGAAATGGCAGGTTTCTGCTTGCCTCTTTTCTCCAAGCTTCTATTGTTCTATTAGCAGCAAACTCCCAATAAGTTTGGAAATTTTTAAAATTGCCTGTACTAAAGTATAGAATTAAACTTTATATTAAAATAATTAAAACATGTAATAAAGAACACAATTTTTATGAAGTCAGAAAGCTGCCATGAATTTTCTAGATGTAGCCTAATGAATAAAAAGAATAATTTTGCTTCAATTCTGTTATCTGTCACAATAATGTGTCAGGAATAACACATCATAATAATATGAGTTTTCTCTTAATTAGCTAATGTTTTATGTATAAATTAATGTTGACCAAAGAACAAACATAAGAATTATAACACCCATCTTTATAGAAAAGTGGGCACAAGACAAGAGTGAGGCATGTATTGAAGGCATGGATGTGATAGATGATTATCTGACAACTATTTTAATAACAATTTTAATAGCTGGTTACCTAATTGCATACATGAAACTATTTTCAGTTGAACTCCTTGTTGGTATCATGTCTCTTCATTTTACAATGCTTTCTTTACAAAATGTTATGGAAACTATAGGATTCAATTCCCATTCAGAGAGTTGGAAACAGCTTTGCAGTTTGGTGAAACTTCAAAACTTTTCTTATTTCACAAGATAAAGCCACAACTTTTTGAAGATGAGAGAGGATATGAGATTGGAGTGCTCCAGTGAGGAACCTGGACTGCAAGGGAACCAGACTCTTGACATGGGTCGTTTTAAGGGGACTTCAATTTCTGTATCTGTTACAAACACAAGGCTATTCTCTTTCCTGTCTTCTGTCTCTGTCTCATTTTGATCAGAAATTCTGTCCTGGAGCAAAGAAACCTTTCTCAATGAAAGTTTCATCTGAACTTCTGTGGAAAGTTTCAATTTCAATACGCTGGCATTTTTGGCAGAGTTGACTAGCCCTACCTATGATTACATATATATAAAATCAAGTATCCCCTGCAGTGAGGAGCTGAGTAATCACATAGTTGTTAGCTACAACTTTATTTTATTATATTTTGATGTATTACTTCTTAATAAATTGGAACTTATAAGTGATGTATTGCTTAATAAAACTCAAACCTGAAATGCAACACATCTGTGGGAAACAGACTATGTGTAATCCTCGAGCTAAAGCTACTTAAGTTGGTGCTATACTGGATGTACCTCATTTTCACACACAGTATTATTCCCCCTGACTGAGTTGGTGAGTTAAAGAAAAAAGTTCTGTGACAAAGGCAGCCAGCAATAGTGTGATGGCAGTGTAACTTCTGTTCTTTTCCTGTTACCACTTAGTATACAATCATCCTTTAATGTTCAGTTCCCAAATTGGATAGCACATCTTCTGGGAGGATTTTCATGCTCATCAATCCTAAATTGACCTTAGCAACCGAAGGTGCCCAGTCATTTGTTTATAGACAAGCTCCCAAAGGTATTACAATGCTTAGCTGTGAAAGCTAAACCTCAGCTAGCGTGATATGTAAAATCCAAGATAAAGTGGTTAATATTACATTAGGAAAAGGCTTTAATGGAATCAAAGGGAAGTGTTTCACCTCATTTGGGAACATATTTTTGTTGAATTGATGATGACAGAATCAAACTGTATCTTGTTCATTAATACTGTTATTTGTAATAAACCCTTTAATCTTGGGAAATAGATGTTAAAATTATTTTGATGAAGGATGATATGAAAACTAAGCAGATGCTGCTCTTTCTTTACATATTGTATATTACTTAGTTCAGAGGACACTTAGGCCAATACTGCAGGAGGCTTTTTTAAAAATTAGTTGCTCAGAGAGTCAATCTGGCTGCAGTCTTAGGCCAAAAACATATTTAATACACTCCATTTTTGTTTTAAGCCTCCCCTTTGTCTTTTATTTTCCATATAAAATATAGGTCTTTAACAAGTAAATGCCATAGGGAACTCCCATACCAATACTATCTGCTTAAAGATATATTGTACAATACTTTCAAAAGTACATGCCAATGGAGGCAACATTTTGAAAGAAAGAGCTTTCTCTCTCACTGCACATTTCTTTCACTACTGAGATTCCAGTGCAAAGACTGGATTTGCAAGAGAGCTACAGCTCTCCTTTATATAAATGATTTTTTTCAGTGCATAAAGAAGAGAGTTCACTGTGAAAATAAGTGAACACTTAAGTGGGTTTACATTTCAGTGTTGATAGATCCTAAAAGTCATCCCCAGTGCAATGACCTTTGCCTAATAATTGTATAGCTATGCAGTTTGCTTAATCTTATGTGCATTATAATAAATTGGAGCATATACTGCAGCCACAATCATAATAAACATCAGCAGCAAAACAAATTTCTCACAGCTTTCCCTGAAGTACCATTCACCTTTTTCCCTCAGACCCAAAAAAGCACTTTCCCATCTCAACCAATCTTTCCAAACACAGAAGCTGTCAACAGAGAACTCTGGCTGCCAACTTTGCTGAAAGTTTCCTGGTGCCCCAGTTGCAATGGGTGATAGACCTCCACAGGCTTCCCAGGGAAATGTGATAATTTCTTGCCCAGCCTTGTGTTCTCAGCACCATCCAATTAACAGTGGACCCCGACCAGCAAGGGTATCCAGCAGTGAATATTATTGGGAACCCAACCGGGCACCTGCTGGTAAGGTTTCCCTGTTTCCCTCTGCTCTCTAAATACTCTCATTGTTTATTCATAGAGTCAAAGATTAAAGCCAGAGAGGGCCACTGTGATCATCTAACCTCTAGTCAGAAACTTTTCCAGTTTTTCAACCTTCTCCCTCACTTGCCAACATTAGATGTAGATGCAGAATGCAGTTTACAGTGACCCATTTAGAATTCCACCATACCTTAATCCTTCTGGGCTTCCTCAGGTATCCTGGTTTCTTGTTCAGTAGTATCTGCAGTGAGTTTTGCAGGACTAGTGTCTGCTCTCCAGTCCAGTTTTGAGCCCTGTCCAAACACACTACCTCAGCTTTATCTCAGAGGAAAACTCAGCTGTTTAGGAGACGTAGAGATCCTTGGCCCAGAACTCAGAATCAATGAACTCCATTGAAATTTGTGTAAATTGTTCAGACTTATATCTAAAAACTCACAAAGACTGGCATTGTGAGTTTTTCACACAGCCTTTTTTCTCTCTCTCCTCTTTTCCTTTTTGGCTGTGGGTTTTTTTAAAATTGGTATTTGGGTTTGGGTTGTTTTTTGTTTTGTTTTGTTTTGTTTGGGTGGTTTTTGTTTTTGTTTTTTTTTTCAATAGAACAATGTCAAATGTCATTGTCAGTGTCAAAAGTGAAACGTAGTTCAGAGCACACTAGGTTTTCATAGTGGTAAGTATGTACAGTAGCTCAAGAGACAAAGCTTGAGGAGGAAACCCATGAAGAATTATCAGTGGCCCCTGGAATAAAAGAAATTGAGTGCAATCAAAAAACTGGGGTTTCAAAATGAGCACTCTGCAGACCTCAGGATGGCAAAAAACAATTTTAACTTGGCTAATTGCTACTGTAACAATGTGCTTTTAACACATATCTGGCACTTTTATGTGATCTGGTTTGTATCTGGGTGGTTCTGAAATGGGACTGTTGGCAGTCCCTTGTGTAGATGTATGTTGAACTGCTATATTGTATGCTTAATCCTGGCAGGTCAAAGCCTGTCCTGCATGATTCCATATATCTATTTAGACAGCCAGGAGTTACTGATATGAGTATGGCATCTGAAAAAAAAGATACAGAATATTCTTCGTACCTGACTTTTATTTGTGGGTTGAGGTATCGGAAAGATAGAAAAGTCTTAGCAGTTGATAGCGATCCAAGAAGTTCAGGAGTCATTCATGAAAAGGGGCCTTTACAGACAGCCCATGGGAAGTCTGTGGTGGAACAGATACCCACCTGTGGCCTTTGGAAGACCCCATGCCAGAGCAGGTGGATGTGCCCTGAGAGAAAGCACAGCCCATGGAGAGCCTGCACTGGAGTAGGCTCTTGGCAGGAGCTGCAGGCTGTGAAGAGGAGCTCAGGTTTCCTGCCAGAGTCTGGGGCCCATGGGAAGCCTACACTGGGGCAATCCATTCCTGAAGGATTACGCTCAATGGAAACCACCCACACTGGAACAGCTCTTGAAGAACTGCAGCCCATGGGAAGGACCCATGTTGGAGATGTTAACGAAGAACTGCCTCCTACGGGAAGGACTCCACTCTGGAGCAGGGGAAGAGTGCAAGGAAGAAGGACCTCAGAGGTGAGTGTTATGAACTGACAGCTCTCTTTCCCCATCCTTCCTTGGTGGAGGACATAGGAGATTTATGAGTGAAGCTGAGCCTCTTGAGGGGAAGGAGGGGAGGCATAGAGTGGCTTGCTGGGTACCAGGAGGCCAGCCAAGGTCAACCCAACACAATCAAAAAGGTGTTTTGAATGTAAAGAGAGGTACAAGAGCAAAGTCATGTTTGGTACCAAAATGGCAAAGCTGTTTTCCTTCACCAAAGCACACCAAATGAGTGGCTGTGCTGCTCTCCTCCAGGCTGCAGGTCCAGGTGGTCCAGCTTCAGGGGTGCCACTGACTGACACAGCAATGCCACACAAGTCAGGCCTTAGCAGGTGACATTTCTGCTAAACTCATGGCTCCTCCTGGCTTTCTGAATCTCTTGGCAGAATTTTGCCTAGTGATTAGCATATATCACTGGGAATCAGGTCACCTAGGGTCTTTATTTCTAGCTAGGGCATGGGCTTGAAATGCCAGTGGGTGGGTGAGGTGACCTTTAGTGAGACATCTCAGGTTGTTCTGCTGTAAAATAGTAAAAAAGTCAGTAGGAATGTAAAACATAATTATTTGTAAAGCATTTACTGATCTGTAGAATACAAGTGTTCTACTTTTGAATAATTCTTATCCTTGCCTTACATTAAAAGTGTGTTATTCTTGCCTTTATAATAAAAAAAGAGATAAAACAAATACTACAGCAAGTGATAGTGAAAAATAAGTTTGTTCTTGCCCAATGTTGCATTGCAATTTCTATGCACCTACTGGAACAATGAGAAACCTTAAAAAGAGGAGGATACTACTTTTCTCCCTCTCCCGCCTTTCAAGAGATTTTTAAAGCTGTAATGTAAAGAGATGCTATGTAATATCTTACCAAAACTTATCACAGAATTAAACACAAAAATGCTAATTGAAGCATATTAGCAATCTATGAGGCTTCAAATATGAGGCTCTCATAGAAAATTGAAGCATAATTTTTAGTTCAGCAATTATCTAGTAGTATACGTTTTTTTCTTTTTCACTGTATCCCAATGTATGAATATTTTAAGTGACTTGATAATTTCACCATGACTGTGAATAATTTCAAATATTGTTAAAAACAATATTAAAAATAATATCTGACCAGGAAGCAGATAACCATTCTAGTGATGGCCTATTTTTGAGGCCAAGGTGTTTCTAAATATTTTCTCACACAGAAATACTTTTTTGCTTTTTATGGGCAGGTATTTGTGGTGTAACACAAAGTTGTTACCCTTCTGCCACCTAAGTCAGAGGCTGAATCCATCTGAGTTTGGGGCTGATTCTTGCCTTCAGTAAGTCCTGAAGAATGACTTGTTAGTAAAAATGTTGTCTTCTGCCATCACTTATTCTAGTTACAATGTTATTTCTTTTCTCTCTACAGATTTTGCATTGCTTGGTGTGTAATGGATCTTTTTGATCATCATTTTTGAACAGAGAAAGGTGCTGTGAATAGTACTTGCAGAATTAAGCGTATAGTATCAAATACCTTTGATAAGCCACAAGGAAAACTTATAAGTGATAAAGGGGTAAAGCAAGAGATTTATTTCCTAGCTCTCCTTTCTTTTCCCTAGAACAATGAATAGAAAGATTAGTGTATTAGCACCTGAACTATTTTGTAGGCCAGACACAGCAAAAAGCTTATTCTTATGTACTCATGGATACCCTGCACACAGTGTACTGTGATATTAGTGTGGAGAACTCTAGAAGAAGAATGTATGATCTTGGACAAATGTTAGTTCTTCTTTTATATAAGATAGAAATTCACATGCTTTTAAATTTTTTTTGTTATTGTAAAATACGCAGGTACCTGTTCATAAACTATGCAAAACCCTCTGAGTGACAAGCAGCACAGGTCTTTAATTTTAAACTGGCATTATACCACCAGTAAAATAAGTTTGTAAAAGCCAATTTAAATACAAGACTTAAGTAAATATTCTGCCTTTTCTGTGATTTTCTAGTCTGAGTTTCTTGTGGTGCATTTATATTCATACATCTATCACTTCATTAATGAGTTTTCTTCTATAAATTGACCCTGACTGCTACTGTAAAATATAGCTTAAATGAAGTGTGGCTTTGAGACCAGGAAGATTATTAAAATATTAAAGTATATACATTGAATCATATTAATATCTTTATTGCTAATATTTCAAGACTAAATACTTTTTGTCTGAAAGACAACCTTTAATGAGCAAACTTGTGGTCCAAAATGTACAAAGCTCCCTCTGGATCTGATTTTTAACTGGCTTCCATCCTTTAGTCACTTATACATCTGAAAAATGGGTTTAAAATGGCATCACTTAACCTAGTAGCCTTTGACACTCATTTTACTTAAATACAGGCAAGTGATTATAGTACAAAACATAAGAAATCTGCATCCCTTGTCTTTTCTGTGAAATACAAACATGAGATGGTGGTAGAAATTAATATATTCTGTGTGTAACTAGCAAGCTCAATTATTGGTGGGAAAATTTGCAAAAGTAAAGTAAATTCCTTGTAAAACCATACAAAAGAAACACCCACAGGAAGTGCTGGAGATTCCTGCAAAAATATCCATGACTAGGGGATCACAACGACTTTGTTAGGATTTTACCCAAGGTCCTTGTGTTTTTCATACTAATTGTCACTCCAATACAAAACCTGTAAAATTCTTTTGCTACACACTAGTGAATGGAAAATCAGTGTCTTTTATTAGTACTTATGTTGATGAGAGAAAATTCTTAATTATGTTTAAATACATACATGTACACCCATGAACAAATTCTGGTTTTTACCATACAAGCCTCAGTAAGCTACTCAGTGACTAAGCACCGTATAAGTTGCTCAAGATTCTGTGACCAGATGGTTCACTTGGCTAGTAATGGATTATAGCCATTTCTAGCTCCAGATTGCCAGTTCAAATCTGGGTCAGGTTGACGCTGTCTGAAAATTATTACTGTTTGGTGACTTATGTGAAATAAGTTGAAGACCTCAATACACTTCCTAAAGGCTGGGTTAATATAACACAAATGTCACCAGATGATTGTTGGTTTCAGGGCTCAGGTGGAAGCAGGCTGAAGTCAGTGGAAAAACTTCCATTGATTTCAGTGGGTATTGAATTAAGTCTTAATTGTGTAAAATGACTCCTTTGTGCTCTCAGAAGTGGTTATTTACAAGGGGAAGAAGGATGCCCATGAACTGCTCCTGGGAGATGAGTGCTGCTGCCAGCTAGGATGAAGCAAGAGATGCTTATCTGTCCCTGTACTCATGCAGGGTGTGAGTATATAAGGATGGGCCCAGTCTTGAATGAAACACACTAATCTTCCTAAATTTAGGTAAGAGTGGGCTTATAATGGCAGAGAGTGGTAGAGAGTCAAAACCTCTCTGAAAATTTACATTATCATTCTCTTGTTAGGCTTGGTGCTGATCAACAGGTCACACAAATGGCTCCTATATTTTTTGCAGATCACCTGCCCTCACCTGTGGATATTTTTGGTTTTGTTTGAAGAGCAGAATTCCTTTGAACTCTACAGAGAATTACTTGGCTTCAGTCTAAAGTGCCTTTTGTCACCATACAGGTTCCATTAGTGCAGCAATGAATGAGAAGTGACTTGATCTTTGGGGATAAGTGCCATCATAGGGAAGAAATATTAGATATTAAAAACTCTCTAGTTTAACTGACTGGAAATTTAAACCAGACAGGTTAATGTGGGAAATGAGACACAGTATTATCACAGTAGTTGATTAGCCAGTGGATCAAACCATTAGGAAAAATGGAGGAACTGCCATTTCTATCACATCAAGTCCAGATACATGTTCAGAAGACATGCATTAATCAGATGTGCCACTGGACTATGTCCAATAGCATTGTTTGCATTGTGATAGTAATTTTGTATTATTGCCATGGGAACCACAAAAAGAAATCAAACTGAGCTGCTAGTCTAGTAAACTACATGTATTTACCCCTGCCTTCTGCTCTCTGTTGAGCTTGGGTTTTAGTCCTACTCCAGAAGCACTCAAGTACAACTCTCGTTGCATACTTTCTGTACCCTCCAAATTAAATTAGTTAAAATTTCAAAATCAGGTCTTGGCTATACAGCTGAGAACAAAATGTCTAACTCATTTAGTATCCTTCTGTGATAAGATCACCTTTTAAGTGAATGAAGGAAGATGTTGGATGTAGTTTTTCTGGATTTTGCTAACACTTTTGATACTGTCCCTCACAGAACCCTCCTGCACAAGTTGTCCAGGTGTGAAACAGGCAG
Organism: Dicaeum eximium; assembly: GCA_013396995.1. Classification (NCBI taxonomy): domain Eukaryota; kingdom Metazoa; phylum Chordata; class Aves; order Passeriformes; family Dicaeidae; genus Dicaeum; species Dicaeum eximium. The sequence goes on from VWZP01004983.1 coordinate 777,430, forward strand.
GTACATGGTGCTCTGGGTAGGGAACTGGCTGTAGATCAGGGCTTGAAGGGTTGCAATGTACACTCAGATGGTGACTGGTGACCAGCAGTGCTCCTCAGGGTTCAATTCCAGAGCCAGTTCTGTTCCATACTTTTATTATGATCTCAGTTGAATACACAATTAGAAAATTTGCTGATAATACCTGTCTCACAAACTGTGAGACATTGACTGTCTTAAGGAACGAGAAGCCTTGTGGAGGGATCTAAAGAGGCTGGAGCATTGTGGAATCATTAATGCCACTTCACAATAAAAAAATGCCGGATTCTCCGCCCGGTATGGAGTAACACCAGGCACAAGTACAATCTGAGGGAGGGAGGAGTGGCTGGAGAGCAGCCCTGCAGAAAGGCATCTAGGGTGCTGGGTGACACCAGGCTCCATGTGACACAGCAGTGCCCAGCAGCCAGGAGGGCAAAGCCCATCCTGGGTTCACCAAACCCAGCATCACCAGCTGGGCAAAAGAGGAGATTGTCCCGCTGTGCTCAGAGTTGGGGCAGCCTCACCTTCAGCACGGGGTGGAGTTCTGGGCCCCACCACTGAAGAAGGATGTGAAGGGGTTTGAATGTACCCAGAGGAGGACAACAAAGCTGCTGAAAGGGCTGGAAGGAGTCTCCTGTAGGGAGTGACTGAGAATATTTTTTTGTCTCGTTTGGAGAGAAGGTGGCTGAGAGGAGATCTCAATCCCTTTACAGCTTCCTGGGGAAGGAGACTAGCAGGGGGATGTGCTGGGCTCTTCTCCTGGTATCACATGACAGGACGTGTGGGATTGGTTCAAAGCTGCATCAGGGGAGGTTCAGACTTAACATTAGGAGGTATTTCTTTACAGCAAGGGTGGGAAAACACTGGAACCAGTTTCCTAGAGAGGAGCCTGTCAGTGTTAAAAAGGCATTTGGACTATGCCCTTAATAATGTGCTTGTAGTATTAGCCCTGATCTGCCCTGAAGTGGCATCACTGTTGGACTAAATTATTGCTATGGATCCCCTCCAACTGGACCTATCCTATCCTATCCTATCCTATCCTATCCTATCCTATCCTATCCTATCCTATCCTATCCTATCCTATCCTATCCTATCCTATCCTATCCTATCCTATCCTATCCTATCCTANCCTAGTCAATGAAACTGTAATTTCTTTTAAAATAATCCCTTTTGTTTTTCTTGATCAAAGCTTTTATGCTTTTATATTTAGTCAGATGCTGGTGACTTGGGGATTTTACATTCTAGGTACATATTCTGAATGAAGTTTCAGTTTTGCTGTTGTATTTTAGAACCCCTCATTTTTTTGTTTGTCTAATTTTTATCTTAGAGGAAAATAAAAAAATCTGACCAGTTTACTGTTGATAATAAATGGCAATCATTGATACTTTCAGGAAGAACCTTTCCAGCAGGAGGACAAAGAAACCAGATTTTGGAACTGGGCCATGAACAGAGCCAGCAAAGAGAAAACAGAGAGAAATATTTTCATTGTAGATGAGGTAGTATGGGTGTTCAATTTAGTCTTGAGATTAAGAGCAAGATAATCCCCAAACACAGTTTGTATGAAGCAAAAAAACCCGAAAGAAATAAATAAAGGAAAAATTAAGGTCTTTGTCCAGGCTTTACTGTCACAAATAGGAATGCAGAAGTGTTTTAAATGTAGAACTTATTATTATAGTATGTTGTGTGTTCATGAAGAGATGAAATCACATAACAGAAAATTCACATCTCCATTAGGATGTCATCAAGCAGGTGAAGAGGGGTGACAGGCAGTTCCAAATTTAACGCCTAACATTTGGATGAAAGATTATGTTCCTATTACCAGAAGACATCAGACATCAAGCCTGCACTTGCACTGTGATATAAACTTGGATATCATTTAAAATATTCATTTTGATTTTTTTCTCTGTATTTATTTAGTAATGGATAAGTGATGATTGTGCTTAATGAGAATCATAGGATCAGAGAATGATCTGAATAGGAGGAGACCTTAAAGTTCACCATCTAGTTCCAATCCTTCTGCTATGGACAGGAACAGCTTTCATTGAACAGGTTGATTGGAGCCCCATCCAACCTGACTTAAGCAATTTCAGACTTGGGGCATCCACAGCTTTTCTAGACATATAATTACATCTTTTCTGTTAAACATAACTAGGTTTTAATGAAGATAATTTGGATCACTTTAGCTGCCTTCGTTGCATGGGTATTAACACAGTATTGCCCATCAAAAAGTCTAAGGTGCCTGAATCATGTATTAAAGGAATCTGTAAGAGTTGTTTACATTTATACATGATCTCAGGGAAGTCTGTTGTTCAGATTCCCAAAATGTTTCAGTTTCCAGTATTTAACTTCAGATGTAAATGTATTATGTTTGTATGTGTGTATATATATAAAATACGCAACATTAAGTGCCATTTTCTTTGGGAAGCAATTACATTCTCATTTAGCCATATAATTTAGAATAGATTTACATAAGAAAATAATTTATATGTGATATGATATCGTTTGATGAAATCTCACAAAAAATTCTTCTCCTTTGCATTAATTATCTTTTCTGTGGTAGTCTCCCTCCTCCCTCCTTCAACTGTGCCAGTAACTTTTAAGTTTGTTAATTGGCAGGTGTGATGAGTGAGAACACAGGATGTGTGTTGAATGATTACAAGTCCTGGGTGCTTCCCTTGAAGATACACCTTTTCCCATATGCCTGTGTCATTTCTGTTTACACAATCAACAGCTGACAAAGTCTAATTGCTTACTGAGAGATACTAAAAGTCTTGGAGATGTCATGGATTTATACTGTGTTTTTCAGAATTTGCCTGACCTAAAAAGAAGGCAGAGAAGAGACTTCATAATGTCTTCCTGAGGTGAACCAAGATATCAACAAGGAATGATTGCCAGTACAAACCCACCAAATGGATTATTTTGGGTTGGGCAAACACTAGAGCTGGGTGATAAGGAGAATGTTACGCTACTGTAGAAGTTTCTTGCTTATAACATGAGAAATACAGGATAGCTAATAATTTACAGACATATATTTGTGGGGGTTAAATTATTTGCTGAGCTTTGCTTCTAATTATTGATTCACTTTATCTGGCCATAAGTCTTCTTTTCCCAACTGTCTGCCCATTTATTTTTTCTTATTTTTTCCATTGCTTTTTGTAGGATTGCTCTTAACATGGAATTATGGTTAGAGCCATGCTGAATAAGCATATATGTGAGTAATTTAAAACAGGAGGGTCATGTGAATCAAAGACTAACCTATACTGGACATATATTTTAGCTATTTTTGTATATATATTCATGCAGACAGTGAAAACCTGATCAAATGAAAACTTCCGTCAAAGTAAAACCTCTGAGCATCAAGTGAGCACAAGTAAAATAAGAAGATAACCAGACTGCAGCAATCAGTGCTCTGGCTCAGTGCTCTGGCTTATAATGGAGTAAGACCTTGCTGACCATTATGTGTGGTAGCTCTCTCTTCTTCATGCAAAGTGTACACAGAACAAGAGAAAAGCAGCTCAGAATTCTTTTGTTTTAACTCATGGAAGGACAAATAAAAAGTCAGTCATGGATATCTCTATGAGGACAGTACAACTTCTGTAAACATTATTTTGCTGTAATTATTCTCTGTCTTCTTTTTTTTTTTTTTTTTTTTTTTTTTTTTTTTTTTTTTTTTTTGTATTCTTTCTGCTTTAGTTTTAGACACCAGCCTGAATTATATTTCAGGTGTTTCATAATAGTCTGTATCACAGTTTTGTGTGAAAAATTACCTGTGTGTGGATGTCAGAATTCCCTAATAATTCAGACATATTCAAAATTTAATTTATTCTAAATCCAGCTAAGGAAAAATTACTGCCAAAAAGTCCTATTCAATAGAATAGTCCCTCATGTAATATAGCCATACCCTGTATATGATGATTTCCAGAAAAACAAGACCTATCAGTGAATGAAAAAAGATCCTTCTGGTTTTCATTCCTGTTTAAGGAAGATAAGAATTAGAAGAAAAACAGTCATTTGGAGAGTGAAAACAGAATTTTGTCAACAGACATCTCAGCTTAACATTACTGCTAGCTAAATGGGAAAAGTACGTGATATACGTACACAAAAATTTGCAGTTAAACATTGGTTTTTCCTGCCAGACCTAGAGGATGGTTGAAAGTCACGTAAGTGCAGATCAGATGATGCTGAGTCAAACTTAATCAGCCCTGTCATTGACTGTATTTATGCTGTTCCTGGTTTGAATATGGGTAGTGCCACATTGTGCCATGCATAGTCAAGTGCTCTCAAGTTCTACCTCAAGAAGATGGATTTTGTCTACAGGCTCAGATTTATGTGCTTAATTGCTCTCTGGAATTGACTAAGTTTGTTTTGAAGATACAGGTTCTGGTTTTGATGATGGAAGTGTCTTGAATTAATTGGCAGTGTCTAGGACCTTGAACAGAATAGCCCAGAATTTAATCTATGCAATGATCAGAAATTTGCTAAGTCCTTCTGAAAGTACAACATTCATTACTCTGGCTTTATGAAACTCCACAGGCAGCTAGTAATTAACAACCTCACCAAGATCAGGACTGATGTGTGGGTTGAAGATAAGGCTGGCTTCTAGACATATTCTCATGCATTTGTTTTTGTTTACATGTGAGAGGAAGAGGCATAAAGAGATGTGCAGGAAGCATCCTGATGATGGCTGTGAGAAAGGCTGATGGAAAGTCTCCTGGAGCTGCCCCTTGCCCTTGTCCTGTTGCTGGGCACTCTGAGCAGAGCTTGGCTCCCTTCTCTGACACCTTCATTAAGATCCTGACAGACACTGATCTTATTCCCTCTCAGTCACCTCTTCTTGAGGCCCAGCTCCCTCAGCCTGTCCTCGTAAGAGGGATATTCCAGTCCCTTAATCATCTTTGTAGCCCTCCATTGGACCCGCTCCAGGAGCTCCATATCTCATCCTGAGGAGCCCAGAACTGGACAATCCAGGTGTGGCCTCACTAGGGCTGGGTAGAGTGGCAGGATCAGCTCCCTCAACCTGCTGACAGGGCTCTTCCTAGAACCAATGCATTATTTCAGGCAAATATTTACTTCTCAGGAACTCAGTTCCACCTCTGTAAAACAAGCATGGAAATGTTAATCTGATCCATGCAGGGTTGCACAAAGAGATGCTGCAGTCCTAGGATAACAGGAGTGAAAACATGAGCCATCTTGGAAATATCCATAAAGGACAGAGTGGTTATAGTTTCTATATGAGCTCCACAATACCTAATTTCAGCAACCTTGTTTAGACACCCTGGTTAGATATTGGAACCCCCAGATTCCACATCTAGCTAGTGGAGAAAAATGCTGCCTCCAAAGGGCAGTTAAAAACGTAACATTAGTGAGGCTCACATCCTGAATTGTCATTGGAAAGGTTGTTAATTACACATAAATGCAATTAAAATAACTTTTGAGGATGTGTGCACTTTGCATCATGCACATCAATACACTACAAGTTAATACCTACCCCAGGGTTTCCTTACAATGTGGCTGCTACACTAGTCTTGCCTCTTCCCCAAAGACTACCTTAGATTTGACACTAATAAGAGATTTGTATGGCCGTGCAAAAAAACAGGAACATTTTTAACTACAGAGTTTTCCCCAGCCATTTGGATTGGTCATGAAATTTTACATTGCTTCAGTTGAGAACATCAAAAATATTCAAACTAACCTAAATAAGATAAATATCAGGAAAACACAAGGAACTGGATAAAATGTTTTTATCACAGAAGCATTTTGGGGCTCCCTGAGTTCCATTATGTATTTTCTGAAGTATGGCATCTAAATTTCTATCACTTGTTCATGGCTTTTAGAAGGCCCTTGGTGATACATGAGGGATTTCTGTACACAGCTAACATGAACACTGAAGGAAGAATAGAGCCCTTTAGTTCCATTCTGTCTGAGTAAATCTTCAGATGTTCTGAGCTGCTTTTTGATATTCTTCAGAAATGTAGCTGGAGTATGGTTGAGAATTTCAGTGTGATAATCCCATGTTGCTAGTGATATTATAAGCAATATTAAATGTCAAAAATAACAAAAGACAGACTGTCTTTTTTTTCCCATTCCAGTCAAAGAAATAGTTATTCAAGTTATTCAAAACAGCAGCACATTTCACAGGTTGTGGTTGAAATCTAACATCAGTGCTTTTTAATTTTTTTTTTTTTTGCATGCAGTCAGACTTAACTGACTTGTACTTATTTTATACATATGTCAGGGCCACCAAAGGAAGTAAGTGCTGACCTATCTCATAGCATGTGACTTGACAGAAAATATTATAGGTCACAGAATCCAAAGCTACTGGCCACCCACTGTGTTGCATTTATTATTGGGAAACCTCATATGAAAGCTGCCATTCTGACCAAGTCTGTGCACAGAGACCCAGTAGTAGCTGTCACTCTTGAAGAAGTCAATTTGTATTGAAACTACAGAAAATAAAAATAGCAAACAAGTTTCTGGACTGCCAAATAATGGCCTAGTTAGGGCACTTTATAAACTATTCTTATCCACATTGGGTTGGAATGAAATTCTGTGATGTGACAATGTGACAAAAGGTTTATGAGCCATATGGGGCTTTTATCATTTCTTTTTACCTTTTTCTTTTTTTTTGTTGTTTTTTCCTTTTTTTTTTTAAATGAATGCAGTCCTATTTGCATTGGGAGTGGGTGAATAGGTTGGGACAAGAGTTAAAGCTAGCCAAAAAGGTATTAGCAAGGCAGCTGAGCAATGATGGCTGGAGTTACGACTGTTTTGAGCTTTGCACTTTTGGAAGGTACTCAACTGCCTTCTGAATTAAAAATCTAGCAAAATGTAGGCAGAGGATAGACAAGGCGCTGGGTATAAGAGGAAGGTGATGAAATAAAGATCAGATCTTATTTATGTTGTGTCTAGAACTGAGTTCTTAGTTCAGCATTTTCTTATTTCCTGGTTTACTTTGGTATGCAATAAAACCCATATCTTATCAGAATGCTGCTAAAAGCATCCTGGCATGACATCCTGGTAGGTTTTTTCTTGAGGGCTCTGCAAACCTTGATTTTGGGTACAAAGGCAGGGGACCTGTCAAGTGCTAAGATCTAAAGTTGAACCAAGCATCCCTTTTCTATCAAAAATATTATTGATCAGAAAATTATTTTAAAAAATATTAATTAATTTCACTTTCTCCTCTGGTCTCTTGAGCAAATTGACAATGTTTATTTCAAGAAGATTGAAGGTGGGATTTTTCTTTTTCTTTTCTTTTTTTTTTCTCTTTACCAACCTTTAAGTTTTGAGCGGTGTTAAAGCAACTTCAATATATGTAGCTCTGCACTAAGATACCTCATAAACATTTCCTGCTCTCAGTGTTTTATAATGGTTTTCCTGTTTTCCAGTGCTGGTGATTTGAGCCCTTGCAGTTTGCAGTAACAGGGTTAATTTTTCAGTTTAGGACAACAGGGACTTGTGTGACATGGCTTAAGCTGTAATCACACCCACCAGTGAAGCTCTAGGTCTGCAAAAGCACATTTTTCTAGGGCTGACTGGATATAAGATGCAAATATCTAGAGCACAAATATATTGTTACCATGAAGGCCCTAAGCCAAATTCCAAAGCAGTGTACTTTACTTCCCTTACCTCCTTTTGGTATTTAACTGCAGTATTTTCTAGATGCTTGTCTGCTGTTTTCCACCACTATATCTGTTCACCTCAAGTGGCCCGGATTCATTTTTCCCTTTCAGATGAGGGCCAAGTCTGGTCAACAACTCTGTATTTGCCTTTTGAGTTAATGAAGTATAGCAAGCACTGTTGGCTTTTCTTGCTGAGTGTGTGAGTGTCAGGACTGTGGAGAGAGGCTGGCTATGCCTTGGGACTAGGAGTGACATGGATGCTGGTGAAGTATTCATGTTTGGGACTGCTGTCAAGAACTGATCAGGGCAGCACAGGGATTGGAAGAGCAAAAATGGGATCAGAGTATTGAATCAATGAATCACTCCAGAGTCTGAAACCTTAGTCAACCTGACCCAGAGGAACTCTTGAGTTTGACTTTGTCTCTTAATGCTGTTGTTGGGAGAGGTTTGATCTTGGTGGCCTTGTGTGAAGTCTCCCTTACAAGTTATTAAACTGGTTGACAAGTTCTTCCAGGGAAACTAATTCACAACATCTGTAGCATTTTGTCCTGCTAGTAGAGATTACCCTGCAGGTGGCAAAATTTTGTATTTTAAATGGTTGAGCTGGTTTAGGTCATGGGTTGCTTTTGGCTAGAGACTTCCAACAAATCTGTTTAATTCAGTAGAGACACTATATGTTCCCATGGTAGGGACAAAACTGTCTATCTCTCTCTCTTAAACAATGGTGATCTAAACATAATAAATTTTAAACATCTGTCTTCTTTATATAAGAACTGTGTTTCAGAACTCCACTGTAGTGTTTAGTGGTTGGACAGGACATAAAGGAGTTTGCTGGTATATGACGCTGAATTTCTGAATTGTATCCCTGGTGTCTTTGTGCTGATATCATTAGGAATTTGGCTGGGCTGTTTCCTGGCATCATGCATATGCATAGAAACAGACCTGAAGTCCAAAGGTGCAATGCTTTTTGTTAAATTTATATGTGAGATTAATGTGCCAACCAATAAGAGTGCTATTAACTTTATTTGAGTGCAGTCAAGAAAGGATACAAATGTAAAATTTTGTAAAATTTGTATTCCAGAGGTCACTTGATCCATCCAACTTACCTTTTTTCCTGTATTCATGGGATTCAGGCTTTTCTGACTCCATCCTCTGCTCATCCTGCATCCCAGGGAGGTCATATTTATAGCAAAACCTGCTGCAGTGAATTGGTGCTGGGAGAGCTTCCTGGCCTGCTGTGTTGTTGAGAGGATGCTCTGTGCTGCTATCAATAGTTTTCCATAAGTGCAAACTCTTGTGATACCGAGCTAGCTCAGGTGTTCTTGCACTGTGTTGGCCATTGCTCAGGCACAATTATGAACTGGGCATCAAGGTTTAGAATTCCACACCTTGCTTTGCCATGACTGAATTTGAGTGCTAGAAGATAGTGAATTCTTTTGGTATAGTCAAAATGCAAGCAGGATGTCCACTAAGAACATAAAATATTCAGTGATAGTAACCCAAAAGAGGTGGATGGGTTATGCAACAGCCCTACCCCAAATTAATGTTGCACATGTATAATGAATCTCCTCTTCTGCTTTTCTCTCTGACAAAGCTATGAATATCTTGAATTTCTAGAAAAAAAAAAGGAAAAAAGGAAAAAAATCCCTGGTCAACCCTGTGGTGCTAAAAAAAAAAATAAAATCTTTCTTTATCCTTTAAGCTATCAAGTTCCAGCTGTTCCCAGAGTTCACTGATGTGTCAGGAAGGAATTGCTTTAATACTTTCATAAAGAACTATTTGCTCAACAGACTGTTAAGCTTTGACTGTTGTTCAGGGGACATTGTCTCTTTACCACCACTGGCTGTTTCTCTAGCTCTTAAGCAGTTCACTTTGCTGCCCACCATGAGCCATCCTTTCCCAGCCAAAATGGTCATGTGTGATTTTCACATTCAGAACCCTGACTGCCAAAGTCAGATCATACCCTCATGACCCATATAAAATCTGTTATCAATTTCCTCTTGTTATGAAATATAAATTATTAACAGACCTTAGGAGTTTGTTATACCAGCTATTTAAAGTAATGATTTTTTCTCTTAAACAGTAGAAGCAAAGACATTACAGAGATTATTTTTGTTCTGCAACCTAAGTGGATTAGATTTATCACTGTTGGTTCAGGTTCCACAATAATGTAGATTTATTTATTGTTAGCTTGGGTTAAAAAAGGGAAAGAGGTGTGTAACAATGGGGATTCCACAGAGGTGTCCAAAATCCTTCCACACACATCTGTTAGATTAGAACACAGGAGCTCCGGTGCTTGCTTTTTATTCCTTTGCCTGCTTCATTGCACTCAGGCTGGAGAGTCAGAATAGTGCAGGTGGGAGAGTACAACCACTGCTCACAGTGAATCCTGGCAGGCAAGCACACGACTGACTGCGTAGTTATGTCCTAACACAAAAAATAAACGTGAGTATAGATGCTACAGATACATTTACCAAAGCCTTTTTTACAGAGATATGCAAATATGCATGTCCTGCTCCTCGTAAGAACTGACAAATGTGTTGGGCACTTTAACAGTTTAACAATTTTTTTTTATTATTTCTTTTAATTTTTAATTTTTTTTTTACTTTTAGGATGATGGGTTGGAGGAATGAGACTGAGCTGGGATGCTGGGGAAGACACTGAAGGATTGGAATTGCTGTCCCTGCTTCTGGCAAACGCTTTGGGGTAATAATTACTGTAGTTGCTGTTCCTTCTTTTCTTCCCTGTAGCAATAACTTGAACCCTGACCCCTCCCCAGGACCATGAGTGCAATCTGGGCCTGGCCTGAACAGCAGAGAGAAGAGACCCCTGGACTGCTCTGCTGCCCCAGCAACTCCTCACACCTCAAGCTGCTAAATGGTGACCTATTCACCTGGCCTGAGGATGGTCCAGTGGGTGCTGGCAGGTCCAGAAAGACTGGGAAGATGGCAGCTGGAAGCAGTAGGATGTGCTGTTTCTACCTACTGTATGGGATCCCACAAGTGGACACAGGTCTGCAAGACTAAGGTGTGCATATCATGAAGGAGCTGAATGGGTGAACTAAAATTGTGTGTTTGAATGTTATTTTGTTAGTCAAACAGTTTTTTCTCAAAAGAAATAGGATTTTCTCTGGAAGACAGGGCAAAGCTTGATTGACTAGTGCATTTTTACTAAGTTTAACTGGTTAGTCTTAGCAGTCTCATAGGACATATTTTTAATTTCCTGCCCATAATGTCTGTGTGATGTGTGGCATGTTTTTAAGCAGAAGATGTTTTCACAGAAGATGCACTGGTGCTTCTACAATGAGCATATATCTGATTTGCAAAGTACCCTGAGATGGTCTACATTCCTCACAGGAAATATTGTCTCTGGCTTGCATTTCTCTAAGGTTGGTGGATTCATTAAAAATCCTGGGAAGTTCTACATTGTGATTTTGTAGTAATGACTGCTGGTTTTCATAACTTTTTAGTATGTCAGTTAATTCTTGCCTCATGACAGGTCAGTTCTTTCACACCAGAGTTCTCCATCATTGGCTTGACATACAAGCATTGACACTACTATTTAAAAAGTGTCTGAAACACCATACATAATTATTTTCAAAGTCATACCATCATTTCTCTGCTGTGAAGTGATCCCATGAATTTTGTCTACTATAAGCAAAAGACAATTATCAGAATGAAATTTTCTGGGGTTTTGCATAATAATTTCTTTGTTCTTCTTATATTTGTAAACAGCAAAAAATCCCCACAACAACATCACTTTAAAAATCACCCGCTTTCAATTTTGAACTACAATTCATGAATCAGCAGGAACACATTATGGTGAAGTGTTGTTGATAAACATTGTACATGATCTGCTGGCTGCATTTAACACTACAGCTAATTTTTCTTACATTTGGGGAGAAAACTTCAGGTTTTACTATTATATTTTTATGGACAGTGATTTGTCCTTTCAGTATTATGCACTTTCATTGGAAGTGCAGTGAGCACTTGACAAATCTGTGGAGTACAAAGTAATTTTACCAGGTATGTTTACATGGAGGCACTGAGACACCCCACACCCAAATTCAAACCTGGATGTGATAGAGTCTCTGGTGGAGCTCTGAACAGGGTCCCGGAGCTCTCATTTCTCATTGACAACACACTGTACTGCAGTACAATCAGTTTTTCTGCCTTTAGTATGCATTCCACATCCTCAGGATAGCCTGGCATCTCTGTTGTTGGTAGCTTAAATCTTCCAAGCAAACACTTATGTGAGAAACATAAGCAATTCAACTGCAGAGGAATAGTAGTTTGGGTCTCTATTTCCTTAGAAAAGATAAGGACCAAACTCTTACCAGACTAAATAAAAACCCACTTTCTTCTTTGGGTTTATGCTGTTGTCTGGAAAGAATTCATACAGGGATTTGGCCTGTTTTCTGAATCATGAGCTTCTTTGAGGTTTACATATTGTTCCTGTTCCACCCTCCTCTCAGCTAAGTGGAAACTTGATTTCCATGATGTCTTTCATCTTCCTGAACAAATAGCAGTTGCTTCTGTTGTCCTCTGTAGTTTTCCCACCTGACTTCTCTCTGTCTTGAGCAGCTGAGAAAACTAGATATGCCATTTCTGATTCAGCAGGGGTCTCATTTTCACTGTACTCACCCATTTCCCTTAGTTGTTCTGTAAACAAAAACTTCCTTTGCCCTGTCTTCCTTTATGGCATTCTGTATTAAAGACTCTAATTCTTCTTTCATTTACAATATGCTATATGCTCCATATCTGCAGTAATTTCACAGTTTCTCCAATAGCTGGAGGCAATTTCAATACAAACTTTGTAGCTGGCACATCTCTTTCCTGTGCTGCTCTTTAATTTTCCATAGTCTTCTGGGACACAGAGGCCTCTTTCTGCAGTCACTCCATTTTCACACCCTTCTCTCTGTGACTTTGTAGCAAGAATTCCTATTTAGTCTGCTGGAAAATGGAGTCCTTACTACGAAGGATATTGCAACAGCTGCTCTTTTGGCCCAAAATTCCACAGACCCATGAGAAAAGCAAATTTGTTTATGTGTATGCTAAACAACTACTGCAACAAGTATCACACATTTCATGAAATGTGATGTCAAAGTGCATAAAGGCTTTCAGAGGTGGATGTTTATTAGTGCTGGAAACTGGACAGCCCAAGCTGCAGGTTTGCTTCTATCACTGTTTCTTCTTCCTGTACCAAGGGCTTTGCACTGAAGCTGAATGCACTCCAAGGGCCAGCACTGGTGCCTGTGGGCTTTATCTCTCCTGCTTGAGGGAAACTAGGCCATTACATTAGTTTAGCCTCTCTTAGCTAAGCCTAGCCTCTAAAATCACAAATCAAATGTATTAGAAAACTAGCAAGTATTTATTCCATTTGTGGTACTCACTTGGCCCTGTGGCTCTGCTCTCTCCTTCACATACTGCATAGTGCCTCTTTTTGGAAAGTGAACTCTACAGGGAAGTGTATCCCAGTATCTAGAAGAGAGTCAAGAGGACAGGAAGAGTCCCAATCCCATCTATTTCTTTAACACCGCCACCAACCATCCAATAATAGTTTTTCTATCACTCCTTGACCATGAGTGAGTCCAAATCTTTTCAAGGTAAATGTTATCCTGAAATGAAGTGCTATAGTCAATTGTTTTGTGTTAGAGATCCTATCATTATCAAAAATATTGTAAATTATGATCTCTCTGGTAGTCTTTTGGATTGTTAATAGAATAAAATTTTAACAGGATAGATTCTTTCACCTTTTAGGGGTCCCAAAAGCTGTACAAACAACACACAGGAATTCCTTCATTCTGTGCAGAGTTACAGTCATCTCCAGACTAAAATGCAGCAAATATATACCATTTCTATATAAATTTTTAGAATAACATTATGACAAATATCATTGCAGTAGAACTGCAAGGGGCACTTTGGTGTGCAGATGTAAATTTCTGGTTGGAAAGTGATGGGGATAGCTGAGCAGTCTCCTAAAACTGCAGCATGGGATTGTCAGTGTTTCTGAGCTCATTGCATCTTGTCAAGGAGCAGTGTCCTCCAGCATCATGCTGCTGTTTCTGCTCAGCTCTGACTCAGAAAGGAGAATGTCACCTTCTGAGTCACGGGTGTCCTCTGTCATTTTGGGTTTCACTGGAAATTTTTAATGCATGCAGAGGTGTTGGGCCAGCTTGTACTGCAACACAGAGGAACCACAGTTAGTCCCTCCTGCTTTGTGAATGACCCTAATGCATGATTTACCAGGCAGAAGCAGGACTGGATTGTGTCTGCAAGGCTTCCCTTTCAAAGCAGACCTCTCTACAGCCTGAGCCACTGTCCCCACACTCTTCACCTTTTCTCTTAAGGACCTGGGCTACTAGCTTTAATTTAGGTGGTGTGGAACATATTGCTGCTCAGCAACTCACTGAAAGCTGTGATCTACTGTCATTATTTCATTTCAGTGCCTCATCACCTCCTGATGTGCTGGCTGATACATTAATAATGTTTTTCACGTGCATTTATCACTCCCAGGCTTCATGCAAATGTTATAGGGACTGCAGCTGGTTTGCAAACCAGGTAGAAAGGCTGAGGCTGGGCTTTGCAAGCAGAGACAGCTGCAAAGAAGGATTTAATCTTAGCCACAGGCTGAAACCATGACTGTTAGGTAAGATATGTAAAAGGTCAGGGCTTTTGAGATGAAGGCAATGGCCAAATGACAAATTGTGAATGTGTGCAGAGAGGAATCCTAGGGAACTCAGGGACTTGTATACATTGGCAGCTTAAACCCAAGGCCACTATAGATAATGTAAATTCACTCATTTTACGGCTTTGAACAGGAAGTGTTGTTTTATAAAATACTAAATTTTAATCATTTGACCTAAAATCTCTCTCACTGTCAATGAATGCCAGATTCAGTGGATAATTACACTCATTTATTTCCAATAAATTTCAAATTAAAATTATATACTGAGGGGAGACTTCATTTAAAATCTTGCTGTTTTGTCCCTCATTTGGAAACTCGTTTGCAATTAGTCAAGCTGTCAGATACCCAGGGAATGTGTTTGTTTATTTATTTTTTTCTATTGAGGAGTTGGGGGAAGGAAAGCTATTTCTGTAAGTATGTGGGAAAGCCTGTGGTAATCCTTTTGTGCAGAATGTTTCAGATCATAGTTCACCATGAGATAGCTCTTATATTTTGCTTTAGTGTGTTTTCCAGTGGTACTAGGATTAATCACAGGTCATTTAGTAGCTGCAAGTCCTATTAAAAGGACTCAGGTGACTGAAAATAGATGCAATCTTTAAATTCTGCTTCCCATCCTTCCCTCCCCACACCTGTGAGCATAGAGTTTACTTCTTCATGTCCTCAGGACTCAGCTGGGGTGGTACTGAGCTGTGTGTTCTGCCAGGGTCAGAGCAGCACAGCAAGGTGTGATGCTGCAGTCCTTGTCTCATAAGCCTCTTGGCCACAACATTTACCCAGAGAGTTAGAAGATGAGACTAACTCTTTTACTTTCCAGGAAAGCACTCCAGCTGCCTGGAAAGAAGCACTCTTCCTGCTCATTAGGGCTGCACCAGCAGCAGGGACCGGAGCAGGAAGGTTCTAAGGGAAAGCAAGACTTACAAGCAAGAAACTCACTTGTCTTGCATAAGGGGTCGTGTTGTATTTCATTGCCTGTTGATATATAACTGCTAATGTAATTCACTCCATGCAAAAATATGGAAGTCATTCAGGGAAGGGCACAGCAATCTCTCTCACCAATGGCTTTACTGCAGAGGTAGTGAACTCTTTTCTCTGGCCCAGTCCTTTCTTTGTTACTCACTGTTGTTACCTGAATTGTTTTTTTCTCCTTTTTTAATCCCCTGTTCATTTTCATGTTATATGTGCCCCTGGCCTTGCTGAGGGATCACTTTATAGTATGCTTTTGTATAGCAGTCTGGAGTAAAATTTAAGCTATAAATTTTAAAAAGCACAAAAATCAGAGGGATGTCTTAAGTCATGGTCAAATAATCACTGCCCACAGTGTTTGAATTGTAATTGCTCAGTGTTTGAAGTGTTATCTGCTGCTGCCCCTAAAAGTCAGAAAAGCTGGGTTTAGTTTCAGGTGGTTCTCAATCCATCTCAAGCCAGCAGGGCTAAGTTAGACCAGGAATGCAAATTGTTCAAGCATGCAGAAGCCTGTATGGGTCAGGACTGCCTTCTAGAACACCAGAGCCTGTATGATGTTATGAAGGGTTTATCAATTAATGTGAGAATCTTCAGTTCTGGAGAAGAGATAAAAAACATATAAATAAACCAACATACAAGTGAAAAGAAGAGAGAGAGAATATGGACTTAAACCCAGCTGAATTCTTATTGTACAACAATCTAGAAAGTAACAAATAGAAGAAAAGTAATGGGCTTTCATTGTCCTTGTAACATTAATGAGAAAATGCTGATAGCAGTTGCAATGATTTTAAATTTGTGGCCAGACACTAAGAAGAGGGCTATGTAAGCTTGCTTAGCCTTAGCACCAGAAATTGCTTTTACTCACTGCATATCAACAGAAAAGGAGCTATAGATATATTCTCTGGCAAAATCAACCCATTGGAGGCAAGATCTTTCTGAATTGCAGAATGGCCTCCTTAAAGTAAAAGGGCCATTAGTGATTGAATTCAATCATCCAGATGATGGCTCTAGCCTGCTCAGGGCTGAGTGCAGAGTGACAGATTTTACTCCTTGCCATGGGGAGTCATCAAGAGCTCTCCAGAGACAAAGAAGGAGGTGCTTGCTGGGTCACCCTGAGAGATGGCTGCATCATGCCTAGGCATGTGCTAGCTGGGATGTTAGTGAGTGTGGTGCTGCAGCATGTTGGCTTTCCTGCACATCACAGCAGCCGTGAGGGACCTGCCTACAGATGGGGATCAGGCACAGGAGCAGCCATCTCCTGTGGAACTGCACTGTTGTGGTTATCTCAGCCACAGAGAGTCAGCCACCTCTGAATGGGCAGGGACTGCAGCACAGGGGCTAGGCTTGTGATGACCTGAGCTCTTCCTTCATGTCCTTGGTGCTTTGCCAACGTGTACCTAAAGCATCAATCACAGCAGACCCACATGTCTGCCCTGGGGTCACTTTCTGGGGGACAGACCCCTGTTTATTTCTATTGGTTTGCTTATCTGCAGAGTCTGGATTTATTGACACAGGAGAAAAAGCCCCAAACCACACCTTTTCATAGAATGGTCATTTTGATTTAAAGCCAGCCACTTAGCCAGTGCAGGCAGGCAGGTCTGGAAGGACAGGAGGTACTGAGAGAGCAGCAGCAATCAGGAGGACCTGTGGGGAGCAAAGCAGCTCCACACCTCCCACCTCCAGGTTATTTCATCAGCCCTAGATTAGCAGCAGAGAGGTTATTTTCCTGGAGACACGGATTGATGTGCCTCGAGGGATGTGCTGCAGGAGAGAAGTTTGAGATTACTTACCTCTGACTGTTTCTGTGATAAAGTGCTGCAGAATCAGGGCGGCCTCTGAATAAAAAACATGATAATTCAAGAAATCTGCTGGACAGTTGCAAAAACTTCACATGGTTATCTGTGTCTGAAGAGGGGCAACTGACTCTGTAAGGAAAGCATCAAATTAAAAGCTGCTAGGAACCAAATCCACTTGCTACCTACATAGTAGACACACATGCACACAGATACTTGTTCTGCCTGAAGGGTAAACACAAGGCTCTCATTGCTGGAAGGTGCAAATCTTAAAACTAGTAAGTTAGTGGAGGAGATGCTGGGAAACCAACATGTAAATAGTGGTATTGGCATCCTAAACTCACATTTTATAGCTGTGATATTAACATAGGTGGGCTACAAACAAAATCAGAGCTGGCCTTACTGTGACAGTGACAGTTTCATATTATCTGTTTTCTTCAATTTGAATACATAGGCTAGCTGGAGTTCCCAGTCCATTCCCACGTATTTTCTAATTTGACAAGGAAATTATTCAAATAAATAAAAAATATGATTTTATGTAAAATATATTATTTTATTTCTGTCACTTGACAGTGCTTATTTAAATTGCCATAGACTTTTAGATGCAACAGATTTGGAAAAGAAGAGCTGACCATGAAAAGCTACCATTTCACCACAAAAAATCTTCAGGTTTTCTTTGTAGGCAACAAATGGCCCTGTGTGGACAAAAACTGTTCTACAGATGTAGCTCTGCATTGTCCTCTTAGGCAGCCTCCCTTCCTAGGCATGATTGTAGGTTAACATGCTGCTGTAAAATCTGGCTTGGGCTGCTAGGTCTTTGATTAGAAACAACCTGAAGGATTGAGCTGGATCAATAGAGTCAGTTTTAATTAGGGTGTAATAGTGAGTGTCAAAAGCTGCCAGACTCTAACTCAAACAGAATAAGAAAGGATCAGGAGCCAACCTCAAAGGTGAGTAAAAAAGTGAGTCTGTAGTAGATGGGGTTTTTGAGAGAAATGAGAACATCATTGTTAAGGTTTAGGAAAGCCAAACAGCAGGAAAGCAGGCAGCACACAGTCTGGGATCTCGGCATAGAAATGACAACAAACATTTTTCCCAAGTTGTTCTGGGCATGCTGAGTGTATCACTGGTGAAATCAGTAGCACCTCAGCCTGGGTCCCTTTCTTGGTGCAGAGTGGCTGCCTTCAGCTTATATTAATCTAAAAAGGAAAGAAACATTAGACAGCTCCAGAACATGAACTGAATTTTGATAAGTGTTTGCTTTTAAAAGGTTATACAGAATTTGATTGCAATCAGCAGCTCAGGGTATGTTAGTCATTTTCAGACTCCTTCCATATGCTTTGATATTTGCCTATAGGTACCTGCATAGTCAGAATTTTAGTAAGCAATTCAGATATTCATACACAACTTTTCAGGGCCTGATTTCAGTCCATCTCCTTGATTAAAGTTCAGGTATTTCACTAGTAAATAACCCAGTAATGCCAAATTCTCTAGTTAGTAATGCCAAAGCTTTGCCTTTTGGCATATTTCTCTAGCTATGATGTGGCTTTTCTTATAGAAAGTTCTTGCAATCCTTTGTAAAATACATGTTGAAATATTAACCCATACTTGATTTTTGTTATGCTGAAACAGAATCTGTCAGAAGTGCACTTGGAATATTATTTCATGTAACAAATACTTTAATTTCTTTTAATGATAAAACTTTTATTTTACATGGCAGTATTGGGACATTATTTACCTAATATTCTGTTGTCCATTAAAGTTCTGCCAGAATAAATCGCATCTTTATTTGCCATTATTAGTAAGTATTTGAAAATTAGATCAGAGTTTGGGTGCTTGCCCCTGATAAGAAAATAAGTAGATAATTATTATAATTAATCAAAAGGCAAATGCCTTCAAGAGGTTGGGAATTTTGTTATCTTACTTTACAAAAAGTAAGAGAAATCAAGCAACCAGATGGGCTCCCAGCCAAATGGTTATCATATTATAACCACACGGCTCAAATTGTTTGCTTAATCACTTTATATTCAAACATACACACAGAATAAAATTTTCCAGTTTAAAGGAAAATGCAATGTCTTAAATGTCTCAGAATAGTCTGCATTTGTCCATTTTAATGTAGCTGGTGTTTTATTATATATTTTTATATTTGACTGTGGACTTGTGTCCTTTCATTAGCTGCAGCTATGTTGCCTTAAAGAAGTTCTTGATCTTTAGCTTATTCTCAAGCACTTATCTCTGCCATTCTTTTGGAGACAGCAACTTCCAGTCTGCTGGGAGAGCTACTTGTGAAACTCCACCCATTTCAGTCAAACTAGCTTAGCAAAGATCTAATATTTAAACTGTGACAAGCCTAATGAATTAGATTACCTTAAAGGGAGAAGTAAAGTAACTGTATTGCAAATATCCATCTGTCCCTGTCTTGCCAAAAATTTCTGAAACTCTCAACCAGACCAGACAGAGAGCCTGAAGAGTCAAGCTTTCTGAAATTCTGTTGCCAGAGAGTAATTAGTTTATAATATCCCTTTTTTTTTCTCTGCTGACTTGCAAGAAAAAGAAAAGTTTAACAATATGGTTAAGTGAAATATGAAGAATAGTTTTTCACATATACAGGGTAGGGGGGAACAGCAGTGAACCACGTAATGGAATAACAGCAAATGGCAAAACTTCACATAAGCTTAACTCCATCAAACTGGTCTTTGGTAACAGCAGTGAGCCAGGTAAAATAGTAACAGGTAAAAGAACAAAGTTTTCTCCAGAACAGGAGGAGCAGAAGGAGAATTATCACCCATTTTTGCAGATGAAAAAAAAAAAGCTTCCTTCTTGGAAAAAAAATATAACAAAGGAAAAGTTAATAGTAGGAAAAGTAGCATCAGTATGAATGCTTGAAGCAAGAGCACTACCCAGGAAGTTAACAATGTGCAATGCATGGTATCATGTGCTTAAACTTTTCAGAGGGCTGCAGGAGCCTGCTTATGGGAGCTCACCACTGCACAAGGCCTTGAGGGTTTTTCCACCTGTAATATGTTCTGAGTTTTCCCTCTAAATTTTCAAACAATTAGCATAGCAGGGAAAAATGGCAGCAAGCAGCTGTTGTAGCATGGCAGGTGTTTTTTTTTTAAAAAATTATTCTGAATGATAATGGCAAAGGGCTAAATCCTGCCCCATTTCACACCATTGTCTGTATCCCATTGGAGTAATCTCAGCATTATTAATGAAAAGTTCCCTGTAATTATAATTATTATTCCATGACAGGTGACTAACTTTGATCCTGCATTAAGTGTTTTATATACTGTTACACTGCTATAGCAATGTGCACGTGCTTTATAAAGTTTTATACATTCATCAGGATCTCACCCAGGTGAGGGGTCAGACAGGAGGTGTGGGCCAGGTGCTGCTGAGGTCAGAATTTTGCAGTCAGGATGGGAGCTGTTGAGCTTGGGGGCAGGGAAGAAGCAATCAGAGGGTGAAACCTGGGCTAGTTGGTGGAGGCCACCATGACACTGTGAGAACCATCAGCACAGGAAAACTATGGAGAAGGGGAAATGTATGCAGAACCTGCTGCAGTAGAGCCCACCACTGCAGGACTCCTTGGGTGAAATTGTGGCTCTTTTGAAGACATTGCATTTACCCTTGAATTTAAAGTAGCAAGAATGCTCCTCTTTCCTATGGACACTACTTTGTTTCCCTGCTAAAAGAGAAGCACTCTTAGGTTTTGCTACGTTTTGTATTTCAAATCTTCAGTAAATTATAAAAACAGACTTATTTTTTTTTAAATTGAAAGCACATTAAATTGTTGAGTGATTATGTATGGATCACACCCTTAAAGAAAGCTAAGCACTGAAAAACAAAGAAACAAGCATAATAAATTCTTATACTTTGCCCATTTTAAACAAATGGATTGCTCCTATAAAGTGCAAAAGCATTAATTCTCCATTGCAAAAAAATTCTCTGTCTCCTGACCAGTAGGTTTTTAGTATACAATTTTCATTTTGCCATCTGATATTTTTAAGTGTCAACATTGATAAGAAAGCCTCCATTAGCAACCTTTCTTTAGATAATTTCATTCTTTCAGAATTACTTTTAATCTTTAATTAACTGGAAGACCTTGATAACAGAATGGGTCAAGTCATTGGCAAGAATAGGTAGAAACCAGGTATTTCAACTGAGGATCATTTTTTGTCACTTACATTGTCCTTTTTTAACTAGAAGTTTTTCAGAAATAAAATAAGTTAATCTTGAAGTATTAGACAGTTTATTTCAAAAGATTATTGGAATTGGCTGGTTTTCCTTCTGTCTGAGCTAAGAATTTTGATACCCAAGTTTATATCAAAGCATAGTTGTCTTGAGTATGAATGGATGTCCGTAATGCTGTGATTACCTGTAAGACCCCCCCACATTTTTGTCTTATTTGTCTGAAAAATCTCTCTCCTAACTCAGGAAAACGAAAATTATGCAAAATCTTAACTGTCACTTAAATCTAAATTTCTCATTTTTGTGGTTACTAACGGGAACAGAATGTTGTGTTGAATGTTGTGTTGTTTAAACAAATCCTTAGAGACTGAGATAAAATGCTTCCAAAAGGATACAAATTGTTCCTGTTAATCTCAATGGCATCTTAGCTGTGATATAAAGTAAATTGAGTTTTGCTGTTTAGCCTTTCTTACATAAGAAGAAAGTGAAAAAGTGTCTATCAACCAAATTGATAGGGATAAAGTGAAAAATGAACAAATGAATGACAGAATTATGCCACTACCTGTGGAACTTGTCTACACATGGTTTCAGCATACAAGAGAAGAATAAAGAACACAGGAGGATTAAAAACTGAGGTACACTTATATTAAAAAGTCACCACTGACACAAATGTGAGACAGAAAAATATAAATCACATCATTACCCAGTAGAAGGACTTTACATTTATTTTTGAAATCCTTTTGATTCTCAAAGTATTAGCTAAGGTCAATACAGGTTGCATAGTTGAGAACACCTGTAAGTGAAAATTCAAACTATACCTCTAAAAATTAAGAGAACTAAAGGAAATGGAGGTTAACGTATCTCAATATTTAAATACCAAGAAATTCTGGTGGCCACCTTTAACTCCCAGAATTTCTTAACTGAAAGGTGAACAAGTATCTTTACAGAACCAGAGAAACTACTCTATCTTTAAGGTGGAATTTGCTTAGTAAGTTTGACTACATCAGTGTTGTCCAGAATGATTTCTTATTTCTAATCTTTGCCAAGAGTTTTTGATTAAAATCCTGTGGACTTCATTAGCAAGAGAAAATTATATCAGCTTTTCCAGTTTAGGAAAATTATAAAACTTTTGTGTAAACTAAAGTGGAAACTTTCCAGATAAAAGAAAGGATCTTGATGTGCATAAATTCTTTAGGATGTGTATTGGGAAAAGGTTCTTTCACCCAGAGGGTGGTTGGGCACTGGAACAGGCTCCCCAGGAAAGTGGTCACAGCATCAGCCTGACAGAGCTCAAGAAGCATTTGGAAAAGGCACATGGTGTGAATCTTGGGACTAACCTGTGCTAGACCAGGAGTTGGACTTTAATGATCCTTGTGAGTCTCTTCCAACTGAGGATATTCTGTGGTTCTAAGATTTTATGATTAATTCAAACCTGATGACATAAAATTACCAAGGCAATGAGACTTTCCTGCAATTAAGAACTCAAGGTCTGAATTCAGACTCTCTGTTTGGTACTTCTATTAAGGTAATAAGATATTTAATAAAACTTATTAAAAATAAAAATAAAAATATAGTGAAGTAATTTCTTGAAATATTCTCCTCCCCTTCATGCACAACTTCACTCATGGGTAGGTCTTCTCAGATTGTGTGCCTACTTGTGTCACAAAATACAATAAATGTGAATATAAAGAATCTTGAGACTACAGGAAGTCCATGATACATCTCCAGGTTTCCAGAGCATATGGAAGCTACAACCCTTTGTACTTTACCCCTACCCTTGCAACTGATATTTCATTAATGCAACAGGACTTGTATAATGGTGTATTCTTATGTTACAAGAGTATCATTTTGCATAATTCAAATGAAAGGATACATCTTTGTATCACATGTATTAAAATGTAGAGGACTTCTAAATTTTGGAAAGACCTCAGAGATAACCTAGAAGTAGGAAGATGAAGGACAACACTGATCTTACTCATCGATAACTTCTGACCTTCCACCTCTAATCATGAAACTCAACATGCTGAATTAAGTGTCCAACTCCCCAAAGCTGAGACATTTCTGTTCTCTGGGAGCTGATAGGCAACAGCTGAATAGAAAGAGTTCCTTCACTTCAATGAAAGCCAATTCTATACCTAGTGGAAGTGGCAAAGAGAAGGTTCTGGTTCCTACATCAGGTTCCTAAATCAGGTTTTGGATGCAAACGTCTTTGATGGACCAGTGATCTCTTGTTTGTCTTGCATTCAGGTTACCACAGGCTGGAAAGCAGAGACTCCAGTTATGTTATGTTATTGCATGTGATTTGGAAAGCAGCCTGAGAATCTGCACAATTCAAGGTGACTGTATAAGCCTGAAACCATTTGTAAAGGAAAAAATGATGGGTTTTGAAGGTCTGCCACAGACACAGAATATTTCACTCCATAGATCCATACACTGCATATAGATATGCTGCATACAAGTGTTTCATGTTGATCATTTCCCCAGACACTTTCACAACCCCCAGGATGTAAATAATTCCACCCTAGGATTCAAAGAATTGGGATGTGATTCAATATTCCACCTTGTTTCTTTGAAATTGTTACTCTGCTATTTCCTAGATTTGGTTGCTTTTTCTTTTCTTCATTAACCCTTGGTCTGTGCTGAAGTGTATCACTTCCACTGGCAATTCAATGCCAGAGGATTCCCCATTGTCAAAACTACTCATCTAAAGTAAATGGAAATCATTTCACTCACACAGAATGTTTTTAAAAGTAGAGATCTTGATTATCATGGTTTCAAGATCAATGGAATAAGATAAAGAACAGAGACGGAGAGAAAATACTTGGGAAAAAATAATTTAATGCTCTACAGATTTGTTTTCAAAATATTCTGATCACCTCGTATATATCAATAATTTTGAGAAATTGATTTCATTGATTCTGAACTTTCCATTGTCAGCTCTTTAATGTATAGAACACAAAGGTCTAAAAACAAATGTGGTTTTCAAGGCAATCATAATATGTAACTGACATTTCTTTGTTTGCAGATTGAATTCTCTCCCCCCTTCCCAAATAATGACAACATTTATAAGGGAGATAAAGTGTTGCAAGGATAATTAGGAGTTCTCTGGGCCTCAAAGCACCCTGCCTATATTGTCAATTAACTCACCTTCCTTTAAGGGGATCAAGCACTTGTATCTATTTTCATGGCCTTGAGAAAATAGAATCTGTATGTCAGGGTCATTGAGAAGAAGTATAAAACCTGTTCTTTCCTTCACTCCTTATAAATCTCCTATATCTCTGCAAATCAGTTTCTTTTGAGGCCTTTTACACTAAACCAACAATTGCTGTCCATCTTTTGGACTTGTATTTATCTGGAGGTGTGGGTAATTCTAGATGTCCTAGATGTCTTCAGATAAAGAAAAAAATTCTCCACACATTTTAGATTACATGCATCTAAAAAAACTCCTTTCTAAGCACCTTCCCAGCACTTCAATAATTTTAAAACTGGAAAACCTCCTTCCCAGATCAGAAATGCTGAATACATCCCAGTGCTTGTTGCTGCACAGTTATCTTACCCTTTGCACTGGCGGCACAGCATGGCACAGAAAATGGGGTGCTTATCTTTCCTATGAGGTAAGATTGTAACAATATAACAGAATTGGGTAAACATTTCAGATTTAGATCATCCTTGTTGAGCAAAACTATGTCATGTGAGCAGTATTCTGATAGTCTGATGCTACTTTTGCAATTTTGGGCTACAATGCTATAGATTCATTTACTCTAGCCCCAGGAATTTTAGTACTGAAATTCAGGCTGGTTTGTTAATGTCAGCTGCAAAAATCACAGGTACTCTGTGAACTAGTTCATAAAACTCTGGTCTCTTTTCAGGAGGTTGTGCCACCACCATTTGACTTGGCACAGCAATGGAAATTCAGATTTGCTTGAGCTTGGCGCCAGAACCAAGGTGGCTTTGTGTCTTGGAGCAAAAATGATGTCAAGGCAGGGGTCCTAGCTCTGCCTGGGGATGAGGTTGATCTCCCTTTTCCAGAAAGTAATAGTAAATAGAATTGCAAGGGAGGATTGTAAAAATACAATTCCCCCTTGACCTAGCAAGATATATATAACCAGATATATATGGTTATGCATATAACCATGTGCTGTTGAAGAAAGGGACATCCTAAATGACAATGTGCTGTAAGACAGATTGATCTATCCGCGTATCCATACATGATTGATTTATCCATATGTATTTTTTTCTCCTCTGTGACCATTATGCTTCAGGCAGCCGTGGCACCTTTCTCTCCTAGGAGTGCTAACTATCCAGTTTTCTCTGCATCGGGGTTGTCTCCCTGTGAGCAGTTTTTGATCTTTCACAGGTGCTAACTACCCTTTATCTCTCAAGTTGCTCAGCTGATCAGCAATTTTGTGAGATCTTCTGAAGTCACTGCATGCTTGAGAGCTCCTGTATTTTCCCTAGCTGGTTTTAAGTCTTTAAAAAAAAAAAAAAAAAAAAAAAAAAAGTATTTTTCCTTTTCTTCCCCTCGATTCTCAGATGGACAGGGTGTACAGATCAGAGCGGCAGCCGGGGAGCAGGTGGGGATGGAATGCACTGGAGGATACGCTGGCGATGCCCCAGGGATGCTCTGGGGATGCGCTGGGGATGCATCGGCGACGCGCCGGGGATGCAGATCCGGCTGCGCAGCGCAGGGCTGGGGCTGTGCCCTCCAGCGCCGGCCTACCTGTCACTTCCAATGACTTGCTGTGCAGCTGTTTCCGTGCCGGAGCAGCATGGCCTGCAGGTGGCCTGGTGGCTGTCTCCGAGCTGCCGCTGTGTGTGACCTGAACGGCAGCGCTGGCTGCGGGCCCTGCTTTGCATGCAGCGTGCGTGAGCAGGAGGCTCCGAGCGGCGCTGCCGATGTGGCTGCTGTACAGCAGTTATTGCTTCAACACATTTAGACACAGCACCTCTGTAATTTGTCTCGACGTGATATCATCTTTTGTCTCAGCAAACTGACCCTTTTATCTGTCTTAGTTCTGCTTTCTCCAGCTCTCTCCACTCCGTGCCAGCAGTGACAACGGGAAACAGCAGAGGAGGGAAGAAATAGCATATTCAAGTGGTGATAGCAGATATAAGAACCGAATTCAAAGTTATTCACTGTTTTGAGGTGTTTGTGGATCTCTTGTGGGTTTTTTTTTGTTTAGTTTTGTTTCTGTTTTTTTTTTTTTTTTTTTTTTTTTTTTTTTTTTTGGTTTGTCCTTTTTTAGTTGAAGCATATGTCCTTCTGTGAGGAATTCTGCCAGTATTACCTGACTCTTCTTGCTTAATTCAGTTCTTTGAAAATTATAGTGAAACTTACTTAGGAGATGCCATATAGGGGCTAGATTATAGCTCCTTTTTAAAGCAGCACTTTGCATAATAGTAGCTCTTTTAAATATTTGGTTTAGTTCTCCTTGTTGCTTTGCATTTAGAGCTAAAAATGCTGGGACTGATATAAGTGGTGTCTGTTCCTGAAGGGGATTTTCTATCCTCTTCTGCTCATGCCCTGCTCAAGTACATCCTACTCTTCCCCAAAACAGGAGTCACTGGAGAGCAGCAGAGACTGACTATCACACTGAGGAATTTCATTTTTGCAGTAAGGACAATTTTTTGTGTCCATGTCAATGCAAACATTGCAAAAATGCTACAGCTTCAGTCATCTCTGTTTCCCTCTCCTGTTGACCCTGAGACACTATGTGGGAAATGAGAGGAGTTCAAGAAACCAAAAGAGGCTTTCATAATAGCAATTGAAAAGAGTTTTATTTAGCAACTAAATGACGTAACACAGTAGATAAATAAAGAGTAATGCAATACAGGTTTGGCATGGAAAATTAATATGCAACAATGCTAAAAAATTACCAATAATGATAATGCGAAAACAAAAGTGAAGAAAAAGTAAAAAAACAGAGAGAGATATTGAAGATCAAAATTAAGATTATTTCAAAAGGCCTAAGAAAGGAATTGCTCCTTTGAATGTTCGCCTAACTTGTGTTTAGAAAGAAAATTTCAAGGAAAGGTTGAACATGGAACACTGATACCCTTTTCAGTTATCTTGGTCAATAAACAGAAGTTTTAAATCTATACAAATCGGTTGGATATAATCAATCCATGATATCTCAGATAAAGACAGACAAAAAATTTCTTTGTTGGCTGCTTGCCAACCAAGCTGCTTCTTTCCATCCAAAGAAAGTCCCATTTAATCTCTGTCTTGCACTTCTGACATTTTCTCATCCTATAACTTAGCTTAATGCTAAATTGGCCTAAACTACCTTTAATATTAGCTCACGTGTGTTAAACCACTATTCACATATCTACCCTGTTATATTTCTTGTGTTTATCATATGTGATATCCTATATTATCAGAAATTAAGTACTATACTGAGATCAGCTAAAAGAGTGAGGATTAAATTATAGTTATTTGCTATTCCACAATGATGATTTTAGGATTTAGGTTGGAAGGTTAACAATAATAATAATAATAATAATAATAATAATAATAATAATAGATTTTTATCTCTTTAGTTTTGGGGGTTTTCCCTTCTCACTGTAAATTGGTAGTTTGCAGATAGAGTTTTGAAAGTAGTACCACAGGTTCTTGTGGCACATTCTTCCTCCTTTTTTATGGAGGGTTTATGACACATGTCAAAGCAATTATCAGCAATTATCAGCAGGTTTCAATAGTGTCAAGGGGGTGGTCTTGAATAGTTTATATGGACCTTTTTTCTTTCAACCATTCTCCAATACGTAGGGGCTGAAAATAATATGAAAATAGCTCAAATAAACTGGTTTACTGTGATAAAAAAGTGATGAGTATTATATAACATTAAGGGCTAGTATGTCCAAATATTCATTTCCAGGTTTTGGAAGGGGAAGCGTTTTTTCCCCACCTTTCTTCTCTCACCTTCTCTGTCTCTACCTCTACTGTATCATAGAAATTTGAATTCCCATAGTTAAGCTTAAGTAGTTTTTCAGCCCATTTTCTAATCAGGGGATGAAATTCTGATTGTCTCTAGGCAATGTTGTGCTGGGCTGTGTGATTGCCAGAGTCTAAAGCCAAATTGGAAATTATGGAAGAATAATATAAACCGGAAAAAAAACCCACTTAATTCTTATCCCCAAAAAGCTGCATAGCCATAGGAAAAAGAAATTATTGACATTTGCAGATCTAAATGTAACCGAATCTTATGCATTAATTTTACGTATTAATTTTAAATATTGCACGCACTAGGAAAAATTGAGTCTGATAGAGGAAAAATACCCTGCTGGTATTTTGGGATGAGAAAGCATGTCTGAGTGGCAGCAGCAAGTGGGTCACGGGCAGGCAGAGTTCAATAAACAAAAGCATATGTGCCCTGCAGTGCCTCTTGCCTTTCCCTGGAGCAGAGTGTGGGCAGCGGAGCTTGGCGGCCGGGAGCGAGCGCTGCTGACCTTTATGGGAGCAGAAAGCTGCTGACACCGGGCACCTCCGGGGCTGCCAGGTGCCCTCCTGCACCTGCTGCTGGCACTGCTGCGAGGCGGAGGCGGTGGGGACCACGTGTGACATCCGAGCCCCTGCTCTGCGGGGTGATGGGGAAGGAGCCGCAGTTTCCCCCTTCTCTTCGGGTCTGCTGCAGCTCTTCAGTGCCTTTTGGAAGGATTCCCCTGCGTTTGTTTAAACAGCGACTCTCCTAAGGGAGGTCCAGCTGGGGAGGAGCAGAGCATCACCTGTCTCCAGGCTCCTGGCCTGGATGTGACAAGCATTTCTATACCCCTCCCGTGGCTACGTTGCTAAAAGCTTTAAGACTGATGTATAAAACTATGTTCTGCCACCACATATTACAGCACATATTACATATATGGATTTGTATTGTGGACAGGATCATGGTGGAGAGGATTTAATGAACAAAATACTGTGGTAAGGTACATGATAAATGCAATTTCTTCTGTATCTGCAATTTTTCACAAAAATATGTAAGCATGTTACTTTATATACATTAAGTTAAACAAATAATAATTTCTTAATTATCACTGGACATATTATATTATCACTGGGCATATTTAAATTAATTCATAATAATTTTTCTTTCTCCTAATTCAATTACTAACAAATACCAGTTTTTAAAGGTAGAGAAATCACTGCGTCCCCTGGTTTTCCATACAGCATGAGTCTAGAGGCTTCAGCCAAAAATTCCCATATCCAGGCTAAAACTAGAGCATCCTTTTGAGGAAGACAGCTTATTCAGAATTTTCCAGCAGTAAAGATCCAGTATTGCTTATTTTCACTGTTACTGGGGGAGCTGCATTTCCATTCTAGCATTACCAAGTTTGCCTTCAGGCACTCTTGTTGTGCCAAGCATGGTAGAAAACACTTTTCCCCCAGCTCCTAAAAGTTTCCATTAAATCTCTGTAAACCATGTGTAAACCAGTTTAATCTAATTGGCAGAATCATTTTAGCAGAAATTGGACTAATGGATCTGCCCAATGAGTGTAACTGGGTCCAAACAGTCTAGGTTACCAGGCTTGCCATTGTGTTGGTTTCTGGTGGCTCAGCAAGGTGCTGAGGAGTCAGAACTCAGCCTCTCAGTGGCCATCTGGCAGTGCCCAGTTCCCTCCTGGTCTGTCTGCCTTCCCCTAGCCCAGCTGTGCAGGGGTTTTACCAGGGGTTGAAGAGAGACATGTGTCCTTCCCTGCCGGAGAATATGCAGGGAAAGAGTTACTGGAGCTGAAGTGCTGGAGCTCATTAGCTGCCATAATTAAATTTATTTTCTGAACTCTACTACAGTCTCTCCTGGGAAAAGGTGTGTTTTTAACCATGTTGCCATTCTTTTGTGGACACACAAATTGTAATTTAATATCAATTGCCTGGTGTTAGAGTCTTCAGTTACAATTACTTAACTGGAGGAAATGAGTCAAAATGAAGAGTACCTCATCTCTATGGGGATGGTAATGCATTAAAAACATCTTTTATCTTGGCAAGGCAAAGGTTAACTTTAATTTCTAAAATATATTCCTTTAACAAAATTTGTTTATAGAAAAGACTTGTGCATAGGAATTTCTTGCCTATATAGACAAGCATGTAAATGATTTTTTATTACTAAAAAAAATCCAAACACCTAAATGAAAAAAATACCTATGAATGAATGAACAAGTGCTAAGAACAAATGTCCATGAACTGCAGAACTGGTTTTTATGGCTCAGTCCCCAACTATCTTTAATTTTCTTCCTGCTGGAAATCATATCACCAAAAGAGAGCTGGCAGAAAAGATCGCGTGTCAACGCTTCAGCTGCTGCGGGGAGTGTCTGGTGTGGGAGCTGAGATTCCCTGTCTCTCCCTGTGCAAGCTGGGCTGGCTGAGGCACTCATGTCCTCCTTTCTTGCTTATTCTGCTGCCAGAGAGGCAGCCTCTGCAAAAGGTGAAACACACAGCTGAGGGAACAACCATGGGAACCATCACAGTTCTTCTGTGGAAAACTTTCTTTCCTGCAGGCTGAAAAGCATTTTCCACAAGAAGATGATATTTTTTCACTGCATATTTACATTAGATATTGTCCTGGCATATAAAGCTAGGGAAATTGCTAAATTAATTAACAAAAGTTGGACTACTAACAAGCAGAACTGCTTTTAGTTCCTGAACTCAAAACACTTAAACTATAATCAATATTTATATTCATCTAATGTTTCGGTCACAGAGATCTCTGCTAAAGGTTCTCCTAAGACATAGCTTTAAAAATATAGCTGAGAGGTAATACCTCCCTGCCTTTATCACAAGTCAAATATGTGGGGTTTTTTTTAAAATCTGAGCTCAATTAAACACTGCCATCTTATATATTATGATTAATGGTCAGGGATCCATCTTCTTCTCATTCTTTGAAGAAACAGATGGGCTTAATTCATGGCTTTTCCTGGCATTTTTTTCTTCGAACTTTATCTAATGCTTTATTTTAATGCTGTGTAAAAAAACCTCAGTCTCCCTTCAGACTACTGTTATTCTGATAGTATTGGGACTAAGACAAAAGCTTTTTTCATCCTCTCCTATTCCCTCTATACTCTGTTCCTACCTCATCCCCATTATCCCTGAGCTGCTTCACCCCCCTCTGCCCCATTCCAGATCCCTGAGCTTTTCTAATCATGCTGCTAGCATTTCTCTCATACTTTTGAATCCTCCCAACATGTGGTCCTTAACTTGTACTGTGTTCAGTGTCTCCCATCTTAGACCAAACCCTGCTGCTCTTTCTTATATAGGGCCTGTGGAGGAAACCAGCACAATCTGACATGAAAAGTTTGTAATTGGCACCTCTCAGCTGTCCTGAGCTGTGCCATCCTGACCCAGCAGCGTTGTGCTGTGTTGGGTCACTGCTCACTGCCCGGGGTCACTGCCCGCCAGCCAGAGCTGCCCACGGTGGCTCTGCCCTGGCCAGTGTCAGTGGGTGTGGGAAATGGATTTCTAGAGAGTTCTCAGGGCCTGGCAGAAGGCTCACACAGTATGCATCTGTATGCAAACTTTGAGATAAGAAATGCTGACTTAGAAATGCCATGGAATAGGACAGATATCGTTGAGAGAGAAATGGAGCTAGAAAAATGTTCCAAAGGATGGCCTTGCAAATAAGACTAGATATTTTGGAGAAATAGAACTATGAAAGATGCATTGTAATAGAACCCACAAGGGGTAATTTTAGATTATTAGCTTTAAGGCATCTAGAGCATGGTGCAGCAAAAAGCTGATAGGCCAAGAAACGCTTATAGTGTCTTGTAATTAGGAAATAGTTGGCTTCTGATTGTGATGGCGTGAATTGTAACATCTGTATTGTCTCACCCTTCATATGAGACTGAAAATGGAATAAAGGTTTTTTAAAATGCCTCTCAGTTGCCCCATCTCTGAGTCAGAAAAGGCCAAAATCCGACAAGTGGGATGCAGGAGCTCTGCCCTCATGGGCAGTGGCAGCGCGGGGAAACCCGGACTTGCTCAGGCCAGTGAAAAGATAGAGGCATTAGGAAGTGCAGTGGAGACTGAGGGGGCACTTTTCTCTCTTATAGATGCAAATGCTGTCTTATATGCTTTCAGAATATTTATAAGCTTTGGGGGGAACTTGTTTTGTTATTTTGACAGTAAATGAATATTTGTGTATTTTTTTTAAATTTTCCAATTCATATACAGATGTAAGTAGCAAGGTCAAATGCTGATAAAATCCCCAAAACTGGGGAACTTATGTTTTGATTATTTTATTCACTGTAAGCTCAAGGTATTTGTTAATGCTGTCAGCCCCTTGACATTTTTCTCTTTCCAGGGTGTTGATTCACATTTTAATATACATGTTGGGATGTAGCAGGCAATGGAGGGATGGAGGTTTCCCACCTCAGGGGATGCAGGGGCTGGATTTTTCAAAGGTGCTGGGCACTCCTCTTCTAAAATTATAACCCTCTTCAGGTGTCTCAAATCAAAGGACCACCAAAAGATCTATAGCCTATTACTTTGTCTCAGATTTTAATTAGGAGAAAATACACTTTAGCCTTTCCCAGCCTGTGAGATTTTGAGTGTTTCTCTTGCATGTCTCTCAATCTAAAAGGCACAAGTCTGGGGTTGCTGCTACCAGCTGGAATCAGAACGACTTCTGGCAGCAATTTGCTGGTCCCTGAGGACTTGGGACATTTCCATGTCATCCTCCTAATCAGAGGAATGTGGCATTAATGACATAGCTTTTCCCTCTGAGTCAGTGTAGAGGCTGACACTAGTTAATACAGGAGAAGGTATCAAAGTCACCTGATAGAATAATATATTTGAAACAAAATTTCTTCTTAACTCCCATCAGTAAGCCTGAAGCAGCAGCTCCCATATTCCTCTGTAGCTAAGGGACACAAAGGGTGGCCCATGCACTTGCTCTGCAGCAGGAAAAGCCCCCCTTGCTCCATCCAGGCTTGTGCTCCTCGTGCCCTTCCTTGGGAATCCCAATTACCAGAGAGGGGGTGGCCTCTGGGCTGCTGCAGGACTCACGGATAAGAGCCAGGCTGGGGATGGCAGCAAGGAGTGCTGTGATTCCCCTCTTTGAGACAGCTATAAATAACATCTGATGCAGTTATTCCCTTGAGATTTCAAGATGGTTTTGGGATCAGATTTTATCTGCCACTGTGCTTCCCATTTGTCCACTGGTGGGATTCTTTACAGGCTCTTCCAGCCTTTATTATCCTCAGAGCTTTGTGTCAAATGCAAATATTGTTGTTAATTGCTATTTGCATTGCAAGAGCAATTACATCTTGCTGTTTTTTAATTCCTGATTTATTGATGAATATTTCCAACACCGATTTAGCATAGAGGCTTTGCCAAGGTGAAAATTGACTGTTTTGTTATTTTGCCAGTGTCTAATCCAGAGCAATTCTTTGCCTCTTGCCCAATGACTACCCAATTTTCTTCTTAGTGTCTATGAGGGGTGTATCAAAGGCTTGAAATTCCCAATTCTAGGAAAGAAACTCCATTACTTCATTCAGTCCCTTGTTGATACATACAAAACTTGGATCTGTGAGACATTTTGGGTAGCCTAATTCATTTCATCCCATCATTTCATCAGGGTTTGCCCTCATTAAGTTTGCTCAGTGCCTCCTCCTTGGAACCACAGAGCACAACACCTTGCTGCCTTCCTTATGTGTGAAAGGGTGAAGTATCTACAAGTGTCCACATACATAAGCACTTGCATATTGAATGAAATTGCTATTCTGGGTGTTTTGGTTTTGCACAGCCTTTTTCTTGGTAGTGTGGGGGGGGGAGGGGGGGGGCACAGAAGTGGCATCTGTGAGAAGCTTTCAGAAGCTTCCTTGATGTCCAGCAGAGCCAATCCCTGATGGCTCTGAGGATGGACATGCCACTGGCCAAGGCTGGGCCAATTAGAGATGATGGTAATGCCTCTGTGATACCACATTTATGAAGAAAATCTAAATAAAGTTTGCAGTGCAATTTTCATTCCTGACAGAGGAGGAGGTGAGATCACGTGAGCAGAACAACTCTGCAGACAACCAAGGTCAGTGCAGCAGGAGAGGGAGGAGATGGTCCAAGCTACAGAACCAAGATTCCTCTGCAGGTTATGGTGAGACCATGGTGAAGCAGCTGTGCCCCTGCAGCCCGTGGGGATCCACAGGGAATGCAGAGATCCACCCACAGCCCGTGGGGATCCACAGGGAATGCAGAGATCCACCCACAGCCCGTGGGATCCACCGGGAATGCAGAGATCCACCCACAGCCCTTGGGGATCCACAGGGGATGCAGAGATCCACCCACAGCCCGTGGGGGAGGTGCCCACGCCAGAGTAGGTGGATTCCTGGAGGGGGCTGTGATCCAGTGGGAGACCCAGTGGAGGGAGAGGGCCCTGCTGCCAGGCTGGAGCAGCCTGTCCTTGGAGGGCTGCACCCCATGGAAGAGTGACCCACACTGCTGCAGTTTTGGGACTGTGTGCCCATGGGAGGGACTCCCATTGCAGCAGTTTTGGGAGGACTGCTGCTCATGAGATGGAGCCACATCAAGAGGTTCATGAGAACTGTCTCCTGCGGGAGGGACCCTGTGGTGCAGCAGGGGAGCAACTTCTCTCCCTGGGCAGTGAGAGAAACCACGGGTGCTGAACTGACCTGTAAACCCCTACTCACTGTCTCCCTGCACTGTTGGTGGGAAGGAGGGACGGTTTTGAGGGGAGATAAGGTGTTTTTAAGGGCTTATTTTGCTTCTCATTCTCATGTTCTGATTTTGTTAGTAATAAATTCACTTAAATATCTCTAAGTTGAGACTGTTTTGCCCATAATGATATTTAATGAACAATCTCTCTCCTGGTCCTTATCTCAATTCATGAACCCCTCATTATATTTTCTGTCCAGCTGTAGAGGAGTGAGTGGGAGCCTTTTGTGGGTGCTTGGAATCCAGCCAGGGTCCAACCACAAAATCCTCATGTGGACACTCTTAGCATTTACGAAGAATTATACTGAAGTAAGCATTATGGAATAGATTTTAAAGCACTTTTGTCCCAAGAGCTTTTCTACATGAGAAAGTTATATAAATAGGACAAGTGTTTAAAGTTAGTTTATTCTATGGGCACAGGCCTGCCTCCAATTCCTTCAGATTGCCACTTCGGAAGCAATTTGCAAGCTATTTGAAAAGGTTTACAACACTCATATTCCAGGTAACTCTGCTGGCACAGGACAGTTAGTCCAGAAGAACTAACAGTTTACTCTATCAGTGTAATTAACTACACCAGTACTGAGAAAGCTTCCTATATGACCAAATCCTAAATTTTCTGCTACCAAAAAAACCCTTTAAGACATCTCTATGGCTAGGTTTATATTGTTAAAAGGTATTTAAGATGAAAGAAAAGAAACTTTTAGACTAAAATCTCCAAATATTTTAAAGGGAGCATTTTGCTGAAACAAGCTTGCCTTCATATTTGGGTAAAGGCTGACTTTTCTCTCCTACCAGTATTACTTCCTCACGATGGTGAAGGCTCAAAAATGGGAACTTTGTGCATCCATCTTTTTCCTAGTATTAAGCAATTCTTATGACATTTATAGTTTGCTGATAGACTGCAGAGAAGCCAGATGCTTTATGGCTTCTCTACACTACTATTGTCAGATTCTTACAACTGAGTGAATACAGCATGAGAGCACAAAAACGAGAGTCTGTGTTATGTGTTAGCCTGTGCTAAATTAGATCCAGGTCTCCAGAAAGCGACAGAAACTCTGCATGTTGCATGTCTGGGCCAAGACCATGTGTTTCATTCAAAATTCACTGATAAAAACGGTAATGACGTGCTTTGCATTTTTTAGGGGTGTTTCTTCATTTTCGATGGTATTTTCAGCCCGAGTGCCATGGCGAGGCCATTTATACCACCCTCTCCCATAAAGATGCAGTGCTACAGCAACTGTGATCTTTCTGTACTTTCTGAGGGAGAAAGAAACAGCAGAAGATGGGGACCCACTTTGCAATGGTTTTTCATGGTTCTGAAACTGAAGGAACTTTAATTTAAACCTTCTGTGAATGACTTTCACAGAGGTACTGTATACCAGAAAAATCCATTGCCTTCTTTTTTCCTAGAATGTGTAATCAAATATAATGACATCTATGATAATTTAAAAGTTCTGACATGCTCACAAGTGGGGAGAAAGCATATTGGAGCTCCTCAGCATGTCAATGGGTGACCCCACCACCAAACAGCTGTTACTTGATGATGTGCTGTGGAGAAGCCAGATAATTTATGTCCTTTCTACATTTTTACACTCCTTTACACAGCTTCTATGTCTTTCTCAAGTCTTCCAATGGCATAAAGAGCCCACAGAAATTACAGTAAATTCAGCCTTGCATCCATCAGATCAGGGGAACAAATTTACGTTTAGTCTTTGTTTGCTATTGCCTTTTTTTTTTTTTATTATTTTAACAAAGGGACTGTTAAGGTCATTTCTCTGAGGTAATTTAATCCCACTGTAGTGAAGAGCAGTGGTATCCCATGTACCTACAATCTTTTAAATCTTTACATTAAGTCTCATACACACTCTTTCATGTAATCCCAAGTGTGAGGGAGAAGATAGGCTATTCATTGCCCTCCTTCCTAAAGCTCTTCCTCACTACCAGTTTTCTTCCACTCTTACTTTTCCCTCAAGGGTCTAATGATATGACAAGTTCTTCCAGTACTCTAAGTCTTTTCCAAAGACCAACTTTTCTGTCCCAGTATTTACTTCTGTCATTGCACAGGCTTTCAAGTGTCTGATATCCCTGGGAATGACAGCTTTTGTTTCTGTATAAAAGAAGGGGGGAAAAAAGGAAAGTGGTGTTCTGGTGGCTCAGATGTCATTATGACTTTGACAAAGAAAACTAGAAATTAAATGGATTTTAGTACTTGAGTTGCCTTTGTCAGGGCAGTTGCCTTTGTCAACTTCAACAGGCATTGGGACACTATTTGGGGAGTAACTTGGACTCATCATTATTTCTTATAAGTAGAGTGAAGGAAAAGCATGAAACTATGAGACTATGTTTGATTGCCCACTTGCTCATCCACCCACATGATATACACCTGCCAAAGCAGGGAGAATGCTGCCATTTCACCTTTTCACCATTAAGGTGTGGGTGGGGCTACAGCTAATTAAGAAATTAATGCAGAACACATTTTCTGAGAGACAGTGCTGAGTGCACAAAGTTGGAAGGTTTCACAAGGCATATTTTTGACTGTAATCTCTAATCCAGTCTCACAGGAAGTCATTAAAATGTTTTGTTTTAAAAGATCTGTGCATTCTGTGTTTGATATAATTTATTATATGAAAATTGAAATAGTAAGGCAGAAGAAAATATTCTTATCTTTTATGAAGAACCTTATTTGAATACTATTTTTTACAAAGCATTGCCTTTTTGTCCTTATTTTCCAATCTCAGGATATTCAGGCTTTGTCAAAATCCGGAGAGGCCAGTTTCATGAAGGACTTTTGGTGGCACTATCCAACCATCCAATTTCCTTGCAAGGTCCTACTGCCTTTGTAGGAATAGAAATGGAAAGATAATACCAAGTCTGTCTGTCTGCAGATATTACATGTACAGAGAGGAGAAGTAAATGGCCATAGAATGAAACACAAGAAGTTCTATTACTCAACATGAGGAAGAGCCAATTCACCTTGAGGGTGGCAGAGCTGCCCAGGGAGGTGGGTGTGCTGCCCAGGTGCAGGGTCTCTCTCTGGAGACATTCAAAACACACCTGGATGTGTTCCTGTGTCACCTGTGCCAGGACTGAATGATCTCCAGAGGTTCCTCCCAACCCTAAGGGCTCTGTGATTACGTGTGCCATTAACTCTATTGTTGGAAACATTACTCCAGTTTATAAAATCTATTCTTTTACAGCTTTCTTACTTCTATAGGTACACACCTTCTTTGGAAATTGTGCCTTTCTTGCTCATGAGTTCTTTCCATTCTTTATTATTTTGCATCTCGTCAAGGCGTTAAACTAATATTTCACAGAATCACAGAATCTTCTGAGTTGAAACAGACCCACAAGGATCATTCTGTTCCAGCTCTTAAATGAATGGCCCATACAGGGATTGAACCCCCAACCTTGGTGTTTTTCACACCAGGCTATAACCAACAGAGCTAACCTCAGGGTATTTGTCAGAAAATTTTGTGAACCTTTCTGAAGTATCAAAATACACTAAAACCTGACAATGTTTTCATCACAACTTGCAAGACTGATTGACTATGCAGAAAATTATAAAATTATAACATTTTATTAAAACTGTATTATATTTATTATACAAAAAAATGGTCTCATAAACACATAGTTAACAGAAAAACAAAATAGATTACATTAATTACCTTTGACAAAAGCACTCATGTAAATTGAATGCATTGAAATTGTTGATACTGAAAAGAATTTTTAAATTGATAACTTCTTTAATGCTTTGCATGAAGCCACTTGCAGAATATAGTGACTGCATACTTGCATTTATGGCTGATTTCATCCAAGTCACTGTTATTCCTGAAGTGGGAGCTATTTTCTAAATTTTCTGTGCATCACAGGTCCTTCTGGAGGTTTGAATCCAGAAGGAAACAATAAGATCTGCATTATATAAGTCCTACAATGTCACAGATGAACTTTTGCATGTGTGACACACTAGCACTGCTTATCCACTGTCCCAAGCTGCTCCATTACTGCATTTCACTACAGGGACCTCAAGCGAAAACTGGGAGTAAGGCCAGGATACATAGCTAATTTTGTAGGCTTGTTTCCAAACAGTCTCCTCCCAGGAGCACCCTGCCTGTTTTCCCGTGCCCCGGGGGGAAGCTGTCAGCTGGTGGGTGCGGGCTGGCGTGTGCCAGGGCACCGGGGCACATGGCTGGGCTGGCATCCAGCCCACTTGTCTGCAGCAGGGCTGACTTGAGAACCAGGCAGTTAAAAAACAAGTTTGTGAATCCTGGCGTTGGTAAATCACCCAAATTTGGCCATTCATCCTTTAACAGATATGGGATTTATTGTTCTGTAGGAAAACTCCATCAGGCAACTGAAAGATTTTCCCCAATGAAATGCAGCCTGCTGTATATTTTCTTTTCTTTTACCCTTGGTGGCATTAAATAAAAGCATATTTATATTTATCTTCTTTTATTTCTTTGTTTCTAGTTCTGTAAAGTCTCCTTACCTAGCAAAGTGTTTGAGAAAAGGCCTCTTACAGCTCTTTGTTAGGACGAAGCTGCTGGTATATCTCTACAATTGCAGTGAGATTTGGATGCATGTGTGTTGTACAATTAGCAAAGACACATCTTATAAAAGAAATGAGTTATATAAGTGGAAAGAATGTATGTCAGTACTGGGAGTACCTGCCAGCAGAGCTGCTTCAGTCAAGCATCTCAGCTCTGCCACTACACTTTTCTCACTGCAGCAGACTCTTCTCGCTGACCGCCGTCAGTCATGGAAGGCGTGTGATGAAAAGCCTTCCCTCTCCTCCAGTAAAAAGGTACTTAAGAATATGTGTGGTGCTTTTCTGACTTTTAGTCTCTGTTTTAAAATATATATAAATGAGCAATTTAACAAGTGAATTTACATTCTGCAGCCCTGTCTTTAAATTCAAGGTGCTAGCCCTAAAACAACAACATTTTTCTTCCTTGATTGCACCTACCTGATGTTCCTGCAGGCACATTTAGGAATACTATCATTGTAATTTGCATATCTCTTTTAACTCTTTTAAACTGTGTGTTTACAACAGTACCATGACAAAATTTGTCATCCCAAATGACTTTCTGTTTCTGGAGGGTCAGTGCTTTGCATATTTTGTTTGAAATAACACAAGAGGTACAGCCAAGGGCAGGGGATGAAAAATTACTAGACTTTACAATCAACATCAGGACCATCCACAAAGGAGCAACAGCAATAATAGCAAATATGTTCATCTGTGAACTCCATAGGATATCATTAAAAACTGCTTTCCTTTCTCTTTAAATAAATACTTAATATTCTGTTTTCAGTTTAGCAAAAACAACATTTAGGAATCGCCACATTACTCTGGATCGGTATCAATTTGCCTAATAGATTATTCTATCCCTGACAGCAGCCAATACTGGCTGTTCAGAAGAAGGTACAGGAAACACATTAACGATCAATTATGGAAGAATCTGCCTTTTGGGCAGCAATTCACAATTTTTATATGCTAGTCACCTTTTGCAAAAAGGATACTGGGTGTACCAAACCACTACATGCAGACATGAATAGTGGGTTTTCTGCCTTCTCTTACAAATGTTCTTTGAGCTGTCTAATAGTTTAAAAGTCCATGTTGTCCACTATTAAATAAATTATGATCCATTGTGTTTTTCTTGTACTTTTCAGGGCGTGGTAAGGTGAAGGGAGCCTCATGGCTATTGCATAAATGATACATCAGGGTTGTCTTCCTCCACCAAGAGAGAACCTGAAGCAGTTATTCTGGCATTACACTTTTTAGAATCCTGAAGAATAACTCAGAGATGTGTGTCTTGTTCCCATCTTTCCAGCCTCAGTTCATTCCTATGAGCTTTGCAGAAGGCTGCATTCCTCACTTTTAGAAATCATGTGGAATGAGGTGGTACTCCCAGACACTGAACTCTATGTTTTGTGGCTTTACCTCTGTGCTTTGTACATGATTAAACAGAAATCTTGTAACTGAAGAAGCATGAGTTAATATTCCTTGATAATTTCTATTTGAAACAATGGCCATGTGTCTGAACCTAACAAAAGCTTTTATCCTCTTGACTTTTGATCATGCTAAGATTTGGACATTTTTTAACCTACTGAATAAAGGCTATGTCTTTTTTTTTTTTTTTGTTTTTTGTAGGGTTTTTAAATTCTGTTTTTTAAGATTTTTGAGCTGACTCATTGATTCTTTTGGGCATTGGTAGAGAAATCATATAGCAAATTTTTCAGATTTGAACAGATTTTAAGATGGAAAGAATGTAGACAAAATAATATTTTTCAGTGGTTTTCATGTGTCCCTTGTTGGACTATCTTGCTGAGAAATAACAAGGAGCTCAGTTGCTCTGAGGGGTTTTACACATCTGTAAAACCTTGAGCTTTGAAAGGGAAGAGAAGGAAGAGAGAAAAGAGGAATAGAGTTAGACTTTCCATCCTCTAGGGATGGTGTCTGACATGAGTTAGACCTACTTAAGTTTTAGATCATATAACCTTTATTCATTTGCTTCTACTTTCAGGACATTTTTTATTGTCACATGGTCTTAGTGCTGCATTTTTGTGTTGAAAAAGCTGTTCTGAGTCATTGCATCTACTAATGAAAGTCAAACCAAAAAAGAGTCCCATTCAAGCACTAAATTCAGCACAGTTTGCTGTGGAGGCACAGCTGGCTGGGTAGTCCTCTGCAGCTGGAGATGAGGCTGTGAGTCAGAGATCTGCAGGATTTAACCTCAGGGGCAATGGAGCAGCTCATCTGCTATTCAGGAAGGCCCACTTGAGACAGGGAGAGACTGAGGAGGGATCTGATATGCAGCTAACCCAGTAACGGTGACAGCACTGGAAAACCAAATCTGATTATTATAATCTTTGTGTCTCTACTGAAAATACCCAAGTTGCTAGTCTACATATAAAAAAGCAAAATGCCATGCAAGTCCCCTGTGTATTGTTCTTTTCCCTATTGTGCTTAATGATTGATCAGTTATATAAATAGGTACAACTCTCTGATAATGCTTATGTAAGTACCTGTTTAGTAATCCTTCTCTGAACATCAAGTTTTAACTGATGGAATTTATTAACATTTATATTGCTGTAGAGCTGAGAGACACCAGCTAGGTTACAGATATGTTGTGCTAGGTACTGTAAAAAGAGTATTAGCATGCCACATGAATCCTTGCTCCATATATTTATTTTATGAAATATATCTTCTATATTTGCATTAGTGCGAGGTGACAGAACATTGTAAAATTGACCAGCAATTTATAGCCTCTTTATTTTTTAATTAAAAGGATAAATATGCTTCTATGTAGCAAAAGAGAAGTTTCCTAAAATGAATTCAGAATTACTTAACCAGCTTCATTCCTTCCACCCACAACTATAGAGATATGGAAATAATTTGACTTTTAAAAAATATCA
Source organism: Dicaeum eximium (assembly GCA_013396995.1). NCBI lineage: Eukaryota > Metazoa > Chordata > Aves > Passeriformes > Dicaeidae > Dicaeum > Dicaeum eximium. The sequence continues at coordinate 819,762 of VWZP01004983.1, forward strand.
AGGAAAAAATGAAGAAATAAGCACAAGCTTTTATCAATTTGGGCTAATATAGCAGTAGGTGAAAGATTAACTTTCAGTAGTGCACAAATAATGATTCAAAGCTTACCAACAATGCCTTTATCAGTTATCGAGGAGTAAAACATCATTTTAACAATCAAAAATAAACATTTGGAGCTATCATCTGCTCAGGGAGGAGACACAGCCAGGACAGGTGATCCAGACTGACCAGAGGGATATTCCAGATTGTACAACATCATGCTCAGTATATAAAGTGGATGAGGAAGAAGGAGAAAGTGGAGGTGTTTGTAGTGGTGGTGTTGTTCTTCCCAAGTCATGATTACATGTGATGGGGTGCTGCGCCTGGAGATGGCTGAACATCTGCCTGTCCTTGGGAAGCAGGGATATAATTCCTTGTTTTGCTTTGGTTGTGTGTGTGGCTTTTGCAATAGGAGACCAGGATTCAGTAGTTCTGCTGCTTGAACTAGTTATCAGTAAGGATGGAATTGAATTTACTGTATGTGTAGTGGGAGAAAAGCTCAAAGAGCTGAATTCTCTCAGTGTCCTGAAAGAGCCAATGCACAGTCAGAGGTGGGATTGTTCCTGATTCAGCTGTAAGAGATTTTTAAGCAGGGTATGATTGTACAAGGCATTTGAAGAACCAAACAGAAAAAATGAGCTAACAGACAGGAAGTTTTGTTTAAGTTTAAGGAAGGAAAAATTGAAGACATGGAGGTAAGTGGAAGGTAAAAGGCAAAAAGGTTTTCTGAAGAGAAATTTGGCCAGACCAGTCTGCTATCTATTCCTGGCCAAGGCACTTTTTAGACAGAAAACACAACTGATCTATTCTACCACACATCCCCTGAAGGATTCCTTGATACAGGACATTGATGCTTGAAGTTTACATAAATTTGTACAGCAATCAGAAAAAAATCATTGAAGAAAAGTCCCTCAAGGCTATTAAATACATATACACCTATACCAATCAGGAAGTCTGTGAGCCATGGAGGTAAAGAGGCATTTTGAGGGAAGTAAAGCTGCATACTCAGCCCATTTTTATTCTTTTTTATACATGTGGGCTATTGACAGATGGACCTTTAATCTGATCAGTATGACCACCCTGATTCTCCTGTCTTCTTATTGGAACTGCACTGCATTATGTGACAGGAAGTTATTAATTAAGCTGGAGAATATGTAGGAATAATTCCAGAATTTTAAAATTGATAAAGCCAGGGCTGTATTAGCCATCACAACAGTGATTCTTCCCACCAGCACTGACAAGGCCATTCTGGGCACCATTCTAGGCTCCTGAGAACAAAAGAGATAGGGAGTTCTTCCAGAGTCCAGTGAAGGATGACAAAGATGATTAAGGAAGTGGAACACCTCACATATGAAGAAAGGCTAGAGAGAATTTTAGGCTTTAGGAGAGCTAGGACTGTTTAGTCCAGAGAAGAGAAGACTCAGGGGCATCTTATGAATGTGTATAAACACTTAGAGAGAGGGTGCAAAGAGGTCAAAGCCAGGCTCTTATCAGTGGTACCCAATGGCAGAACCATAGGGACACAAACCAACAGCCACAAACTGAAACAGAGGAGGTGCTGTCTGAACACTGGGAAACATTTTGTTACTGTCGGGGTGACCCAGCACTGGAACAGGTTGCTCAAATAGTCTTGGCATGGTCCAGGGCAGTGTGTTCTGAAATTGATCGTCCAACCAAGTAATTCCTGTGGGAGGTGTGTATAAATTACCTTTCCCCAGCTTGAAAATCAGTAAACATGAATTGCATTTAAAGTGCAAAGGTCAGAAAAAATTCAGCTATTTAGAGTCATTAACCAAGAATGTTATTCTCAAATCTAACAGAAGCACTGAATGTGTTGTGGCTAAATCTAGGTCTTCACCAACTAAAGTTAATCATCTTTTTCCCTGAGTGAATTATGTGTTTGAATCTTTCCGGGAAAAATATTTAGTGGAAACATTTAACTCAGGTGCATTTCTAAACTGATTCACAAAAACATACACCAATATTTTCATAGGAATTAGGATCTTCTTAGCTGTATTCCACAGGGGTGGAAAATATTTGACAGGAAATATGTTTTTTAACATGTTCAGATAAGCTGTCCTCTGGTTGTTTAAGCTTTAAGTTCTTATCACCTTAATAGTCATTCTTGTCAAAGCAGATACATGAGCAGCTGAGGTCTATATTTATAGAGACTTATGTTGAATCCTAGTATTTTATTTAGGGAAAGGTGATATTGGTAAGTTGTCTCAAGGGTCAAAATTTACCACTGGAGCAAATCCAAATGGATTTTAAAAGACTGTCAGCACAGAGGCTGATCTTGATGACTAGTGGTCTCAGTATTGTTTCTTTATGGGGCACTGCTCGACATAAGGCCTGTAGATGTCTCCAGGAGAAGAGGGAAGATACAGGAAGAAGGTGGTTAGGCTCAGCTTAGCAGGCTGTAAGGACCAATGTGGAGCAGTAAATGCTTTTAGGAGGAGTAAAAAAAAGAAGCTGGAGGAAAAGACACTGGAGGTCCTGAAGGTGGCCATAGGAGCAGGGAAGGAGCAGCCTGATGCAGATGGAACAGGGGCAGTGGTGCCCTGCTCCTGACTGTGGATGTTGGGGTACTGTCCTCTGTTTCTGAAAGTAAGGTGATGAGTTTAAAACCTGTGATGGTGGTGCAAGTGGGACCTGCAAAGCCTGTGAACTACTGTCTGGTGGGTTGAGGTGGGAGTTGGTGGTATGCTCCTTCACACAGTATTTAAAGCATTTGTGCCATGGCAGTTCCACTGCCTGTGTGGAAAGCTCCATGTGTTATTTGCCAGGATAGGGCTTTTTATATGAGCCCATGGTAGGCTCGGGCAGAGGGAGGCTGGTTTACAGGCACACTTTTTGGCCCTGCTCTGACTTTTAGTTTTCTCTGCACATGTCTGCACATCAGTGGGCCTCATGTTCATACTGACACAGCCTGAAGGGGGATCAGTTGTATTATTATCTAAATCCCAACAGTGTGCTTGGATCCAATGATGACATGAATATACACTATTTCTGTACAAAAAAACTGCGCCAAGAAAAGCAAGGAGGATGGCAGATGGGAGCTGCAGCTTACCAGGTGTGGAGGTTTACAGGGACTCCTTGTCTGGAGTTTTTACTCATTATCTTTTCATATGGTACATTCTCAAAAAAATCCAATATAGTTCTGGTCTCTCAATTATCTGTTTGTGTGATTGTACACATGTACATAACTATCTGTAATCTTTCTCTGTAATACCGCCAGTATTTTTAAAAATCAGAGCAGTTGTCAGTAGCTCTGTCTCTGCCTGTTTTCTTTTCCAGTGAAGGTACAATTTCATTGAGCAGATCTAACCATTCTTATTTCCCAGAATGCATGAAAGTTTGATCTTTTTAAAAGGAAAGATAGGAAAGGCACCTTGAGTATTATTGCTACTGCTGCTTCTCTTTAATGGTTATATGGTGATACTGCCTCACACAGGATTACTGTCACTGGCACAGGGAGGGGGGATAGAAGATTGGCTGCCTTGAGGGATGAGATGAGATGATAAGGGAAAGAGGATGTTACCTCTGCAGCATCTGGCTCCATCTCTCAATTTTCATTCCATGTGTTCTGTGTGGAACCAAAGTAGGGTTAGTAGCAGTTTCTTGCCTTTGCATCACTGCCACTGTTGGCAACAGAAAGGAGAATGAGAGAATTGTGAAAAATCTATTTTACTTAAAATAGCTGTACTGTGGAATTATTCAAGAGGGTTTAGCAGGCAAATGAGATAAAGCCAAAAGTTAGGCAGATCACCAAAGGTAAAGAATAGTGGCAGAGTGATGCATAAAATTCTTTGGAAAGCATTGATGTAATTATATTACTTATATGCTCATATTGCAGTGAACTTGATTTTCAGAGTGCTGCATTTCTGCTTAACTGAAATGAAAGCCCTAAATTTATTAACTAAATTTTGCTTTGTGCAGTGAAGGCTGAAGCTGTTTCTGCAAAAATCAGATTCCAGTACACTGACCCCTTTGGAGTACAGCAGTTAGAGCCCATCTGAGCCATTTTTTCTTCATGTGCATCAAGTGTCACAATTAAGACTGTCATGGTAGGAGAGAAAATTGTAAAAGGAGTGAGAGGCCCAACAGTGCATTGAGAAGAGGAAATGTTTCAGCTGACCTCCACTTGTCAGAGCACATTTCCCTTGGTAAGTAGGGCGTGTGTCTTGAGTCTGCACCTCATGTCAAACAAACAGCTGCTCTGCCAGCAGTTTTAGCTGTTCACTCTCTAAAGTTTTGTCTATCCCATATATTTTAAGTAAAAATATTGTCCCATAAAAATCTCAGTAATGAGAGATTTGAATTTTCTATTAAAACTTTCCCGTAAGAGTCTATTACTAGATACCTGTTCATTTCAGGGAAGGGTAATTAAAGAGCCAGAAGAGAAAAGAAGAGAAAAAAAGTATCTCACCTTTCTGGCATATTCAAAGGATTCAATTAGGGACACACTACACAAAATTTGTTTAAAAACATGATTGATGTTGGAGCTTTAACAAGGCGCTGTCATTGGATAGAGGGGCTTTTTATTAATGCATGTGGTGTGATAGAAATGTGTGGGACAGGATGCCAGGCTGTTGACAGTGTTTGTGTGTTGTATATGTTTTACATGAAGAGATGGGCTGTGTAAAGATGCATTTTGTTTCTTCTTTCACTGGTTCATTTCTTTAATCTGAACTGAAAATGAAAGATCTTACTGTGAGGCAAGCAGTTTTGAGTGAAAAGGGCTGTTAAGAAAATCTACCTTGAAGGAGAATATCTTATATATAGATTGTTATTTTCTTTTTAAAGACTTAGGGATTGCACTCTATACCATGCATACTACAGAGAGCTGAAAAAGCACTCATGATCATTTGGTATTCTTGAATTTTTGTATATATATGCACATATATGAAGATGTATATGTACATATTTCATATACACATGTTCATCTATATGCATATACATCTGGATGATACATAAGTATGTATATATGATATATACCTGTGTGTATATATATGTCAGCACCATCAATAAGAGAAGTAAAATGCTGTTAGCATTGCCTATCAATAGCTTTTAGAGGTAGAAGCTGTTTCTGATGGAGGGAGGGCTCTTTGTCACATATAAAGAAGAAAAACAAACGGTGAAGTCCTTATTATCTTTGAAAATGCACTTGAAAACTGAGTAGTCTTTTTCTTTCTTTTGGTCATTTAATCTGTCTATAAATAGACATATTCTGTTTTCCTCTCTCTTTTTATTTATTTATTAATTCAGTAGTGATTAGTTACCTTGTGCACAAAGTAACCCTGATGAAATTAAAAATTTGATTGCTTTTATTAAGAGATTATAGGTACGTCTTGCATACAGATACCAGTAGCTCTGGGGAAGCCTAAGGTGGTCTTGCACAGTGTTGGAAGAAGTTAAAGTGTAGATACTAGTCCACAGTTTAAAACACATTCTGGAAATACATACAATGACATTTTCCACCAGGCTTCTAAGGAAGATTCAGACAGTAGTTAAAGGTTACAGAAAACTAGAAATTTTGTTCAGGGAACACTAAAGAAAATAGTTTTATAAATTGGTTAATGGTGATTTGTTTTAACCCAAAGAGAAGTTGGGGTGGTTTTTTTTTTCTTTTCTTCCTAAAGATCTCTGAGATTTTTACTTTGAGATGTGAATGAGCATGGTAAATGCTTTCACCAAGAATGGGATTGGAAACTGCAAACACTTATGTACTTGAATGACATTACTGAGATTTGTGCTTGACCAAGTAGGTATACATGATTTGCCTTTCACCATGACTTGATCTTTTACTTGTATCCAAGTGTTGAGAGCTGGCCCTGGAAGGAACCCAGCATTAATCAAAGTAGTTTCATGAAAGTCTTAATTCAGAGGCTCCTTGGTTTTTTTTTGATGCTTTTACAAACATCATTGAATGTAGGCTGAGCAGCAAGTCCATTCACAAAAAATTGCAGCCAGACAATAAATCTTTCAAAACTGCTTATGTGATTGCTTTTGCTATAGCACCCACTACTTCAAGCACTGAAGAATTGTCCAGTACATAAAAGGTACTGTTAGAAATTGCCAAGAAAGTTTAGAAAACCATGCAGTAACAAATTTCAAAAGAGCAGTTTTTTGATAGAAATGATGCTACTTTAACACAAGTAGGAAAATCATCCAAAGGGTAGAAGATGAAAGGTTCAGAAAATCTAACTTTATAAAGTGACACACTCAGATATATTTCCTATAGGTCTAAAATGAAAATTGCCATTTAAGAATAAAGATTTTGAACAAATAGCAGAGTTGGTAGAAAGAGCCACAGGACCTTGGAATTTGAAGAAAATACGTTAACACAAACATGTTGTGTACATATTACCAGAAATAAGGGGGGAAAGGCAATAAAACAAAACATTTGTCTGAATATATGTCTCAAGACCTGCACTCAGACAATGGAATTTTTTCATCTATTGTATCAGAGCCATTAGATGAGCTCAGTAAATTTACCATTTGAAAAGAACTGGGTAAAATATAGCCATTTTTTTCAATGAAAGAGCTGTTCATATTATAGCCATTTTAGGTATGAAAAAAAATTGTTTGGGACAAAATATCTGAAAAGGAAGAGACTAAGCAACACTGTTAGGAAACAATTTTTCTATTGAAGATTGTCCTAAAATTGGCCAAATGCCTTTGCAACAGATAACGAGCTGTATTTCCTGACTACTGGGTCTGAGAAATTCTTAATTGCCCATAAATCCATGTACTAGAAAGTTTGGAAAATTTAATGAGTTGGCAACAGACTTCAAAGAAAAGGATATAATGCAGACTGAATTACTAGAAACTAAAGGACAATGGATAAATAAGAAAGATGGCAGCTGAAGTCTCAGGGATTCAGGACAAACTAACCCATATACTTTGTAGATTAAATCCTTTCTTCATGGTCAAGGATATGTCTTCCACAATGATGATGACTTCTACATATAGTTCGAGGCATGAATTTCAAACAATAATACATATCTTGCCTTATTGAAAATTATCTTGAGTTGTTCATTTTCCTCACTTGTGTCTTTAGTTGCTTTAAACAGAGGAGTCACATAAAGGACAACACTGAACTTGTAAGAGTGAAGAAAGGTAGTCAGGTCTTTGCATGGTCTCATCCTCCTATGCACTCTCACACCCCCACATAATCAGTGTCATGTTTCCTGCACCCAACCAAGAAACTTCTACTGCTCTCACTGCTGTAATATCATACCTCATTGCTGTAAGCTGTTTTTGTTTCTCTGTTCTTTGAGAGAGACTTTGATGTGGCCTGACTTGTTCATGAGGATACTCATACATAGAAAAATTGGTTTTGGAGGCTTGGACCTTGCATCTTTGAACTTAAAATTAATATGTTGATTGAGATTTCAATTACGTGTCTGATCACTTCTTTAAAATCTATGTATGGTCCATTAGAGCACTGTTCAAAAGCTCCTCCTTTTTCACATCTCAGTTAGTATTTGTGAATCTTCTGTTTCCAAACCACCACAGAAGTGAAGACATTGCAGAAAAAAAGCTTACAAATATCAGTTACTAAGGCAGCACTAGCAGATCATAGAATCACAAAAACTCACCTAAGGGTTGGAAAAGATCTTTAAAATCATCGAGTTCCAATCATCAAGCCAGCACCCCCATTGTGTTCGCCATTAAAACATGCCCCCAGCATGAGCCACATCCATACAGGTCTTGAACAGTTCCAGGAATGGTGACTACACCACTACCCTGGACAGCACGTTCCAATGCTTTACAACACTTTCAATGAAAAGATTTCCGAATATCTAATCTGAACCTCCATTTCCTCTTCTCCTGTCTGTTGCTACCCAGAAGAAGAGATTGACACTCACTTCACTGCAGCTTCCTTTCAGATAACTGTAGACAATGGTAAGACCATCCCCCCTGAGCCTCCTTTTCTCCAGATTAAACAATCCCAGCTCCCTCAGCTGCTCCTTATAGGACTTGTGCTACAGCCCCTCCACCTGCTCCCTTCTCTGGGCTCACCCAAGGACTTCAAAGTCTTTGTTGTAGTAAGGGGCCCAAAACTGAACATAGCACTCAAGATGTGGCCTCACCAGTGCTGGGTACAGGGGGATGACCACTACTCTAATCTTGCTGGCCACATTATTTGTGGCCAGTATACGGGCTAGGATACCATTGGCCTTCTTGGCCACCTGGGCACACTCTGGCTCATGTTCAGCCAGCTCTTCATGTTCATGTGTGGCACCCCCAAGTCCTTTTCCTCTGCTCCCAGCCTGTAGCGCTGCAGGGTTGTGATCCAAGAGCAAGACCCAGCACCTGGCCTTGCTGTACCTCATACAAATGGTCTCAGCCCATCAATCCAGCCTGCCCAGATTCCTGTGCAGAGCCTTCCTGCCCTCCAGCAGATCAACACTCTCACCCACCTTGGTGTTGCCAGCAAACTGACTGAGGGTGCCCTTGATCCTCTCATCCAGACCATCGATGGATGTTAAACAGGACTGGGCCCAACACTGAGCCCTGGGGACCCCTCTAGTGACCGGCCACCAGCTGGGTGTGGCACTGCTCACCAGCACTCTCTGGGCCTGGCCATGCAGCCAGGTTTAATCAGCAAAGGGTGCTCCTGTACAAGCCATGGGCTGCCAGCTTCTCCAGGAGAATGCTGTGGGGGACACTAACAAAGGCTTTACTGAGGTCCAGATAGGCAACATCCACAGCCTTTTCCTTATCCACTGGGCAGGTCACCTGGTGCTGAATGCAGATCACGCTGGTCAAGCTGGACCTGCCTTTCCTAAGCCCGTGCTGGCTGAGCCTGATCCCCTGGTTGTCCTGTACATGTTGCTTGATGGTGCTCAAGATTATCTGCTCTGTGACCTTCTCTGGAAATAACATGGGATCACATTTTCCATTTTCTGTTCAGTTAGGACCTGCCTGGTGGACCAGGACTGCTGGTAAATTACTAAAAGCAATTTGGCACATGACATATGAATAAAACCACAGAAAGTGGCATCCTATATTCACTTTGATAAAAATCTTGTAAAAAATGTTTCTATGAACATGTTACAGTATATGAAATAACTACTTAGCCATGCAAATAAAGTTGTCCAATTTAAGTTTTGCCATCTCAGAGGCTATTGGATAACATTCCCACTAATGGGCTGTGAGAAGTCCTGAATAAAGCCCAGTCATTCCTAAACTCGAATAAAAGCAGTCATTTATGAATGACTATGTAAATACAGTAAGATGAAGTATATCTTGTGTAATTTTCATTTTATGTAGACATTTAGGAAACAAGCATTCTGGAAAACTCAAAACTATCATAATGACTGTCTTAGAATGACTATGTATTGTACATACTGAAAATGAAATTACCTGAAAACCCATTTTTCTGAGGCTTTGCAAAGAAATATTAATAAAGCAGTTCTATTTGGTCCTTGCTACAATGTAACATTTTTGTCCCAAGGACTGGAAGGTGTTTTTGAGAATGTAACAGCAGAAGAATTATCTGATTGTGGCTTACAATTTGTTTCTGATTTCTCATTGTTTAATAACCACCCTACACCAGGCCAGCTTTTAGTTGTGAGTATTCCCCTTTTGTGTAGGAACAGGTCTGCCTAAAGAGAGGAGAAAAAACCCCTAGAACCAAAGCTTAACCATCTCTTCATGTTTGTTCTCTCCCCTCCTTTGCAGAGTAACATGCAGTGATGTTCAGCCAGTTTTCTACTTGACTCATGGTGCCATGGAGCAAGAGTATAGAATGTTAAAGGCTTTCCTCCCTGGCACAAAAGGTCTGGCTAGTTAGACAGAATCTCAGCATAAACTTTATTCTTTTCAATGTGAGAACCACAAGTGAAAAAGTCACAGAAAAATAAAGGCTTTTCCAAACAATTTGCCCACAGCTCCATTCAGTACTCTTTATCAGTCTAGAAGTTTTTCCTTCCTTCTTGGGGGACACTGACATGGTGCATTTCCAAAGTAAAAGGTGACACCTGTTGTGAAAGCAATGAAGGTTATTAGTGTGTCTAACTTCAAATAGTTTTCAATCTTTCAGTGATTATGGATGCTTCCTATCAAAACTGTCCAAGATGCCGTAACTTTTATATGGGTTTCTGCAAAAAGATAAACCTTGGAAGTTGCTGGACTGTAAAATAGCAGTACACTATAACCCTGGCAAACCTTTAAAAGATAAATCTTGGCAGCCACTGGACTGTACAACATTAACACACTCGTCAGACCTCTGGATGTCTGAAATTCCAGAGAAGGATCCTAGAGATTGTTCTTCTTGTGTAACAGAATGAAGAAGACTGTGTTACCTCAGAAATCCACCTGGCTTAAGTTCATTCACAAATATCCTAAGTGCATATAATTTTAGTCAGCTCTTTCTAGAAAGGCAACAGTGGCAATTACTTAGTTGGTTCATGTTGGCTTATACACTGTAATGACAGCTGTGAAACAAAGTCTGGCAATTCCAGTTCTCAGAACAATGGCTTGTCTCTAAAACATAAGTAATAAATATTGACTAATTATTATTAGTCAATAATTTTAATGACAATGTAAAATTGTTAGTAATTTTGCAGGTTTTAAAAGTTTATTCTTAAAAACCTTTCCAGAAATGCAACCTCCAACTCACTTATCTGAGAGACTCTGTCTATTAGGAATCTCTAGGAGCCTCTCAGATTTCTCTCAGAGAAACTCAGAGAGTTTCTCTGAGACTTAGAGAAATCTGAGAGACTCAGATTTCTCTGTCCCAGCTGCAGGGGCAGCTACCTGAATTTTCTTTGTATTGTTTCAAACAGGTGTGATGCAGCAGCATTTGTTTGACCTCCACACTTCCTTCTCACAAATTCCTACTTGGCATTTTCCTCTGTTCCCTTGCAGCACATTTGCCTGCACTCTGACTCTGCGGCCTCATCTTCACGCTTGTCTGCCACTCCTCTGCATCCCTCCTGGTCCCTACATTAGTCTCACTCAATTTGCTGTCCTGTTTCCAAATGCATTTTCCCTGCCCACTGCTCCCACTGTATCTGGCAGGTCCATATTCCCCTGTCCCCTGCCTGGCCCTCACAGAGTAGCTGACAGACCATCAGCTTCCCTGATGGCATCCTGTCTTCTGCTCGATTTCAAATAACAGGGAGTAGCATCCTTCTTCAGTGGTTTACCCTCACTTTGATCCAGAAACCTTAAAAGGATCTGGCAACCAATCTTCTGAGATCAAGTTTGGCCTGATCATAGTCTTGATGATAGAAGATGGAAAGCATTTTACTTACAGATCAAATTTCATAGGTTTTTAAATGAGAAACTAATAATAATTGTCCTATGCTAAAATTTACTACTAATATATTGCTAAAACCCCTCTAACTAGTCTTTCCTGTGATTTGAACAATAGGAAGACTGGTGGTGCTGCTCACAGAGGTCCTGCACAGCAACTGCAGAGATGTGAGCTCAGGGTAGACTTGAGAATGGGGCTTTTCTTCTGGTACTGGTCAGACTGTGCTCCAGTGAAAACCTTACAAAATGTTAGCATCATTTACTGAGCCTCAGTCCTCAATAAGTGAACTTTGCTTCCTTCACTGGCTTTCACTTCTCCACGGAAAGTTGTTCTGTGCTTTGGAACAATTTTCCATTTCTTTGACAGCTGTCTGTGAAAAACTAGAAATGATGGCAACTTCATTATGGTATCTCTCACTGCACACTGTAGAAAACTAATCATGATCTAAAACTAAATCCTGGACCTAATAAAATACTTTGCCTTCTATGACTTCAGAAGCTATATTTTATTTCTAAAGCTAATCTACACTTAATGTGTGGGGAGGAAGGACAATAGACCATGTAATCTCAGTGCAGGCTGGGAATCTCAGGTGCAGTGGGTTTTGACAGTTTTGAATAGCAATAAATCACTTAACAGATAAATAGAGGCTACAGTCTCTTTGCAGCAGCTCTTTTTCAACACCAAGATGACATCTGTGCCCTCTGCAAAGGACTGTACGATGTCATCCTCAGAGAGGAATAGGTTTCAAACACTGCAGGGCTTGAGTCAGTGTTTGCAAGGTGGTTTGAGTGTTGTTTTATTTCAAGAAACTTGTTCTCCAATGGTGAGGTGATATTTTTGTCACCCAAAGTTTTCAGCAAGTGCATACCAAATTACTGTACTTAAATAGTGAACAGCAAACAGAGGATCACAGACATGTAGCTATATGTCACAGGGAAAACAAGAAGTTACACTGACATATGCAAAACTCCAATGAAAGCAGAATGTGTACATCAGAGCATTAGGTAATGATATCTTCTATTGTTATTCTCTTTGATGAAAGTTTTGACACCAGGGGAAAATATTTGTCTTTATTATGAAAATAAAGATTTGTCTAAGTCAAACTGCATTATATGGACACATAATAAAGTGAATTTTCTGGTGAGCTCTTAAGAGGCTGGGATGCAATACAGCAAGTATAATTTCAAGTTGATTGTACAGTTAAACATTTTGACTCAGTATAGCTCATCAAAATAGTTGAGTTGCGTTAGGACTTTATTGTAAAATTTACTGTACATTTAACAATCAATGCTGTGTCCTCATAAAGAAAGATCAAAAGTAAAATGAAAATCTAAATGTTAGCTTTTCTTAACTACTCATTATTTTACTATACAGTACTTTTCTTCATCATGGTGAACTTGTTAGAAGTCTGACAGGTCATTAGGGACCACGCTTTCCCATGATATTATGTAAGATACTTTACTCTCAGAGAGGTCTACAGAGCTTTCTTTTCACTTACATTTGTTAATAGGACTGTGGAATTATGCATCCAGGTATTTCCTTCATTATTTATTACCATTAGCATGTGTTCTTTGAATAAATTTGAAAAGTCATTTGGATTGATGGATTTGAAAATTTAATCCATCAGGGAACTGGATTTAGCAAAATTTTAATATTAACAATTAACCAGTAGACTTGCTTGTTAAGAACAATTTCCCTGGAAACAGTACATCATAATCAAAAAGTAGTATAACTACCCAAGAACTCTTTCCTAGTAAACCATTTCCTACTGTATTTTTTTATATTTATTCTGATAGAGAGGAGCATAGTAATTGTTTAATTGTTTCCTATTGATATGTCCAATTCAGTAGCTCTCATTCATCAGTCACCCTGTGGCCCTCCAGCAGTAATTTGGCAGTTCAATAGATTTTTAAGCCATCAGGGACCATTACATTATCTTGTCTGATCTTTCTGCATAAAGCAGGTCAGAGAATTTCATCCAGTTATCTCCTGTATTGAGTGGAGCACTGGGTATGTAACCAAAGCTCATACTTAAGACACAAACTTTACCTTTTTGTTGTTTTTAAATGGGGAATATTACCTCCTATTTAATATCTAAGCTGTAAAGATCCATTAATGTTTTCAAAGTCTCTGAGATATGGGGATTTAATGTGGTATAAATGTAAACAGTAGAAATATTTCCAATGATGACCTAACCAGGATTTTTTAATCAATATGATGAATTGGATAGTGGGACAAATTAATCTGTGGTGTCTTCAGCAGGAAGGAGCTTTGCCAATTCAATTCAAGATTTTTTTATTATATTTGCTGATGATTTGGAGAAGGAAAGATATACGGTACAAAAATGACACTTTAAAAAATGCAAAACCAAAAGTGTCAAACAGAAAGTAACTTTAAATATTCAATGTCATTAAATTTAATTGATGAAATTTTCCTTATATTTTAGATTAAAAATTCACAGCGATTCTAATTTCTTTTATCTTCATTAGCCCATATATGTGTTATTAATTATTTGTTAGGCATTTCCATAAACGTGTGATGATATTAGTGGTGAGAATGTAAAACTAAAATTCTTTTACTCTAAGATCACTGGGACAATACAGGGATGCTTGCCCTGCTCAATGTGTGAGCCAAAGAGTGTCCCTCTGAAGGCTCTAAGTTATTGAAGAGGTATTGCCCAACCTGTCTGAGATTGCACAAAGTACTTCCCAGTTCCATGCCTGCTCTTCTGCCTTTGCATCAGACAAAAGTCATTTATCCACGAAGGTCTGGAACCCTCTCTGAACATCTGCAGTGACAGAACAGGGGTAGGTAGTCCAAGACATGTTTTCTGACTTCAGTGAATGTGGTTTTAGTATGGCTAAACCAGTTGCTCAATCAATTCCTTTTGGGAAATCTACCAGAAAAAAAAAGCAAAGCTTTAGAAAAATACTTGTGTTCACTGGTTTATATTTGCCTTTTTAGCATCATTGTCCTTCAATTTTCCACACTGAGCAGTATTGCTCTTGCTGCTGTGAGTCTTCTCTGGATCTTTCTTGTAGAAGTTCCTCTTCAAGCATCTTTTGTGAACTTTCTTGATGGTCAGAATTTCAATTAACAACAAATATCCTTTGGAAGAGGATGTAGTCAAGGCCATTTCTGTTTATTGTGTATACTGTCTATTTATATTTACCTACAGTCTATGTATATTTAGTCTACTTAAAACACACACGGATGTGTTTGCTGAACAAACAGTAGCTTCTATTCCAAAGTTACATTTACAGTGAGAAGAGTGAAACTTTTAAGGTTGGTAGTACTTACATGGAGTGAACTACTACACAAGAGACACTAAAACTGGTTTTAATGGTTTAAAAATCTGCCCCATCCAAAGATTATTTTTTTAAAAAATTAAAGTAATAAATTAAGGATACTAAGACTTCAGGCTTGTTGTTTTACCTCTGAACAGCTAATATGACAATGTGTCATTGTTTAAACTCATCTGGCAACTAAGCATCATGCAGACACTCATCCTACCCCCCACCCCCACCACAGTGAAATGGGGAAGAGAATCAAAGGTAAAACTTCCAGGTTGAGAAAAGAACAGCTTAATAATTGAAACAAAGTAAAGTATAACAATAATATTAGCAAATAACAACAACAACAATAATAACATAAAACCCAAGGGAAAACAGTGATGCACAATACAAGTGCTCACCATCTGCTGGCTGATGCCCGACCCATGTCCCTGAAACCCAACCAGCCCCCCTTCCAGGTGATTCCTCCAGTTTATATACTGAGCATGCTGTTCTATGTTGTGGAATACCCCTCTGGGCAGCTCAGCTCACCTGTCCAAGCTATGCTCCCTCCCAGGTTTTCTGTGTTCCTCCTCCCTGTCTGAGCATGAGGCACAAAAACACCCTTGACTTAGGATAGACACTTTTTAGGAGCAACCAAACCATCAGTGTGTTATCAACATTATTCTCATACTGAAACCAAAACACAGCACTGTGCCAGAAACAGAAAAGAAATTAACTCTACCACAGGCAAAGCCAGGACACAATACAAACAAATATTCTAAAATATTAAAAATTAAAAGGAAGTTGATTCAATCCATTGGACATTTAGAGATTCTGTAATTTAAACTTTTGGGAAGCAGTCAAATAACTGGCTCTTCATCATGGTCCTGTAGTATCTGCTTCTCTGAGCAGTTTGACTTTGATATTCACTGCAAGCAGCAATAAGCAGCTTATGGTCCTCCAGTTACTACTCCATTTCTCCCTTGGTGTTTGAAAAGCTGTGTCCTTTCTTCACTGTTCTCCATAAAGGTGTGGAAGAGGAGGAAGTGACCAGGAGGGTTATGGGGGCCCAGAAGCACAATCCTGTGGGAAGAGAGTCCCATGAAGGAGACTCTCAGAACAAGGAAGGAATCTCAACATGTGAGCCAGAGAGCATCAAGCAAACATTGGAGATGTCCTCTTTTATAGAAAAAAAATTGAAGCTGAGGGAAAGAGTCATTCTAGTCTACTTACAATAGAAGAATAATATTTTTTTTTAATGACTGTTATGGAAGGGAATGTGGATAGCACTATCACCACCATGCCTTCAAAAATGCAACTAGATTTAGCATATGTGACAGGTAATATGAAAGGTGCTGTTATTCCTGGTTTAGGATTTGTAACTGCACCCATATACGTAAAAACCATTTCAACCTTTTAAAAAAAAATTACATTGAAAGATTTCAGTGAAAAACAGCATAGATACTCACTTAGCAATAGCAGTATAGAAAGAATAGAAATTATTAGTTTAGGATCCTTGCAAATCTTGTTGTTTCCTGGCATGCAAAACTCCTACATTTTTCTTGCCAAGAACAAGAAAATACATATTTCATCACAATGGCCTTAACTCTGACCAGTGCATTGTGGCTTTTATGTATTATTTGTATTATATTGATTTAGAGTAGAATTCATCTTCACTACATTTAGTCATTTAAAGTTAAGGGTTTCATCCTAGCTATTTGTCCAGGTTCCCCTTATAGTAAATGGAGAAAGATAAGTTCCTCCACATGGCAATTCATCCCATTTTAAGATAGGTGTCTGAGATAGACTGAAAGAATTGCTCTTTACTGCAGTCTCTCTCCACTGCTCTAGAGGAGTGCAAGTGGCTAGTTTAGGCAGAGCACCCAACTGTCAGATGGCTAAAAATTAGGCAAAAGCAATCCTTCCCACATATCTTCTTTTAAGGGATGCATTTAACTAAGAAATATCTCATAGTCAATTTGCCATGTGTTATTTTGTTAAAATCTGAAAACTGGTATTTCTTTGGAATCATATGCCTCAAGGAGCAACCATAATATCAAATAATAGTAAAATTACATGTGACTAACTGGTTGACCAGTACATAACATTAATGTGCACATAAATAATTCTCACATTCTCTTTCAAAAAGGGGCATTCATTTAGACTTCTGGTAGGAAACAATGCTAAGTGTTTTCTTTAAGCACCAGTTATGATTTAATTTTGAAATATTACAAAGCTGCAAGAATTAAGTACTCCTGAAAAATCAGGCTGATAATATTATTTTAGGGTCAAAGTAGGGGAGGAGTTGCAGTGTATTTTTTTCTATTTGATATTAATTGTATGTTCAGATTTTATTTTGTGTAAGTATGAGATGTGAAGTACCCACAGCTAATTTCTTTGAATGCCTTGGTTTGGAAATGATGCAACAGATATCAACACTAGTGTCTCTTAGCAACCTCAATTAGTGTTTGAAACAAAGGAGGGTTTGCAAGCTTTGACTTTTTTCCATGCGTTCATAAAATCTTATTTGTGTGTGAACACATTAGTGAATGAATGCACTACCAACAGTTTTTAAAATGGGGGAGAGAGGCCACCAGCTTCATAAATTATGAGGACAAGTGTTGTAGGGCAAGCAAGAAGGGCCCTTGTGGAGCCCTGCCTCTTTCCCTGTGCACCTGACAAGATATGCACATCCCCATGGTGGCTGAGTTAGCCATGCATGCCTGCACATCACAGCATGCTTTCCTTCCAAATGCTGGTAGGAAGGGCTAAAAAGCCACTGCAAATTAAGTGTCACACCTGGCAGCAGTGTAGGCAGCAAGTTGCTACCAGACCTCCTATTTCTTTCCTGTCAACAAATTGCCCTCTGACCTGGAAGGATATGTCCAGAGTGAGAAATTATTTGCCCTAGATACAAACTGGTTCTATGTCCTGTTCAATTAAAACCAGGCTTGAAAGGATTTAAATGTCTTTAGCTCAGTGTATGCAGGAGTTGTATTAGCCAACAGCTCCAGAAATAGTGATATTTTCAATGCCTAGTCCTATGGATGTGTCTTATGGAAGTGCAAGGTTCCTACTGATAGATAGGAAGATTTCACCAATAAAAAAATTTATTTTGGTTTCTTATTTTCTCTCACTAATTATAGCTACATCCTCTGACCATATTTTGTGAAATATCTCTTCCATCTCTAAAGTTTGGCACTTGCATATTCAGAAATAAATCACATTCTTGCTTCACAAGAGCTCGGTATGAATAAATTTGCATTCAGAATAAGTTGGTGGGGACAGAAGAGTGAGTCTGGCATTGTAATGACAGAGCTGTATTACTTATATTCATTTTTCGACACTTCATGTTGCTAGAATCACATCAAGCCCTCATGCCACTCAGTTTGCAGCAACCATGGAAGACTATGTAGATTCCCTCTAATGCTTTTCCATCCCTTGCCATTCCTTGGATGCCATTTCCTTCCCATTCCTTCTCCTGTACTAACACTTCTAAAGAAAAATTAAGAGGAAGCCTGTGTTCATCACACTCTGGGTGCTCTTGGACATTCTGCACCTTTTACAAGCCTTGCATCTCTGCTGCAACATCCCTGGCAGAGCAAACAAGCAGAAGCTGCATCCAAGGTGCATATCCAGAAAACTCATTGCTTCATTTATATTGTTGCCTGTTGCCATTTACATATTTTAATTCGAAAGGCAGAAGCACTTTTTATCCAATAACAACAGACTGACTTAGGGTTTTTTTTTCCTAGAAGCACGAAAGAAAAGTCCTTCAAGAGCAAAAACCTAAAGCTGACCATAACTTGGTCTGAAGCCACAGTAAAGACTCTAATAAATGAGGATCCACAAATCCTTAGATTGATTGCATATTCAGATTTTGATACTCACAGTTTAATTCCTACAGGGAACTTGTAGGAAATAAGAACTTTTTTAAATCCCTACAAAATAAATTACATACTCCTGAAACTAGCCTATATTTACCATTAGTGTATTGAAAAGAGCAAGATAATGATAAATTAACAGAGGTATATGTTTCTGTGTTATTTTTTATACCTTTTTTTCTTTTAAGTGAATACAGCAAATATAACATTCCAGCTATATACATATAACAGCTATAACATTCCAGCAGAAGTACATGATGGCTGTATGTATAGACAGAGAGGTAGATGGTCACAGACTGATTGTCAGAAAAACCAAGCACAGGAGTAACAAGAATTTCTATGGAGAAGAATGGAAAGATTTGCCAGGAGTGCTCCAGCCAGGACAACAGGAAACTTTTAAGATCCAGCTCTGTTACAAACATCTTAGAAATACAGGTTTTTTTGTGTGACCCACTGGTGTGTATCTGGCGCGCTGCAAACGCTTCTCCATGTTTTGCCTTCTCAAGGCATGACTTTTGTCCCTGGGTTGGTGTCCTGGTTTAGGACAGACTGGGGAAGAAAACCTCCCCTAGAAAACAAACCTTTTTCCCCCCCTTCCCCCAGCCCCGGGGTCGGGAAGGAAAACCTCGGAGGAAAGTGGAAAAAACCTGTTTNATCAGCCGGGGCAGCGTCCTGCCGAGAGAGCGAGAGGTGGGGGGGGCAGCGGGGGGAACCCGCCGCCCTAGACAAAACAAATTCCAAAAAGCGATTGGGATAGGAGACACCGTCAGCCTAGGACAGTTGGCTAGAGGCATCCACAGGGATTGACTTGCTGCTGGTGGGACTGCAAGGCTGGGCATGGCACTGGCAACCCATGTTCCACATGAACAGTGCCATTCCCCTGGGCTGTGCAGACCCCACTGTGCTGGGGCCAAGGGCTGTCAAAGCCCAGCACATTGACAGGCAGACAGACCCCCGTGGTTACCCACCCACTGGGTCAGTTCCCACACAGCAGCAGGAACAGAGGACCCCTGCTTGCTGAGGGAGCAGGAGGGGAGAAGCCTCAAGCCTTGTGTGAGCCCAGCTGCCATTTGGGAACGGGGTGGCATTTGCCAGTGAGGACTTGCCCGCTCCAACAGCCCCTGTCTGACGCCTGTGCGTGTCCAGTCTGCTGTGGCTCTTTGCCAGTGTTTCCAGGATATTTGTGTCTGGAAATCTGGGATGGTACCACCCAAAGCAAGAAGGTGGCAGGAAGAGCTTGCAGCTCCTGTGCTGAGCAAAAACACTGGATAAAAGTACGAGAGGACAGACCCAGAACCTTATGACAGGGCATGGAGCTTTGCATGTGGTCATCGACCTGGAAACCTCTGCATATGGAATATGATATCCAGTCCTCAGGGCTGATAACAAGCAGGGAGAAGAAGGACAAGGGGGCATTAAAGGGAAGGAATTTTAACCAGTAGGCCCTTAAACAATATGCATAGGTTTTTAAAGACCTTGTAACTCTCCAAAATCAGTGGCAGCTGGGTAAGAACTTTCCCATTGGAGTCCAAAGATTTAAGTGCTGTGAAATTTTAAATAGTCTATAGTCACTTTGGTGGTTTCCTTTATTGTTTCTTTCCTTTGGTAAATATGAAACTTTTTAAAAAGCTGAAGAAAATAATTCAGTATTTGAAGGCAGATGCCTGTGATGACCTAACAGACTTTTTTTTTCCTTTTTCTTTTCATCACTAAATACTTCTGTGGTTCTGTCAATGTTTCAAATAAGATTTCCAAGCACCAGTGAAATAGTTTCATGTTAGGGGTTTATTTTTATAATTCAGTGCATCCAAACTTCATGAAAAATATGCAAATCACCTTCATTATAACCATATCTTGTAGCAACATGCAGCATACATAGTGCCAAAAATGAATGCATTCATGGCATCTTCTGGTCCTAAGATCCAATTATGTCTTTTGTTGTTCCTTTTTGGCTTTCTGTGTCAGCTGCATGCTCTGTAAAGTTACTGATTACTGACCTGTTGGCAACTTTACAAATCAGCTTTGAAATGCAAGCTGTCAGTAGCTCTTGAGTACCCCAATCCCAGGTTACCAAGGCCATGAAATGCTGCATTGAATTTTTAATCAGTTTTCCCTCTGCTTCTGCTTAGCTTTTTCCAGGTTAAGGTCAATTTCGAAACCAGCTGAATTCTTTAATAATCACTGTCTTTGCAGTCCTCACTGGGTTCAAAAGGAAGAACAATTTTTTCTCTCCATTAATATTAATTTTTTTACTGTGGGGGCTTATTACAGGGGCATATTTTCTGTTTAAGTATTCATTGTTAGATCACAAAGTGCACTGCAGTCTAGCCAAAGTACTGCCTCATGAAGATAGGAGTGAACTGCCACTAACCCGAAATTTCACTGGTCCCAGGTTTAAAATGAAGCAAGGCTGCTATTGTAACCCATTCTACATTTTTTCCCTGCAGCCATGCTACTCAGAGCAGAAAGTTTGCCACCTCAGACACATGTCCTTTGGCTCACCTTTCTAAATGTGACAACTGCAGTTTATTTAGTAATTCTACCATCAAGCTTTGATCTCTGTTTTAAGAAGTTGCAGCTCTTTGTCCAAGTAGGCAAGACCAGAATAAGTCTTAATTAGAGTGCTAGAAATTAGGAGCTAAACATGAAACAAAACAGCCATCTTTATTTTCTCTTCAGTTTAACCACTGAAGAATTTATAATTTAAAATTTTGATTTAATGAGTAAGTGTTTATTTTATTGCAATGGTGAATAATCCATGAATGCTTTATTTTCAAGGATCCTAGTGATGCTATATTCTACTAAAGTACCTTGTAGCAATGTTATGTAAAAGTTCCTGTGCTATGATGACACACCTAATCAGATAGCTAGCAACCTTTCCTCACCATAGCTTCTTGCATGCTTTTACAGAATCTCATAACAATGTGACTTTTTCACCCTGGAGTGAAAAGACAGTTATAGTTACCCTTTACTACCAAAGAAAGTCAGTAAGAGGTGCCACTAAATGTGGTAGCATTTCTGGTTTAATAGTCAATAACATATGATAAAAAGATGCTGGTATTTAGTCAGTTCTTGAGCCTATCTGTTCTCTTTGAGGTTACATTTAGAACGACTGGGATTTCTGGGCACTGATAGCAGTGCCACTCTAAGTGAATTCCTGCAGTTATTTTAAAAGCTGTTTGCCCCCATACCACGAGGAATCTTAAAGCAGTCATTGACAATAATTGCTCAGGGGTAATCCAGGACATTTGAAGTATGGAGTCCACTGAAGTTGGATTTACTTATGTCTCTGAGCAATGCCTTGTACTGAATAAGCAGAGGTGCCTTATAACAAGATTCAAGGAAGGTGTTACACTACAGGTATCTATTAAAAAAATCACAAAAATGGAGGTAGATGGGGAATGAACTTACTGATTATGCACATTAGATATTGAAAAGTAGCTGATGATTCATGAATAACCAGCAAATAAAGCACCTGAAGAATCAACCTCAAAGTTAAGCAAATACTTCTGTGGTGGCCAGGTGGTTTTCTGTAAGGTAAGCTCTGGTGTCTCTTCAAGCTGTAGTCAAAATTCTCCTGTGTCTGGGGTTTAATACCAGTCCTTCCCCACCCTATTTCTCATACAAGTTGACATTTTTCTGCTTCTTTTTATGGATGATAGGCAAGAAAAATAATTTGGTCAGTCTCTTCTAACTGATGGAAAATTTATTTTATTAGTCATGAGGGAACTTAATAATAATTGAGAACCTTCTTCTTCTGTCCTTTTCAGTGGAGATTCGTCAATAGTTAACATGTTTTGAGGTGGTAGGAGGACCAGTGCACAGAAAGACACACTTGCTGGACTGTTATCAAAAGGCTATTCCCTTATGAAGGCAACAGTAAAGATACTTCCTCAGTGTCATTTACTTACAGCATCTTTAAGGAATGTACTAACCAGCTGTGATGCTCCCTTGAAAAACAACCAGATGTGATGCTTCCTTGAAAAATTTAGGAAAAATTCAGATTCTCTATCAAGTTTTTGTTGTATGGTGGTGCTGTGGGAGATCTCTTGCCTTCTGGGAGATTCCTACTGCTGGGCCTGGAGCCACTCATGTTCCAGTTTTAACAGTGGATTTTAGCCATCTCTGCAGAGAAGATGAAGAACTGAGCAGGTTACAAACTCTTCAGAGTTTTATGGATGCAGGAGTCTACGCTGCTAAACCTGTCTTAATTTGAAACATGGGAGGTGATAGATCCTTTATAGATTTCCTATGGCAGGCTGCTATGGATATGTAGTTACTGGTCTCACAGACAAGTTGGGACTTCACTTTACCACACAGGAGAAAAGCTTTCAATGAGAACTCAGTATTCTGGTGCTATTTGTAATTATTTTATTGAACCTATTTTAGTAAGTACACTCCAGCACACTTTATTGACACAGCTGAGAACAAGAATAATATTTCTTCCCTGTGGCTTGGAAAGCAGGACAGCATTGGAGAAAGCAATTATTCAAAGATCTTTGAAAGGAAGGAGGAGATAATAATGCTGGAAATAACACCGATAAAGGACAAGGACTGGATAAACTGAAACTGAACAAGAAGTGTAGTAAATAGGCAATTTGAGGCAACTTCATTTTGAGAAATAACTCCTGCACCAAAGATAGCTGCTGATGACAACAGCAGTTATTTGTATAGGTAGTACCCATAATGTGATAATTGATGAGCAAGCCACTTCTTGAGGGAGATCATTCCATCATGTAAGATCTTTTAGATTTTAACTTTGTGTTTTTGATCGTCGCTTTGGGTTGATCATAGGAGAAATGATAATGGTTTTCATTGATAAGTGACCTGTAAAGCTGACAATGGGACTTAAAGTACAGTACAGCTCACACTGCTACTCACACAGTGCATAACTCATAAAGGAAGCGTAAGGGAGAGCAATTATCTTTTCCAAACATGAACTCAGAATCTCTACCTTGGTAATACAAAAACCCAAAAATAATGAAGAAATCTTTACCAACTGTGACTCTGACATGCTTTACCTGGCAACTGTCAGGGTTTTGAGAAAGTCACAGAAGCTGAAGTGTGATATTAGTGCACTGTGAGGGCCATGAAGAGGATCAGAGGGCTGTTTGCATCTTTCCTATGAAGACAGGCTGAAAGAGTTAGGGTTGTTGATCCTGGAGAAAAGGCTCTGGGGAGACATCATTGAGACCTTCCAGTACCTAAAGGGGGCTTATAAGAAAGAAGGAGAGGGACAATTTACTGCAGGAGATAGTGATGCGATAAGGTGGGCTGGTTTTAAACTAAAAGAAGAGAGACTGAGATTAGATGTTTGGAGGAAATTCTTTACTGTGTAGTAAGGCACTGAAAAGTTTGCCCAGGGAAGTCATGGATGCCTAAAAAGCAAAGTTTGACACATGCCATTGTGTATCACACCCTGAACTCTGGAGTTTGGGTACAACCAAAAAGGCTTGGACTGTTTTTGGTTTTCTGGCCTTTTTTTTTTTTTTTTTTTTTTTTTTTTTTTTTTTTTTTTTTTTTTTCAGTCGTGTATGAAGCAATGAAAAGAGATCACAGGAAAACCCATCTCTTTGCTCATTATGCTTCCTGCTGTTTGGTGTGCAGCTACTCACATGAGGTATGTATTTGCATGCAGCTTTTCCCTTGCTTTGCTTGTGACTAAACAGAGAGGGGAACCCCAAAGAGACTCGTTAAACCTATGAAAGCTGCTACAGTTTGTCACATGTGGCTTTGCACACACAGGTAGAGCATTGCTTTTATTGTAAGCTGCAAGTCTCTCTTTCTGCAACAATAGTATTTCATGTCACTGCTTTAGTCTCAAGAGGAGCTGCTGTTAAATGGTAGATGTTAGTTTAATATTAATAATTGTCTTAACTTCATACATCTACAGGTTTTCATCTAGTAAAAGGGAGCTATTCATTTTTTCTCATGAAAACAACATTCCTCTGAAGGGAATTTAACAGATGTATGGAGGCTGATGGCAGGTGCAGCATAATGAAAGCAAGACACTTTGAACTGTCAGTGGCTCTCTAACTGCTCTTTGTATTACCCTGGCAGAGGTGTGCCTGCTCCAGTTCAAAACAGCTGCTCTCTCACAAGTGTACTCCTGGCTCCCATTCACCACCATGCACGGAAAAGCAGGGCTGCAGAAGGAGAAAATATATAGAGAAAAAATATCTGGATCAGGTGAAAAACATCTGCCTGAACGTCAGCATAGTTTAGAGCAGTCAAGAGAGCCTGTAATGTTTTCTATAACTTGCATATTGTCATTTTTAAGGGGGAAGGCTCAGAAAATGAAGATTCATTAAAGCTGTAGCACTGGGTGTCAGGCAAACCTCTTTCATCATCCAGCACACCACCGTGGGGAGTGCTGCTCTTCTGCAGAGTGCTCTCCATTTTTCTCCAGGTAGTATTAAATTGGTGCTAGGGCTTCTGCCACTTTTCTCTAGGAAAAGACATTAATAGGTCTTAGCAGTAAGGGATGTTTCTTTCTAGCTAAACTACAAAAAATCTTTCTCCCATTTTATGTTATTTTAATTATGTTGCTAGTTTGTAAGGCATTAAGAGTCTCTCTTTGTGCCTTTTTTTTTTTTTACATTCTTCACCTTCTTGTCATTTGAATAACAGAGTTGCCTATATTCTACATTCTCCACTTATTACTCTTTTGACCATTTAATCAATTTGTGCCTTTCTTTTTTTCTTCATAATTCCCTCATCTCTGTCCATATCTTTCCAGATGAAACTCTCAGAACTGTCTGCAATATTAATAAAGAATGCATAACACTGTAGTAAAAAGGTTTCTTGACATGGTTTTGGGGTGGCCTGTAAATCTCTTGTGGTAAAGTCAGAATGTAAGCTATGCAGCTCACCTGAAATCATGGTCTTTATACTAAGGTTGTAAGATATATAATTTTGAGACTGATGCAGAGGTCTTTTATAATACTATTGTTCTTCTAAAACTATTTTTCTAGTATTATTCCTTCAAGTTTATTTTTCTTTCATTTTTAGTTTGTCTTAGTCAATCAGTGGAGTTTTTTCCAGGAAGAATTGATATCCTTCAACACTGTATATAGAAGCCTTTCTGTTCTGCCTTTTTTTTTTTTATCCATGTGATTACACAAGGAATGGGACTACCTTTCCTGAGGCAGACACTGAGACTTCTAGACTGTCGTCAGAAGAAACAGGAATTGAAAAGAAGATTATAAGTATTCTATGCAATTGTGTATGCAATAGTCTAATGTCTGCTTCTGGAAGGCATGGAAGGATGCAACTGCTATTGCATTTTACTATTGATGAAGATTTAAAGAGAAAACAAAATATTCTCAGTGGCCACAGAAAGTTGTCTCAATTCCTGTTGTCAAATGTCTTATTATAGGAACAGGAGAAAATTCAGGGCCATGTCATGTCACCATGAAATCTGTCATTCTCTACAAATACCTGAAAGGAGGTTGTAACAAGGGACAGGACAAGAGGAAATGTTCTCAAGTTGCACCAGGGCAGGTTTCAATTAGATTACAAAAAGGAAAATGTTGTCAGGCACAGGAACAAGCTGCCCAGGCAAGTGGTGGGATCGTTGTATCTGGAAGTGTCCAAAAGGTGCGTGGATGTGGTGCTTGGGATATGGTTTAGCAGGGAACACAGTGGTGCTGGGTTAACAGGTGGTCTCAGTGATCTTGGAGGTATTTTCCAGCCTTACAGATTCCAAGATTCTATGAATCTTGGAGGACATACTGCATCCTTAAATAAATAATTGAATAAATGCTGGCAAAACCAGATTATACCTGCATTATCAGTATATAACCAGAGATCTGTTTCTTAACTGTCTGTCTTCCCATTGTGAGTATAGTGCATCCCTGTGAGATCTTGACTGAGAAAAGGGCATCTGCCATCTAGCACACTGTTTTTAATAAACACTGATTCTGAATATGTTGCAAAACAGTGGTTTACTCTACTAATTTAATTTTCAAATTTTATTTGGAAATGCATGTTTGTCTGCCTTTCCTATGAAGTAACAGGCCACACTACATAGGCTTATTGACACGCTTCATTCAAGAAATGGTGGCCCCAGCTCAATAAAGCACTTAATCATGTGCTTAAAATTAAATATATCCTTGAGTATATTACTGAAAATCCCCCTGCAGAAGGATTTTGCTGAACAAAAATGGCTTTAGGCATATGTCTGGGTACTCTGCTGCATGAGTGAGTACCTACTTGTGAGCCCTATTACTCTGTGAATTGAATGGAGACACTCAAAGTGTATAAAATTCAGCATGTTTATGACATGTTTATGATTTTGGAGGATCAGTACTTTATATCTGGTAGCACATATTCACATGAGGAGCCCTTTAATAATGAAAGGATTCAGAACTGGTCTTTTTTAAGGAGCAGTTTTGTAAAAAATCCTTAATAAAAAGTGTAAATTGCAAAGTAATGATATTACTTGAGTTCCCTAAGGCAAGCCTGACATCCTCGTGTTTGTATACAGTAAATAAGCCTACAGAGGAAAAAATCCAGACCAATAAATGGATTCTAGAAATGAGTTTGGTAATGAAACTTTATGCAGTAAGACATTTGCCAGTGAAGGTAAGAAGTGTGGCTGAAACACTGTTAGAAATAAAGGTTCTTTAGTCTGCCTAATATTTCATTGGCTTTTGAAACATACATTTACATAAATACATTTCCTTATGACTCCCTTGAAGATGGGATTTAGTGTTTGGATGATAAAGATTCATGTTGTTACTCTTCTTAAAAAAATCCTTTTCTGCAACATGAGGAGAAACTCAGGAAATCAAGTTACCAGCAAAACAATAAGGCAGGTCAGAGTGAGCTGAACATATTTTGTCTTAAACTGTGAAAAGGCAGACAGCCCTGAAGTTTTAAGCTTCTGTGTTAAAAAACTCGAGGCCCCAACCATACAATGTCTTGTACACATGAAGCATGAACTAATACAGCGCACCTTTAGATCAATCATCTGCTTTCATCAGCCTTCTCC
Source organism: Dicaeum eximium (assembly GCA_013396995.1). Classification (NCBI taxonomy): domain Eukaryota; kingdom Metazoa; phylum Chordata; class Aves; order Passeriformes; family Dicaeidae; genus Dicaeum; species Dicaeum eximium. Next base: position 847,225 of record VWZP01004983.1, read on the forward strand.
TCTTTGTCTACTGGCAGAGTGGATTTAAGCTATTCTTGTGTGATACACAAAATTCAGAGCATCTAGCAGAGCAGAGGAAATTTAGAATAAAACTTCATCTTTACAGAGCCCTTACATACTGAATGAAGCTGCTCCCATCACCAGACACATAATTTGACTCAAATGCCTGTACTGTCCTGGCTTGTTTTCTAAGCAGTCAGTGCCCTTCTGGGATGAACACTGAGTACCACAAAGAGACAAAGGTTTAAGCTCAAGCAGCTGCTGTACTGGCCAGCAGCTACTCAGCCTGGCTTTTAGGAAATGCATACACAGACAAGGAAGCCGTGCTGCAGACTCCTGAGGTCAAACATTTATCATTAGAGGCATCATTTCCTGATATTAGAGGCTCCAAATCATTAGTCTTTTAATACACAATATCAATAGATGTAATGAAAAATGCACAGGATGTAGAGAATCCCCTGAATCTTAATGTACTCTCCGCCATTGGAAGCATAATGCAGTGTCTGTGTCAGCTGAGCTGGAGAAAAACAGAGGGTCAAATGGTGAAAATGGAGAGGAAGGCAGCAGCAAAACCTCTGATTCTGGTGTGAGAATGCAAATCGCCTCTGTTCCCGGGGTCAGCACAAGCTGTGCCTCTGGAAATACACCGAGATGAGTGGGATTTCTGCAGCATGCCTGCCTGTTCTGGCTCCTGCACAGTGAGACGTTTCACACTGTGCACAGCAGATGGGAGCTGGGAAGTTCAGCCCAGGCACTGAAGCTTGCATACATACTCAAAAAAAAAAAAACAAAAAAAAAAGAAAAAAAAGAAAAAAAAAAGGAAAAAAAAGGGCATATATTGTGTGTGTCACCAGGCCCTGGCAGAGCTGCTGCTGGGAGAGTGTCACTGGGATGTATCTGGGTGCATGTGCACTTCATCCTTGCACGCCCCTGGGACATCACATGAGCTCGGTTGTGCTACCAGCACATGGATGCTCACAGACAAGTGAAACTAAACCTTCAGGACCAGTGCTGAGCCCTTTCTTTGCAGATTCTACAGCAGACCAAACCCACCTTTTCCCTGGGTATGGATATTGTGACTTTACTGAGTTTAAAAGTAACTTTCTAAGGATCTCCCATCATTGAAAGTAAGCAGAAACTTTATCTGAGTCTAAACAATGAGTTGCCTTTTTAAATTGTAACAGCAGATGTAGCTGTGAATAACAACAGACTGATTAAATCCCGTACCCCTGGTTCTGCTTAATATTTCTCTGCTTTAAGTTCTCACAGGATATGCAGATGATCTTCAAGTGAGATGGGGATCCTCCTCCTGTGTCAGGTTTTCTGAATCACAAATCCATCAAATTCAAAGAGACAATAATAACACTATATTAATTTCTCCATCCTATTGAGCTTTTGTATTGCCCAGTCCAGAGGCTTAGAAAAGCTGTTTATTTGCACAGCATAAGGCAGCCTCAACTAAAGTCAGCCAACTAAAGCCTCAGCTAAAGCCAGTCTAACCTCTCTCCATTAGTCATGATCAAGAACAGTGTATCCTCAACCTTTTTGAACTGCTAGGTGCACTCTGACTTTTTTAAAAAAATCTACAAATTCTGTTGTGCAGTATTGCTGCAGTGATTTCCATTTAGGATAAAATAAAAGGCTGAATTATATTTAATTTTTTACCTTTATTTCCTCCACTCCTTTCTCCATTTCTGTTTGTTTGCTCAAGTGTTGAATATATCTATATTTTTTAATGTAAATGTAGTTTTACAAGTCTTTACATGCAACGTTTAATCTGTAGAACATTGGTGTGGGAGATAAATAACTTGGTTTTGATTGTACATGGCTGTGTATACATGAGGACATTTCTTGATACAGTGATTTCATTAGGTTAGTCAGAACCTCTAAATTGTAAACCCACAGTAACCCTGAAGACAAAAAAACTGTGTTAAATTTCATTGAGAGGCTGGTTTCTGTAAAGAAAACCATGAATGCACAGACAAAAAGTGCTTTTTGAACTGATCTCTTCAAAAGAATTTCTACCCAGATGCCCATGGGAATCTGAAATTTACTGACACATATGGGTTTTCTTCAGCTCTTGCTTCTCTACAAGGCTAGTGTGAGAAATGTAGTCCCAGGGAAAGCCTTAAATATTTCTATTTCTCACTGCAAGAAGCATTACTACCAATCCATCACATGAGCTGAGATTTCCAAACTCATTTCTCGCCCAAATTAGCAGACATACAACTTTGGATAATTGGGGCAAGTTCTTTGTTCATTTCTGAACAAAACTGTAGTTCCCTGAGCATCTCCCCCGCCACAGAAGTTACCTCAACTTTGTTCCTAGGCAGGAAACTGCATCCCCACTCAAGTGCTGCTCTCAGGTTTTTGAAGCATAATGGAGCTTTAGGCCTTTGAGGGGAGGATGAGGAGAACTTGAAGGAGGAGGTCAGAGATTGCTAAATTAAGGCTTTTCATTTTGTTCTTGAGAAATGAAGAGTCAGATGCACCACTAGAAGCCAATTCACAGCTCAAGAGGCCAGAAGCATCCCCTGGAGATGTTTCTCCCACACTTCACTCACCAGAGAAAGAGCCCAGGGTGACAAGGCTCCTGTTTGGGTGCCAGAAATAAGTGCTTAAAATTAGGTAGACTGATCTCTCTCCTTTACATTATCACAAATCCCCATTGTGCTCTTTGGTAGAGCTTGCACAGGGCAGTTCATTAACACAATATTGATGTTCTGTGACAAGTGAAGAGGCCAATAAGTGCAGTGCTTGCTGTAAATTATTTGACCCATTTGATACCTGTTTTTTCCTTAATTCTCTTAATGGTGCAGTGCGTTTTCCTATCTCAGTGACATTCAGTTGCATATATTGTTAATTTTGGCTTTGTAGCTTGCATTTAGATTACAGCTTGTGTGTCCCCATAGTGGTATCAGTTGCCTGAAATCTTGACTCCTCAGTGTTGTGTGGCTTGCAGAAATGTCAGCTGGTCCAAGGGAGCGGTTTTAAAAGAAGCAGAGCTGATCTGACATTCTTCAAAGGAAAGCCTGGGAGACTCATCTCTGCACCTGGGCTTGTTATATGCACTGAGCAATGGGAAGAGCACTGTGAATGCTGTCAGTCGAGCAGTGAAGAGGGACAGGCAGCCATGTCAAAAATGACAACGTTTCTTTTACTAGTCTTGCAAAAGATGTCTGCAGTGATGTGACTGCAGATGACATCAAACAACATAAGTGGCTGGTTTCTGCAGTAGATTGAAATTCATCCAGTTCCCTGTGTTCACTGTGATGACTTTCAATGCTAATTCTCAGTGAGTGAGGCATGAAATATATTCACAGGCTATAAACAGTTAGGATACTTTTAAGTTATTTGAGGTACCTGTGATGTAAACATCTGTGCCTCTTGCTTTTGTGCATTTTTTCCTGCATTTCAATTATGCAGTCAAAGAAACACTGGAAAAGGGGAGAACAAGTTTGCTGATCTAGTTCTTTTTCCTTTTTGAAAGGAAAGAGTGCCTCATTGTCTGAGTAGAGGGAAACATAAGATAGAAGCACACTTTCATCTTCACCAGCAAGGAAGAGATCAGCTGAATTGATGCAAATGAGGTGTTTTCGAAAGTGATCCCCAAAGCTTGCTGTGTTCACCAAGCAAAATTGGTTGGGTTGCTTAAACTTTCATTTGGAAACCTAAACAATGTGAGATGGTATAAAAGATCAAAAAGTTTTAGCTTGAGTTTTACTGCATAACTGTAATGCTCTTTGAAAATGAAGCTAAAGCCAGCATTCAGCACTGACAGTGTCCTGCACTTCCAACAGCCTGTGTGCTTCACTGTATTTTAAGAGGATGCTTCTCAGTCCTGACTTCAGATAACACTGTGCTTTTCTTAGAGCTACCTGGAGAGGCTGCAAAATGCAGGGAGAAAGGAGGGATTCCTGCTCCAGTGCAGAAGGTCACAGGAATGTGCCAACAGGAAGTGCTCCCTGGCATCTGTAGAACTGGGAGGACAGTCTGTCAGTACATCAAATCTAATCCAAGGCAGATGGGATTATAGTTGTATAAATAAGAAAGCTATCTCTTGTTCAATATAAACTGATTCTAAACATTTTTTTTTAAAATAGCAAAAAACTTCTTCCTTTTTCATGCATTACACTCAGCATCTGCATTGTCTGTTAGCTCCTCTGCTATATACTCTGCTTTTACAGTCAGCTAACAAGAAAGAGAGACATATTCCTGTCATGAATTTTGGATTTCAGTCTACTGGCTTTTTCACATAAAAGGCATATGTGGCTTCAGCAGCAAGGGGCTGGCAGTCCTCCCTTTCACAAGGAGATCTAGAGAGCAATGTGCATCCTCTCTTCCTGACTGCCCACCTTGAATTCTGGGTTTTGTACAATGGAATAGCTTTTATAGGATAGGGTGAGAATATCTTCACCTTGAAATAGATCACCAGATGAAAAAGGAAAAACTAAATAAAGAGGAGTAAGCCCAGGACTCTTGCAATCTGGGTGTGCATCCTTGCTGTTTTAAAAGGTTCTGGTGCCTGGAAAGCTGGGTTTGTTTCTCTGGGTTCTTGTGTAGGGTGCTGAATGAAGGCTCCTTGACTCCAGTATCAGAAGGCTTATATGATTTATTAGAATGACTCTATTATTCAGAAGGTTTTAGGGCTAAGTTGCCCACGTTCAGAGTTACATGTTTTTTCCTTCACCCTGGTCAGAGCAAAACTCCCAATGCTTACAAAGTCAGAGAGATTACAACCTCTACATCATTGGCTAGAAAGAGAAAACTACATCTCCTGTATCAGGAGACAGAGCAAAGGAATGCATCTGTTGTCCTTGAGTCCACACACAGACACAGGGTTGTTTTTACAGAACTCTGCAGAGAAGTGAGCTTTTCCCATGGAAGGAAAAATGTCCAGCAAGTTTCCATCTAAGAAACTTATAAAATGGCTGTGACACATCCTCACCACTGAGCAGCCTGACTCACGAGCTGTGGTGGGTCTCCCCTGAGCCACCCCAGCAGTTTGCACAGCCAGTGGTTCGCCCTGTCCTGCCAGCAGGAGCTTCTGCTGGAGTGCTGTGTCAGCTCCTTGGCTCCTTCATGACCTTTGAGGCTGCTGGCATTTCAGCCTGGTGTCCTGGGCTGCACCTGTAGCACCCAAGCAGCAAACAGGAGCTGGGCACCCAAGGGCCCTGCCAGGCTGGTGAGGCAGAGCTGGGGTGCTGAGCCACGTGCTGGTGTTGGGCTCCTGCACTGTAATAATCTAGCTTGGGGTGCGGGGTGTTGCTGGGAGGGCTTCAACAAAACCTGCTGGATGGAGCCTCTCAGGGAAGAGCCACAAGTCAGCTGCTTCTGGATCCTCCTTGGCTGCAAGCACATAAGAGTTGTTTTTCTCCATCAAGGCTGAGACACCGCTGGGTGTAGAAGGAAGCAGAATTACAGATACTTGTGTTGGGATTCATCTCATCTACCTTTAGGCTTTTGTCCCATTAATATTTTTATATAAGCTGGTTACATCAGGATCCCATTGATGAAAAATAGGCCTTGTTGGGATGTGATTCATCAGGCTGATGTTTTCAGCATCTTAGGAGCTTTTTAAAATTTTACAATGAGCCTCCTCTGTGTTGGTATGTTTATTTGCAATACCTAATTATTGTAGTCTTCTGATAAAGGTGCAGTAAGAACACCATCCTTCCTTTTAAAAAATTAATTTCTCCAGATATCTGTTTCATAAAAGAGTAGGAAACGGGAAAAAAGATTTAACATTTCTCTTTTGAAATGCCAGGAAATAAAGAAGGGAAGTAGAGCTGAATTTAGATGGATCCATAGGGTCCATATATTTGTGACCTGACACAGTATCCATTTCCTGATTAATACCTCTTCAACATTCAATAAAACAGAATAAAGGCTTCTATTTTATTAAATATTAATTAACCTTATAGTGTTTTTAGGGAAGGCAATAGGAGTAAAGCACTGATGGAGCGAGATAACTGAAGGGATAACAGTAAATGAGACACAATTTCCCCGATTTCTAGCAAAAGCTCTCCTGGCTTTATGCTACCACTTTATCTAATTATATCTGATTTTTTTTTCAACAACAAAACATGTAGAGAAAGAAAAAGAGAAGAAAGCACAAACAGCTTGGGTCTTTGGAAAAAAAAAATTGTCACTGAAAGCAATTTTCCCCCTTCTTTGTTTACTGATGAAGGTGAAGCAGTAACTCAACATGCAGGTACAGACGTGATAATTTACTTGTCACTTAAGTGCTGGAAAAATCATTCTTAATGATAATTGTTGTATTAAGGTTTTTTTCTTTCTTCTTCTTCTTCTTTTTTTTTTTTTTAAACATGAAGGCAGCTGACTATTCTTTTTCAACAGTGCACTCTACTGTTATTTATTCCTGCCCCTTATCACCCTACATGTATTTTTTTACCCATCAGAGTCAGAGAGGGATATATTGTGTTTTATCATTCAGCACAAAGGCTATTTTTGGTCCTCAGTCTGGTCTTCTCTATCCATTTGGCAATGCTGTTCATGGTTGTTAAGGATGTGCAGATAGAAAAGGTACCTATAATTTGGTTTAATTCTCTTGTTTACAGAATCAACCCTTTTCTTTAGATGACCATTTCTCAAATGCAGTACATCATAATCTTAATCAGTGATTTTATAGTATCTTTAGCACATCTGTTGAACTTGTATACACAATGCATTTAAGTGATTAAATTTTATTTTAAGCATTCAAAATAAAAGGTAAGGGAGCTACTTCTTTGGAAAGATGGTGGTTATTTAGTTCAACTGGCTAGAGGTAAAATACATTTTCTTTTTTGTTTGTTTGCAGTGATAGGGATGGTATGCAGTTTACATAAATGGGAATCATGCAAATTAATTTGTTTTGAAAATCGTCACCCTGAAAATTCAGATAATGCAGCAGCAATGGAATGAGGTATCAGGTACCCATCCCACTTGAGAACACAGTGAAATTACAGGAGAGCAGGTAAAGATTGCAGCTGTCAGAAGTACTTAAAGCTGTACCTACTAAGGAGAAGAACATGCAGTTACAACAGAGGTGAGTTTTTCTTCACTTCTAATTAAGCAAATAAACTAAAATAGAAAAGAACATTGTGTCATATATCAGTGCATGCAGGAGGCAATGTGAACAGGACCCTGGCCTCCTGGCTTGGCTTCTTTCCCTAACTCTGATGAGTAAAACCCATGCCCATGAAGAATTCAAGTCCCAAACAAGATTTCTCAGTAAAAGGTCTGTGAAGGACAGGACTTGAAGTTATGGGCCATTACCAAGGGAGATGCCACCAGCAACAACTTGTCATGCATGCATATCTTTGCCAGACCCGCTACAACCCATCAGGTCAAGTGACAATGCAACTATCCACCTCCACCTACTGCAGCCCCAGCGCAGATGAAACGCGCAGAACCAACGATTATAATGTGGCTACAAGTAAGATTTACACTAGGAGGTAAGAATGGAAAGAAAGATATGCTGCAGGGAAGGGAAGGTGAGAGATGAAGCTGGAGGCCACTTTCCTGCTGTTATTGTTTCCAGTGAGTTGGGCAGCACAAGGGTTTAGCATGCTGCTTTCCCACAGCAGCAGCTGCCAACCCAGAAACAATGACACTTCCCTCAAAAACAGCAAAAATCCTGGTTCTTCAGGCCTGCACTATAGCTCATGAGGTATGGGAGGGTCACAACAATCTGGTTATCCTCAGCAATCTGCTGTCTTATCTAACCAGGTCCCTTGGTCCCAGCATGGCCAGATTGCAGATCTGTCCTGCCCAAAATGAACAGTTTGCCTGATCTCACTTAGGCAACATCACTATCTAGTAAAATTTTGATGATGCCCCTTTAATAAGGCTGGAGTTTCCTTTTTTTCTCCTTGTCTTCCTTGTGACATAGCAGAGCCCTTCAGAATGTATTAGCCCTCAAAGCAAGACCTTCACAGAAAGAAAGGCAAAAACAATTTCCAAAATTTGGGAGTAATAAATAATTTCTTTATTACATTTATGGTAAGAATTCCATTTCCTTTTAACAGCTCCCTTTTGTGTCCCTAAATCCACTTTATAAAATGTTTTGCAGCAAAAACCATTTACAGACAAGGTAGTCTTTGTGGATTAGGGTGTTTTAAGCATAATTTTTCCTTTTCCACCAACAGAGGGAGTACAGTTATTTTTCCCCTCCAGAGCTTTTGGCCATAAGGCTTAGTTACGTGAGGCCAGTAACTTCACTGTGGGTGTTACATGTGTCAGGTCAGCAGGTCAGTCATATCTTGGTTTGCAATCTTTAGAAAATCATGGTGCAGTATAAACCAGATCAGACTGTGTAAGATTAAATCAGAATATCTGGTACTGTGGGCTGAATGGATGTTGCACCAATTATGAGATGCATATCAAAATTTTGCAATGTGGTGCACTCACTTAAGGACAAGTGATGAGATCTGTTAATTGCATTATATTATCTACTCCTAACTGCACCATTAATGCATGTCAGCACCACTCCTGACAGGGCTGGCTTGAGGGGTTTTTACTGCCGTAGGCAAACTGGAAAGTGTGTGCCACTCTTAGCCACATTTACTTCCAGAGTAAACAGTCAAAACAGTCAGTTGTATCTAGGTCTCAATTTTAAATTATACACCGGTGACTTATTTAAGTAATTAGGGCCATATTATCCACCCCAACAGCCAGAAGATGTTTTATGAAGAGGAGTCTTCATAAAAGTAATTACATTTCTTTCCTGATCCCTCCTGGACTATGAAGTACTTGTGCAATTGCACTGCCTAGTGAGAACTCAGGAAATGCAAAAAGCATGAGGCTGGGAAAAAACAGATATTTATTGCCCAAGGCCATATCCTCTTTGTGGCATCAGAACCTGGCTGACCTGAAGGGAAATGCCTGAAAAAGTTAATATGGGGTTTGTCAGTGCTTTTTACCCTAAATTCTTCTCTGTGTCCTTTTGTGTCTTGTATTGCTCCCAAATTACTATTAGACCTCCCCAAATTCCTTACTTCTAATCAATATTATACTTCTATATACTATTGCCCTTCATCATATATTTGCAAAGTATTTATTTGCCATTGTTTTGATCTGAAATCCTAATGTGCCCTGGAGAACCAGCCTCCCCTTTTCTGCACAAAGCCACCTCGTGCTGCCAACTCCCCATGGTGCCCATGGGGACAGGGCACTCGTGCTGGCTTGGCAGCTTTGCTCTGCACTCTTGGTGCTAAACTTGCTGCTCTACCCTTCTGGCTGTATGGGAGATATCTCTGAATTCCAACGAGCTGCAGCTGACCATAAGATTCTTTTGGTTACTATGCATAAGGGAAGGCAGATTTGTTGGCTTCTATGCATGTAAGCTTTATGTCCTGCCGTGTTTCCTTCTAGATATCAAGCTGTGTGTGAGAGGAGGTTGGTATGCCCTCCTCTTCTGTCCTGACCTCAGTTTTGTTGCTTGCTACACGGGGAGTGTGAGGGAATGTGGGTGGAGGAAATGTCTTATGGTAAAAATCAGAATCCATGTATGTGGAGTGAAATTTTTTTAATACGAGCTGAATTATATCTGAGTTGGAATCAGATTATTTGATATAGCTAAAAACTCAGGAATTTATAACCTATTTTTTCTCCTCTGCAGTCAAAATATCTAAATTTATTGTGAGTCAGAAAGTTGAAACAATTGGTTTGTACATAATACTTTCTGTAGCATTTTAATTGAAAATAATTATTTCTACAATCTCAGGGTGAAATACTTCATCTCGGTGTACTGAATCAAATTGAAATGTTTGATGCATAGTAACTCTTCAGTTTCCAAAGGAAAGCTCTATGGACCTTGTATTTTGCTTGTTGTATTTTACCCTGCCTTACAGGAAGGGCTAATTTGCTGTAGTATATTTACCATCAGCCTTGCAAACCATGAGATTCAGCTTCCTACATGACTTGCCCATAGGGGAAGATACATAGCATCACAGCCAGACCAGGAAGTCCATGAGAAATCATGGAGTTAGGTAGCATCTGCATCACATCAGCATCTGCATCATCTCCAATGGGACTCCCACGAGGTGGTGAGCAGATGCAACTTGACATCAGTATGATTCAAATGAAACATTTCTGCTCAATAAACCAAAGCATTTTGATTGAGTGGGACCACCCTGGAACAAATAACTTTGTTTTTATTTTCCCAGGTTTGGAAAATAAAAGTTAGCATAAATCACTTAACAAATATCTTCCTGAAAATGCTAATATTTCCACTTCAAAACAGCATGTGCAAATGTTTGTGTGCATATACAGATACATATAAGTGTATCTGTATATGCACCTACAAATTGAAGGAAGCTTGTATATGTTTCTCCTCATTTTCATTTACCTGGCATGCTTGCCTGCATTTTAGAAATTAAGAAGCGATATGACCCCAGAAGTTAAACTTGCTGTGTTAGACAAATGGGTTACTGTGGTTAAGAACATCAACTTTCTATTTTCCTTCTTTTTTTTTTTTTTTTTAATTGCGACTGTGTCACCTTGGAAAGTGAGTTGATTATGTGGTACAAAATATGCATAAGACAGTGCTCGGTCTGAAGGACTGGCTGGCTCAAGGGATCAGCAATCTAATGTGGGACCTTTCACCCCTTAGCCACTAGTCTGAGTCTGGCATAGGTGAGTAATAAAAACACAAATCTCTCTGCAGCTGGCAGCCATTTGGATGAATAAATAAACTGAGCTGATAATGTCAATATAATTTGGCAGAAAAAGATCCCGCATCTGTGCAATAATTAGTGCTTTTGGGGTATCTCTGCAAACAGAGAAAAACCTGAAAGGGCACGAGGATTGAAAATAGCAGTGTGTCATGTTTCTGTAATATTTCCCATCCTGAATTATACCAAAGCATTTTATAATTTATTAACTTTGGTCATGTTGCAGCGTGTATCTCCCTGCAAATTCAAGACACCGGGGTCTGCTTAAATCTGATCATCCACTCTACTTAATAAGGACACCATGAACACTGAATTTGTTTGTGTTTAAAACTTCCTAAAGACGGAGTTCTGGGGCTCTGCTTGAAATACAAGAACACAGGGGAACAAAGCGCTGAACTGGCTCCAGGACTCTCTTCCTACAGTTACTTGGCAACATGGCCCTGGCTCTCCCTCCTCGCCGCAGTCCCCAGGACCTGCTTTTGGTTGGGGTTAATTAGATGTTGCTCAGTGCATTCCCTGGCTAAGGCTAAAGTCTTCTGGGAGCTTTCTTGTGGCCTAAGGCTGAACTCACAATAACTATGCTAATGAATTAATGGGAACAAGCAGGAAAAGGGTGAGTTACAGAAAGCTATCTGTGTTTTTAACCCCTGTATGAGCTGGTGTTAATGTAGGGCTGGCAAAACCTGAAGCCTTGCTGGACATGAGCTGGCTTCCCACAGACCCATCTGGAAGTCTGCACCGCACACTCTTCCAGCAGCACGGAGAGGAGGTACCCGAAGCTGGCTCTGGAAGCTGTACAGAAATATTTTTGCAGAGCTTAAGCTAATAAGCTCTGCCAGACCTGGTCTAGCCTGCACAGAGCCAGTATGGATGTCTGCAATTGTGGCACTGTTTATCAACAAACTGGATAATCTGCCAGGGATAATGGAGAGCTGACTATATATTGAATGTTTGTTTGCAAGGAAAATTATGTGTTACGGTTTTGACTCTAAAGCATCAGTGGATTAAAGTCAGATAGCTGACAAGATTTCTGCTCCTATCTGTCTGCTGGCCTCCTTCTCAGAGGTTGCTGCCCCTGTGACAGGGGTGGCTTAAAAGCTCACGAAGCAGCTTCTAAGTAGTTATAACATGTCGTGGTAAGGTTTTTTTTCTGGAATACTAGAAGTGATAAACAGTATTTGTTGTAGAAGTTTCAATAGTCCATGACACTGATTCAGACATCTTGTACCCTTTCCATTCTGTTTTCTGCTGGTATGCCAGGTTTTTCAATTGAGTTGCTGGAGAAGGAAATGTTGTCTTGCTTCTGGCTGCATTCACTCCACAAATGCTTAACTGTAGCTGCAGAGAGGATGAGGAACATCCTCTTACATCCACCCCAAACTTTGGCTGTCTCAAAACTGTCTGGATGAACGCATCACAGGCTTGATATGTGTGATGTCACATGAGCTGCAAGAGGAAGAACCATCAAAATACAACACACAGACAGAGCTCTGGAGTTGTAACCCAGTCACAACAAAGACATAATAGTTGCAAGGATAAGAGAGGAAACTAGGAAGACCAGCTTCAAATATTCTGTCTTGGATGTTTTAAAGTCATAGATACAACTAAGAGCAAGTGCACATGTTCATTTATATGTGGTTGTGTAAGCATCCTAGAAGGTCCAGAAAAAGTAACATATAAATTCAGTAAAGAAAGAAACATGCTGGAATTATATACTGAAGTTCCCTATTGGTGTGATAAGACAGTCAGGGAAGATCAGATATTTAAATGTAGGAGAATCAATTAGCTGACAACAAGTACAAAAACTAATAAATTCTAATTTTATTATATTTAAATACATTTATGTATAGGTATATATATGGAGTTAGTTTCTCACAGCAAAAAGAGCAAGCGTAAAAGACTGTCACATCAGTTCTCATGCCCTTTGTGCTTTTAAAAAGCAGGTGGAATAATTTTTGCATGGTCCTTGCTGGGTGACGCCTCTTAGTATAAGACTGCCAGTCACAGCAAAAGATTAGGTATGAATTTTTATGGCAGAAGTGTCTGTGCTACAATCCATCTCCACACCATCTGAATGCAAGGTTTTGCACCTACTTTTCAGTGGAGATGCATCTCAAGCTGTAATGTTTTTTTCTTTTTTGTACTGAAGGGAATGCAGGTTTTTCTCCTGGCTTTAAGGTGGCAAGTAGGGTCCCAGATAATACTGCAGTGTGCTTGTCCTTTCCAGGCTTCCTGAACTAAGCAGGAATCCTTGCATCCTTTTGCATGCTGTTAAAGTCACGGAGTCTTTCTACCCCTGCATGCCTTACACGACACAATTAACTTTGTATTTTCATCTGTGAAAGATCTAATTCTGGGTATCTATTTCCTATTTCCCTTTTTAATAATGCAACCTGGGAAAGAAGACATGAGAATATAAATTGCCTTGGAAAATGTTTTAGTATATGTGTCATGCATATCATGTCACTGAATTTTTTGTCTATTTGCAGCTTTTGCCCTTACATGTAATTTCAATATGAAGGACCTGATTCTGGCAAGTGCCAGTGCCTTTCAGGAGTACCCAAATGACCATTCATGTTACAATCCCTTCACAATGAGGAAAGTTTAAGTGGTCCTATAATAAACAAAAATATGGCTCAGATGTTGGTATAATTGAAGAAAAGACACAGTGTTGGTTTGATATCTACATTTTCTTCAAGGGTATGTATCCTTCGAAGGGTGCATAAAAACTCATTGATAACTGAGATAATTCATTTGGCTTTGACTTGTGTGCCAAACTTGGTGTGCATTTATTGAGCTATCACTGACACAGTTTTCATCCTACTTGCTTTAATTCCAGCTGCTGAAGTATGGATACTCCTACAACCCTGAGGTGCTCATCAGGCTCAAGCCCCCATTGTGCCCTGCTGTGTACAAACCTGAAGCAGTCCCACGTGTTATTCCCAAAAGTCTTTGGGTTGCCCAGTGTAGAGGAACCATCTCTAAAAAAAGCCCACCTTAATTAATTAGGAATATCCCATTCTCAACAAAACTACACAAAAGTGTATAAAGTATTAGAATTAGTAGAGCGGGATTTAATATATTTTTCTCCATTATGGCAGCCTCAGCAAAAGTCTGTTACCTAAAACTCTTTTTTATAGCAGCCTGGGCTCATCCACACTACAGGAAGATCCTCTTAGAAGGTGCCCTAAGGGATCACCTTAAGCTTCTACACAGATATGAGCTTTGTCTTGGTCTTAGGCCAACCCCAAGGACAGTCTTGCTGGCATTTAACACAGATAGGAGCTTCTTCAAACTCCATGACTCCCTGCTTGGAAATATAGATAAAGTCAATATGTTTTACCACATCTGAGCATTTATTAAGTGCTGCTGTGGCCCAAATATGCTTTTAATGCAACAGGTAAACAAGACATACCAATGGAGAAAATAACCATTGGATTCAGTGAAGATTGTTTCAGTCTCCTGAGGTTTCAATGTAAATATGGATATGTTCAACCCTATTGCTATGAAGTGAAATAGTCTGTGTATTATTTGTCTGAAGCAATCTATGGTTACTCAGATGTCATTGCTCTTCAGAATCTTGTCTTCAAAGCCAAATGCAAGAACAGTTGTGCAAGTTGTGTTCAGTCTCATCACTGAATACTGCAAAAATTCAGAAGTGGGGGTCCTAATTTTGTTATGATATAATAAGAAACTGTGCTACCCAGTGCACTTTTACATTTTCAAAAGGCATGGTTTTGATCAAAGGGAGGAGCGTGAGCTCTGCACAGAAACAAAGTGTATAAAATGAGGAGAACCCATGTCAGACATGGAGCAAACAGGAACTCTCCAGTTCCAATGTCTTAGATGCCTGAAAAACTGAGATTGTGGTACAAATATACTTACTTTAAAAAAGTGAAATGGCCTCTAAAGCCTTTTCCTAAAAAATGTTAAACTATAATTTAATATTCTGGGATAAGAAAGGCAGGTAGCAGGAATATTTGAGCCTATCAGGTTCCTCTGCCTAGAAAGTCTCCACCAGCTAATCACTGTTTATTTTTAAACAAGAGCCTTGACCTATTTTTGACCAATCCTCTAGTGATGTTTCTTGAGGTGCAAATGTTCGAAGACGCCAAATACTAAACTGCCCCCCAAAATGTCATTCTGGGACTCTGGGTGTACTAGGGATGAACTCAAAATCTAGAGCCCTGAGGCTGAAGATGAGAAATTTAAATCCAGTCAGAAAAATATTCCCCAGTCCTACCTAGTTTCCCCAGTTTAATTTTACTGCACTATGGAACAGAAATGTGGGGAAAAATTCCATATCTACATTTATCATGTCAGGTGAAAATTTTGTACTGTAGCCACAGCCATGTGGTTATTCACAAAAGCAAAATTCATACTTGATTAGGAAAATATTAACAACCCACTGTGAGATATGAGTGAACAATATGGAGAAACATTGCTTCCTTTTTCCTTTTAGGAGTTATTTCTATTACTACTACTTTAAATCTATTCTAGGCAATGGTTAATGAAGAAAACTTGAAATAAGGAAAGAATAATGATAAAGTGTAGTTCTGTTGCAACACAATTTAAACTAAAATCTCTGTTTGTAATAGTTTATCCATCTAGTTATTCAAATATATGAAAATTTATGCAAATTTCCACACAATTGTTTTGTGGTTAGGTATACTACAAGGGATGTTTCAGGCTATGCAGCTTCCCTAGCTAACAACTCTCACTGTCTTCTATTGTAATAAAATTCAAACAACAACTGATCTTGAATTCTGAAACTGAAGAAAGCAAGCAAAGGTGAAGTAATATTATCCAGGATCTTAAAAGAAAATGGAAGAGCTACCCATTCTTACAGGTGCTTTATATAACAAAATGCCTTTAGCTCATTTTTTAGCTTCTTGTGTCCATGCAATTAGGCATTTAATTACCTGTTTACCAGCTTACATCTTAGACATACAGCACTCAATAAATTGGTGATTGCATTCAGATGAAATTCAAGAGAATTATAACCACTCTAAATAATACTTACATTTATTGCAAATCTTAAATTACCCTTTTTAAAAATTGTAAGCCTTTAAAGTACATCCTTTCTCCTAAAAGACACAATAAATCACTTAAGCACCCCTCCCGCTCTACTGAAGAGGCATCTGATTAACAGTCTTTTTCTAATAGAGGTAAGAACCTGGGAGGGTCAGAAATGAAATCTAAATGTCTCTTTTCACAGCTATTCGGGAAAGAATCTGTGTAGTAGTTTGATCTGTATCTGCACTTGGATTGAGCAATTGTGCTCAGGCAGAGAATTGCCTGGCATTATCTTATGACTCACTTGACAGAGCTTACCCCTACTTTTCATTACCTGAGAAGAGATCATTACAAAACATACAAGTAGTATAATTTTATAGCAATCTATTTTGAACTAGCAAATTAAATGGGAAGAAGAGAGGAAATGGAATGCAGCAAGCATAATGCTTTGAATTGTGTTTTAAAGAAATAGGAGTTTAGCAGAAGTGTGGAAGAAAGACTGGGTTAGGGAGCAGGAGCCTTTTCACTATCTTGTGACAGGGCAGAACTAACTGCACAAACCTGACCCATGCTGGAGAACCCCCCCATTGAAAAAGGGTGAATATACTTGGGTGTCATAGGTGAAAAATACCTTCATTTGTGACAGGTAGGGTAATATGTGCCAGATAACTGAGTGTATGTGTGTGTGTGTATGTTTCAGCAAAAGTCCAAAATTGTCATTTTGAGGTTTCAAGCTGAAGCCTGCTGCTTGCTAACTGCAACTAATACAAGTTAGCTCTACATTTTCCTAAAACTTGGACTAAATAGAAGGGAAATGCCTTGAGCCCTCTGATTACCAAAGAGACACATGTCAGGACAAACAAACAAAATAATGATCATTTTGCATTTAAACTAGATTGGGAGAACCCTGGGCTTGGGATGTCCATATAAACAGAAGGCTGAATCACTAGGGTTTCCAAAGAGAAAAGTGGGTTTCGAGAGAAGAAAGGATGAGGAAAGAAGATGGGGAGAATTCTGACTGGGGGAAGGGTGCTGGTAGTCAGAGAGGTGCACAGAGATGGAAACTAGGAGATGCACAGGGACTTTCACCAGTGATAGCCCAAGAGGGTCACTGCAAGCACATGGAACCCACAGAACTTCCTGCCTGAATTTCCCAGAACAGCAGTGACTTCTCTACCAGGGTGGAAATTAAGGGCTAGAAAGAGTGGAGCTGGAGAGCAAGGGAGGGTAAAATAACCAAGCAGGCCAAGAGCTCAGATCTTTCAGGTTATTAAGCCCACTATACAGGTCCACTACAAGTTACTGTTTATTCTATCTCTCCTGTGGCAGTGGGAAAAAGACAAGGTGACCAACAGAAAGTCCTGAAAGCCAGGCTTGAGGATTTGGATGAGTGCATTTTATTATTAAAATTGGTGAGGAATGGCAAAACCAAATAGAATCACTGTCCTCTAAATTCACAACTGAAGCAAATACTTGGTAACATTTCTTGGGAGAGGAATTTATTAGAGGGAGAATAATTTTCCAGCCAATGTTTTCCCTTTTGTTTGGTTTGCAGAACCAACATTAATGAAGTGTAGGGTTGTACCTAAAAGTGGGATGTCTCCACTCTCTCAGCTTTACTGTGGGACCAGCCCACCTCTTGGTCCCTTTGCTTCCTACAGATAAAGACTGATATACCTGCAAGTCCCAAAAATGAAATACAGACAGTTTTATGGGATACTCCTGAGAGATGTTAAGTAGTCGAGCTGGTTCAAGCATTTACAAGATATAGATAAAAACTATAATTAATAGAGGAATAGTAACAGAAGGTGCTGCAGAGATAGCCTTGAGCCTAAGGTTTTATTATGAAGACACTCAAATTGACTTACCAGCAGGACAGTCAAAGCTGCCTGGAAGTGACTTATCCACAAGGTTTCAGGCACTTTTCTAGCACAGGGATGCAGAAGGCATTTTTACATATAAATTAGTCTTTAGGCAGAAATGTAAGATGCCTTAGAATGCTTTAAAGACCACAAGGCATTTTTTGGCACTTTGGCAGCTCTTAACTCCATGCTGAATGCCTTTGAATGAAATACAGTCTCTTTCCCAACAGCCTCTCTGCTCCACAGAGAGCTTTTCTTCCTTCATTCCTGCGACCTGCCTGTCTGTTCCTGTTGCTGCCAGCATCCTCTGTGCTGGAGCCACAGACTGCCAGCTCCTTGCTGCAGCTGGAACAGGAGGATTGCTCCAAGTGCAGGAGTCAGCTCCCAAGCTTCTCAGAAAGTCACACCTGCCATGGTCACTTCTCATGAGGGAAGACAGCCTGCAAGCCAGGAGCACAAATGCAGGAAGCACTGTCCTGTCTGCCATACCCACCCTGAATTGAATCAGAAACAATACTACCACGGGGACCAGAATGTGGGGAATTCTACATCTTTTATTGTATAATCTTATATATGCTTGTTTTACTTCTGTGTCCTCTTTCCCTGTGCCTTCTCTTTCACAGATCCACCCAGCTACAGTGGGAGGGTTTCCACCACCCCACTCCCCCCAAGCCTCATGTACAGCCTGGTGCCTTCCTCCTGCAGGCTTGGACAGGTGAATTTAAATTCAGTGAAATGAGTGGTGTGGCCAGGTGTGACCACAGCTGTCTCCTCTGTTTAAATTCATGCTGTAGCCCTCTCAGAAGAAGCTGTCACATGTTTTTTCCGGAGCTCAGGGAGGAATGGGAAGAAAATGAAGCTGTTTGGAGAGGGAGGGTGGCAGAGGCAGCAGGGTGCAGAAGCAAGGAGCCACAGCAGGGATCCAGGAGCAGGGAGCATTGTGCAAGAGTAAATGACACTCAACTTTGCAGAGAGAGACAGAAGCAAGGACACTGTGGGTCAAGGGAAGAATTGTGCAGAAATCTTTCTGCTTTGTTCTGTTTACACTTTGCCACTTGGAGAGTTTTGTCATTAAATATAGTCATCCTACTGTTGTTCTAAGAAAAAATTGCTTTAAAGAGGTCATTATAAGAAGAAGCCTAAGCAGAGCTATCACAAACCTCTGGCCTGCTCAGGGTCTCAATGAACTTAATGCCTCCATAGGTGCTCCAAGCACAAGGTACTGACCACAAGATTTAAGATGACTGCAGTTGCTGCTTGTTGTCATGGTTTAACCCCAGGTAGTAACTGGGCACCACACAGCTGCCTGTTCACTCACTCTGCCACTTCCTCCACCCTCACTCTGTAGGATGGGGAGAAGAAAAAAAAAAAAAAAAAAAGGAAAAACCTCTAAGTTAAGAACTGTTTCATACAGAAAGTAAATTTAAAAGGTAACAATAATAATAACAATAACAATAATGAAAATAATGATGATGATGATAATAACAACAACAACAACAACAACAATAATAATAATAATAATAATAATACAATGAAAGAGAGAGGGAGAGAGACAGAGAGAGAGAGAGAGAGAGAGAGAGAGATAAAAGCCAGGAGAAACAAGTAATGCACCATACAATTTCTTACCACCCCACTAATCAATGTCCAGTCTGTCCATCAAGAACAATTGGTGGCTCCTAGCAAACTCTTCCCAGTGAATATACCACGCATGACATTCTTTATGATGGAATATGCCGTCCCAGCCATGTTTCCTCACAGTTTTTTTGTGCACCTCCTCACTAGCAGAGCATGAGACACTGAAATGTACTGTTAGCTGTGAGTAATAGGTACTCAAACTTGGGGCACTTTTAATTGATCTGAGTTCCTGCAATTGCAGATGCTAAAGATAACTGAGCAGATAGTTGGGAGGATCTTGTTAATTTTAGCTAATGATACCAATAGCACTCTTTTCAGTTCTTTTCATCTGCTTTGTCTAGTCTTTCTTATTAAAGCCAATTAGAAAATTTTCTAACTGAAATGCATTATCTCTGATATAATTACCACTAAGTCATGAATCCCAGTCATATGACTGCTAATGAAAAGCTGCTCTGTTTCTTAAATTAGCTATCTTAATATTTTCTGCAGTAAATTTTCTTCTTTATTTTTTAAATCAAGTTTAGAAAAGTGCAATAGAGCAGTAATGGGACAGGGGTGCTATAAAAAATCTTAGTGAATGGAGTAATTGTAGCACTTACAACAGATGAGACGTTTGCAATTAATTTTACAGTTACTGCTCAAGACACTATTTTGAGAAATAAAATATTTTGCTAACTTAAAATACTGTTTGTAGACATTTCACGATGGAAAACATTGGGTAAAAATTTACTTTTCTGTTCTCCTTAGATAACTAAAAGATACATGTTACTGCCACCTCATTAAACTAGTATCAGCTCTGTGATTTTACCTCCAATATTTTCCTAAACCCTTCTTTATATATTCAATGAAGTTTGAGGTTAAAGTAAGGGAATAACATTATAAGTAATACAAAAGTTTATCTCTAAAAATGTACCAAAATATACAAATGGTTATGCTTTTAGGTTGCTATGTGCCTTTAGTAAACAAAAGAAAGTGTATATGCAGCCACTGAGAAGGGAAGTTATTTTCTGGAGTAGTACTTCTGGTAAATTTTAAAACTGTCTCATCTTACAAAGATGGCAGACAAAAAGCCACCACAGCCATGGACATGGTTATGCCACAGAGGCTGAAGTGGGGAGGTTGACACAGTGCTAACTAAAATCTAGAGACTGAATGAGATGAGGAGTCTCCTCCACATGACATGTCATCCCCTGCCTGTCAACAGAGCCATGGCACAAAGTTGAATCTTTCCCAGAGTTGATAGACCCAGCCAGGCTCCTGCAGTCCCCAGGCTGGCTGCAGAGAAGCAGCAGCAGCTATTTATCTTATCCATTATGGAACTGAATGATGTGAGAGGCTCCCAGTTTTGTGAAAAAACAATGACTGGAAGAGTCCAAATAATGTTTTCTGATACAATGGACAACCAAAATTTTTTTCTAGGGTTTTATATTTTCCTTTAAAAGATAATTTCTGAAGGAAACCCATCGTACTGTGACTTTACCAGGTATGATTTTAAATCTTGTTCCTTTCTACCAAAAGTCAGCAGCACTGAAAGCCCAGGTTCACTGTATAACACTGTGAAGACTGCAGCCCCATTAAGATAAAACTTCCAAAGAGTGAAACTAGTTGAGGCTATTGCCTAAAGCAATCCCATCAGGCCTCCTGCTGAAGGTATATATCCTACTGAAGAAAAACCACTATATGTGCTTTCTGCTTTGTAGAAATGCTTTTCATTTTAATCTAGCTGTATCTGTTCTTGTGCTTTTATTCCAAGCAAACAAAAATGAATTCTTAGCAATCTGGGAATATATTTCCTAATGCCCTGTAGCAAATACACTTTTTTCAGCGATACAGGCTACTGGAGAAGGAAAATGAACCCTTTATGTGGTAAGCAAAGACATCTAAAAATGAAAAAGTGCAAGGGATGTTTTCTGACCAAGAGTAATTACAATGAATAGAAGTATTTTCTACTTGCAGAGCAGGTAAGCTTACCTCCCCTCTTCTTCAGGTTTGATCTAAAGCAGGAGCTGCAGTGTGTGATCTCCATGGAACTGAAGTACAAGAAGGTCACTCATGGACCTGGCCTTAAGAAGAAGAAGCAAGCTTTTGAAACTTGTTTACTGACCCACTCTCTATAAGGGACATATATATATATATATATAGTTTTAATGGCTCCATGTGGAAATGAGAGATAGCAAAATATACAGTGCAGTTGTAGAAGGATCAAGTAAATCTTCATCAAAATATTGTAGGTTGTAGCACTACCATAAACCCTGCAGGCCCAATCATTAATGTGAAAGCCTGCATTAACAATAATGGAGTTTTATTGGCCTAAGAATGTGGCATACACAACTGGCATGAGGTGATTTTTGTTGTTCTACTCCATGGTCTAATGAACTGGATACGAAACACAAACTTCAATGGGGCTGGGAGGAAGAAATGAGGAATGCACTGCCTTGATTTGTGTTACCCTTGATTTGTGTTAACACTCCTCTCCAGCCACATCACTCTGACTAGAGCGTCAAGTGTGACTGTAGGCCAACCCCTATGTTCAGCCAAGGATTTGCAATACTTCTTGATAGGCACTTTGACCCCTTTTCCAGTGCTCAGGTTAGGCTGCCTATGGGTAGGTGCACGTCCTCATTTTGTACCTCAAATTGGTGACACTGTGCTATTTTTGCTGGAGCTTTGCCTTTGAGGAGCAATTCAAAGTGCTCTCGGTTACCTTTATTTTTAGATAAGAGGAGAACACAATCCCTGTTTCTCACATTGCACTTGAGTGTCTGGAACACCTGCCCAAGAGGTGGAAAACTCCTTTGGAGCCTGGTGCCATTGAGCTGAAATGTCTGAAACCCACTTCCCTGCCCTATCCAGAGCAGCCTGCAGTACAGGCAGAGGAGTTGAGGGCTTTCCTCCATGCCCCTCTCTGTGACTGTTCACAGGAACACAGAAAACTGGAGCAAAAAAGAGAAGGGGGCTTGAGGCTTGGCAGTAAGCCCACCAGTAAGAGCAGGAATGAGCAGCAGTGGCTCTTCCATTCTGCCATATTCACAACCTTGAGACAAAGCACGTGAATCAGCCCCATGGACTTGAGAAAATGAAACAACCTGTTTGAAGCTTGGTCAAAATCTATTCTATGTACAAGGGGATAAGAACTGCTGACTTCACTTCCATTAGGTGGCTTTTGGACACATTGTCTTATCTGAGTGTTCTACAGTGCTGGGGGAAACTGTAAGCTACTGTAAATTAGGCTCATTGCATGTATTCCTGTTTAAAAGGCACCTTTGCTTAAAGGTGGTTAAAAGCTCTTCTACTTTATTAGAGCCTTTCTACTTTATAAATACAGAGACTCTGAAAATCATCTAGATCTCCTCTGTTGTTGCTTTATTTTTGTATACTTCTTGAATATGATGAAGTAATTGCACAGAGAGGACAATTATATTTTCTTGCTATGAGAAATTCCATTATTTCTGACAATGAAGTTATTTAACAATAGGCAATGTTGATCTGCCTGTCTCTCGGCTGTATACACACAACTATGTACTACTGTAGTCTGGTACAATTTATAGTGTTCGATGAAACAAACAGATCTATTTTACCCTCTAAATTTCTAGTACCTGATAAATATATTCCACTCTTGTATTACCATAAGGCTATTTTCACAAAGTCTGGGCAGTAAAGGGATTCATATAGAAAAGTTCATGTTGCAATTATCAAGGCTTTCCATTCTTTGCACTGATGTTTTTCATTTTTATTTTTATGTTTATTTTTATTGAAGGTTTATATTGCTATTTTCATTTCTGTAATGACAGTCCCTCTAAATAAACAGGAAATAAAATGTGATAAAACACCAGTCAGTCATTTTCTGGTAATTTCTTTGAAGACTAGAGAACCTAACCTACAATAGTTGGTGCAAGGTAAAATGCAGTAAAATGTAACTGCTCTCCAAGAGGCTGGACACAACCATGATAGTTGTGTTGCTGAGAATCTTTGTACAGCTCTGTATGTGCTCAGACATACATTCATTTCTCCATTTATCACTTGAACTGTACATAAGCACATGTTGACTACTTTTGCTCATTCATATAAATCCAGCAAAACTTCATTGTTTTAAAATAATTTGGATTGGAGTTCTACTTTATGAAGACCTGTGATTTTCAGACTCTAAAAGAGGAATAGCATCATGTCAGGCCTGTTGCATATGTCACCACTATTCCATCATTAATGTACCTCTTCTGTGCCCTTATCTCTCTGAGACAGGGTTTTTAAAGGCTTTTACCCTATTTTTGTTTTGAGGGGAAGTTTCTGAAGCTGTATAAAGACACATTTGAACCTGTGAAATTTTGATTCTGGTGTGGATTGTTTGCTCACAATTCTGGCTGAAGCAGAACCATCTCTTCTTTCTCATGGATGGCACAAATATTCATATATTTTTAATTTTGTATCTAGTTCATATTCACGGAAATTAACAGTTACATCTGCAGGATAACAAGTGAAAATATCTGGTTAAAACACTTTTAATCACATCCCTGCATTCTTTTCTCTAACTTGATAAATGTTAAGCATTTTAACAAAAAATTTGTAATTACAACACACTTTAAATTCACAGCTGAGTTGAATTTGTGCATGGAACTTCCAATATTAAAGTTGTCAATTTGCTCTGGTTTTCAGCTCTTGAGTATGTAATTTAGGGGTTTTGTGTTTGTGGAGCTCTCTGTGTATTACATACACTGTTCTTTGTCACTGATTCATATCATGATTGTTGTTGGCCATGAACTCTGGAGATATGCTCTGAAAACCTTACCATTGGTTATCCTGTATACATCAGATTTTACTGAGTCAAGCAACACTTGAATCAAGTGTTCTAGTCAAAAGGAGAAAAAATAATGGAAAAGTTGAAAATTAGCTATGAACCAGATGTTCTGGAAATTGATTTAAAATATCAGCTTTGAATGGTGGCTTTGTTTGGATGCAAATAAACATTTATGAAATTGTAACTACAGTCTGAAGAAAATCTAAGATTCTCTTTTGCATTATTATGTATTTATACTAATTATTGTGGTGTTAGAACTGTGCCCCATGCATTATTCTTGTCTCCCTGGGGAACCACGTTTTTCTGAGGTATGAGTACAGGACTGCCTCTGGGTCCCAGTAGCCCCTTGTTTTTCTGCAGGGACACGAGGAACTCAGTGGGCTCAGTCTACAGAAACCACAGGTGGGCCATCTCCACTATGATATTACAATACTGTAGCATACATCAATGTGAAAGGGAAGACCAGCCAATCCCTTCTAACCTCATCACTGGTGTAATGCTATGGTTTAATATTTTCCATGAAAAACATACAATGAACTCAAAATTGTATCAGCTCATTTGTAGGACACACGAAGTATTTGCAAGTCCAAAATGATTCTGCAAAGCTGTAGCTGCTTATGTAAGCAGGAATAGAGTCAGATGTACTAGATGTGGTAATTAATTAATGCTAAGTGGTCAGGCATTGGAAGAAGCTGCCCAGGGAATCACTGTCCCCAGAAGTGTTCAAAAAGCGTATGGATGTGGCACCTGGGGATAGTTTTGTGGTGAACATGGTGGTGCTGGATTAATGGTTGTACTTGGTGATCTTAGAGGTCTTTTCCAACCTAAATGATTCTCTGACTGTATAATTCTATGACAAATGCCTATCAGGCACCCAGGATGCATGGACTCTGTTATCTTTGGGATTGAGCTGGGAGAGCACCCAAGGGGAGATATGAGGGAGAACTCCAGGCAGGTGCTGGTGGCAGCACAGTAGAAGAATGGTGCCTGTTGGACCATCTCAGAAGAGAGGTGGTAAAGGGAATGGCTGGAGGCTGCTCTGAAAAGCCAGTTTGGGAATCCTGCGTGAATTTAGCAGATGGTTTTGTTAAATGTGATTGTACTGCCTTTACCATATTCCTGCATAAAACTGACCATTTTAAAACATTTTTTTCTTAAATTCTAAAAAAAACCCCACATATACAAAGGGAATGCACATGCCTGAGCCCTCAGCAGTAGCCATGCTGCCATCTGAGACACTGCTCTGTTACCACAATCGGCGGCCTGGGATATTTTACCTCAAACTGGAATGATTTTGACCACTGCAAAAGAACATCCCAACACCTTGCTGTCATCACAATGGTTTTGCTGAATCCATACCTGCAGTAGAAATGAAATGCATCCCTTTTTAAAATATGTCCTCATGCTGACTACATAAACAGCAACGATGTGCTTGAGACCTTCAGCAAATACATGAGTTATGTAGCTGAGTGCAATTATCACAGTGTCTGAGGATCCTCCACACAATCAGTGGCCAGTGACATCCCCCAGACCCCAAAGGGTCTCTGGCACTTCCTGAGGCCGATCAGGATGTTACAGCTCCTGAAATGAACAGCAATATCTAGTGTGTGCTGTCCTTCTCCTAACACCCAAAGTGAGAAATGAGACTGCTGGCTGTTTACTATAATTTCCAGTTTTGAATGAGTGTTCCCTGCCAAATATCAGCTGGGTTTTTACACCAGTGGTGTGTTGGAAGTGGTTTCCTGAAAGTAAAATATGATATAGGCACTGCACTATTGACTACATACCTTTTCTCAAGTAGTACAGCCTTTTGCTAGGCAACCATGAAAGTGCTCTCAAACACTCTGCTGCTGGGGTTAACTCTATATTTTCTTTAAAGTAAGCATTTAGGCCATTTCTGTTTTGATTGAGTCAGCCTCCTCCAGAGTTACATATCTCTGCTAAGGGGGATGCACAACATGTAAAGTTCACTGATACAGATCTCTTGAGGCCTCTGGTTTGGGTTTAGGGTCGAGAAAGTTCAGAAGGCACAGTGTTTGAAACAAAGTTAGCTTTGCTTTTGCCTCTAGAGAGTAAGATCACGGCAGATACAAGCGCAACTGAATGTGCACTAAACCAACTGAAACCTGCTCCATGCCTATTCCTTTAAAACAGAAAAGTGAGTGCTGTGCTGAAGAAGTCCCACAGGACACTCTTCCCTGTAGCAAGCAGCATCTTCAACCTCCTATCGATTCCCTACCAAGGGATCTGCATACATATACAGAACCCAGCAAAAAAGGAAAGGATAGATGCAGGAACCATCCTAAAGATATAGAATGTTCCAGACTACTACAGTGATTTCAACCAATATGTCTTTTATTTCTGTGAGGTGTCCTTGATACTGTGTTGAGGTTACTGGTTGGTTTAAACCAGAGAAGCACGTTAGAAAATTTATGTATGTAGTCCTGTGTTAACAGCAACATGTGTTCCTGCACATTATTACACTTCTTTAGAAAGCCAGAGAATCTTGGGTAATGTTACAATGTCTTCTGGCAGAGCCTCAGAAGTAATAAAGAGATCTGATAAAATGTAAAATAATTTTTTGTGTATTTCATCTGAAAAGGAGGTTTTTGAGACACCAGTACTATATGTGCACACACACATATATGTAGTAGATTCCTAGCTTTAGTGCACTTAGTGTTCACCAAAAGGTTTTAATTATAAAAGAGCCTACATTCCTAACCTAGGCATACTCGTTCAGATAACCAACCTTTCCCTCTCCACCCAGTGAGGAAGGAAAGCAGAATCTGGTTAAAAATCACAGTTATGTAGGATGAGGTCAGCGTTAGCAGCATTAGAACTGAAAAATTTCAAGCATTTGTCTTGTTGGCATTTATATCGAAGTTTGTTTGCCATTTGCATTTCTTTGTATTTTACTGTGAGCCTAGGATTAAAATGCACACTGAAACTCAGCTGAATCCATAAAGCATCCGCTATAAAAATTCATGCTCAGTCAGAAACTTTGCAAGATTTTAATGAAGCCATAACTAAATTCAAAGTTGAGTTAGCTGCGCTTTGTTATTTTGTAATGAAAGTTCTGTGCAGCCCTGCTCAGATGGAGAGGGCTGCTGCTGCTGCTGTGATTAGTAAACATGGGAGACACGCTGAGCCAATGTCTCCCTGCGGCATTCTCACTGAAGTCAAAGTCACCCTCGAGATGAGTTTGACCTGTTGAACTCAGTGTTTTTAGAACTAATAGCATAATTTCTTCAACCTACAGCTACAAGGAAAAATACTTGCAACTTGAAGGCCGAGTTGTATGAATTCAGTTTAACAGGGTAGAGAAAAGGTATGGAAGACAAACCTGACACAAACCAGATTAAATTCTGATTTTCTGAAACATTGGCTGAAACTCCCCCACATGGTACCTGCTTAATCTGAGGCAGAATCAGAAGACAGGACAAGGATGCCAGTGTTTATACAGACCTGCAGGTTGCCCATGAAAATTTTCATGAATCGTATCTTGAATTGTCAATAACTTTTTTGTTGTTGTTGCATGGTCAACAAATCAAATGTTTTTGAGGCTGTGGAACATTTTTTATGGGAAATTATTTATTCTTTGTTTTTATGACAAAAAATTGGTTTAAGTTGAGCAACTTACTCTTCTCTCAACCTTAATTTTTCAGCTTAACAGCTAAACCAACATAATTAGTATTTTATATAAGAGCTAGGTTATATACCATTATTTTATTTTTGCAAATAATAATATTTTGAACATTCCACTTTGACCTATTATTCATTAGGATTTTTTAATTGATATATCATCAGTAATTTTCCTATGGGTTTTCTCTGATAGCAGAACCACAGCATTTTTAGTCATAACACCTGCATGTCTTTAAATACATGTACGGCAAAGGAACTTGGAGGCTATTTTTTTTTTTTTTAGCAAAGCTTCACCAAATCCACAATCCAAATGGAATGTGCCTTTGGAATATCTGGCAGCAATGAAAGTGAGTTTTTTGTAAATGCTATCCCTGAAATAAAACTATTGCCTTGAAAAAAAAGATTATTTCTTAAAAAAAAAATTAAAGAAACCCTAAAATAAACAAAAAATGCAGTAAAGTCTCAAAGAAGACCCAGAAAGATGACATTTCTATATTTTTTAGATATAAATCTCTCATATCAAAGTCACATAAAAGTCATGCACTAACACTTTCTAATTTTCGTCCTTTGAGTACAATTGGCCTGTTTTTTCAGTGGTCTTAACACCATAAGTAGTCACAGAAAACAGGTGTGTTTTCTTGATGTGCCAGTCATGAGACAATAAAGCCTGAGAAGATTGGAAATTATATACAAAGGTGTTTCTTTTTCAGCTCATACTATGTTGTATGGATTAATCAAAATTATTCCTGTACAACCTTCCAGGAATACAGGAATGGCAGAACTTAGAAATGTTAGTGCTGAGTAAGAAAATCTGGCCAGCCTAAGGGAAACCTTCAGGACAAAGTAGATAAAGCTGTTCAGTAAATACTTGTATCTAGAGACAAAGAGAATCAAGAGCAATTAAAACAGGGTGACTGAACAAGAATGCTTGAAAGGATGACCTTGAATTTCCTTTATGTTTGCTGGAATTTTTGGCCAGGATGGAAGAGTGTGTGTTATTTTGCTGGATTCCATGGTATCCTGGAGAAAAAGCAGATGTGATACATCATAAACATCTGGCAAGGATAGAGCAACCAGCCTTTTTTAGTGTGTAGGATGGACAAATGGAATAAAGAGGCCCTGCCTATTTACAGAAGTTACCCTTTTACTGTATATGGGATAATCATATCAATATCTTACTCCTCACTTCCATTAGTTGTTTCTACTGAACATGTGCTGGAGTTAAACTCCACTAATCTGCATATATCCATCAGACCACAAGTGCTGTTTTCCAGTTCTTATACTGGATGGACCACGGTGCCTTGATGTTGAAGAGGAAATCGAATGCAGCCCAGCTCTCAACATTGGTTCAAGCAATTCCAATGTGTCCCTTTTATAAAGCATAATCCATGATTAAATCAGTAGTGTGAGACTTAATAATGACTCTGTATGATAAAATAAATACAACATGTATGTGGTTTCTATGTATATAGAAAAGACAGTTTTGAAAATACAATAATTCACTTTTGGAAGCAAATTAAGGAGGGTAACAAACTGGTTGCTTTTTTAAGACCTTTCTAGCATATTTGCCTTGCTTTTAAACCACAAAAATGGCAATCTGCTGCAGAGGAGAAAAAAATGTGATTTTACAAAGGGACACGTAATCATAGTGTTATTTTATGAAACTATATTACATTGTAATCAACTGGAAGAGCTGGCAGGTTTTAATGCCAAGTGTGTTTTCTTATGATAAACACTTGTCAATATAACACTATCTCGTGCCTGCTATATCTTGTTTCCACCATGACCTTTCAAACCACATGCATGTTCTTTTCTCTCCCTCTGAGAAAACCTTAACAACATTCTAATCATCATGAAGAGCAATTAAGTGTCTTCAACCAGCTGTGCTACTCAGCTCATCTGGGAATGGGGAAAAACGTGCTCCTCAGTGCAGATCTGCCTACCCAGGCATGGCAAACAAGGCTAGTGCAGAGCAGCTCTAAATATGAAAAACTGGCACTTGCACAAAGTCTGGAAGCTTTGGGTGAAGAGCAGTGGTATCTCTTCTGGTAAAGAGGAGCCTCGTTCCTGCTTGCTTTACAATCCCTGCAAGATAATGTATTAGTTTTAATAATGTGCTTTTTAAAGGTCAGCATCTGAAGAACAGCACTTATTTGTTGACATCACTGCAGAAAGCAGCCTTGCCCTCCCTGAGCAAAACTTTGTGGCAGAGGTATTTTCTGATTGCTGAAGAAAGAGAAATAGCTTCTTGAATGCGCAGTTGCTGAAAGGGCACAGCAGAGACTTTCAGAAACAATAGCTGGAATTTAATTCTATCAAGTTGTATTTGGCTTCTTTCTTTTTACAAATCTGTGACTAAACTGTGTTATGTATCATTCCTAAGACTTTTGCAATTTTTTGCCTATTAGAAAATGAAACAACAGTAAACATACAGAAAGTAAAATTAATCTGTATACAGAAAGCTTTCATAAATAAAAAGATGGAGGCAAAATTAGTAGTTAACATTTGATAACTGTTTTTTGAGCTGCAAAATAGGATTAAAAAAAACCAGGCAGACCATATGCTCTTTCCTGAAACCATCAGGAATTTTGCTCTGTATAACCGGAAGTATGCATAAAAGAGGTTACCTTCTTTTTTAACATATGTGTACTTCAAACAAGAGAAGTATTTTTGTTTGCTTTATGTGGTAATTTTAATAGGTGCTCTTAACTGCCTTGCAGATTGCTCAGAAATTTAACTAATTTAAAATTTAGCTAAACAAAATGTCTACGGTATGCTTAATGAAAATTTCCCCCAGTGGGGCAGATCCTACAGAAACTTTGAAAAATACAATTATATTTTGTTTTGTTTCTCATTATTTTTACATATATGCTACTAGAAAAAAAAAAATTGTGATTAACAAAATTTTCACAAATATCTGAATTATCTGATTTTTTGAACCAGAACCAAACACCTGATGGAACTGTTGAGTGTTTTCCTTCAAGTCCAAAACTTTGTCAAATTGCCAATTTTTAAAAACTCAGATCTTTGTTTATCCTCATGCTATATATTCTCTAAACCTTACTCTTTTTACTAACATTTTCTCAGAAGTAAACGACACATTATGACCCATTCTAATGTGTAAGTATAGGTGCCTACCATTTAGTTCTTGGAAAACTCAAGTCACTTTCTTTAGCAGTCTAACCATGAGTTTAAACACAGATATATGTAGTGCTTTGAGTTCAGTCCAACCCCTTGTGTGCATGCAGAGCAAGAGGCCAGGTGCAAAGTATTCACCAAGTGTCAGAATCCAGCTTTCATCAACTACTGAAGATCAAACTGCATGTCAACTAAATTGAGAATAAGATTAGCAGTAGGTAAGCTAAAAAAAAATCTTGGTATAGTGTCCAGAGGGATTTCAATTTAGGGGATCTCCAAATAAACAGTTTTTAAAAAATGGGGAAAAAGGCAAATTAAAAAAAAAAAGAGGCATAGCTTGATACAAAGAAACAGGAAGATCCACGGCATATTATATGTGGTGCACAGAGAAAATCTATTTTTATTACACGGGGAACTAAGAGTAATTGTTTCTATAGAAGTTCTTTGATTGTTTAAAGGGAGGGTGGTCGGTCAGTTGTTTATAATTTTGCTATATTGAAAAAGTTGGTGCAGAATTTTTTTTTAAATATTTGACTGGATTTTGTTGTGAATATTTTTAGTGAAAATAGCAGAGCTGCTTCTGAGACAAATGGATCTTCAGCAGTATCTGCTAGGACACTTGAGTTGTACAGAGCCAACGTGTTGAAAGAACCACTGATAGCCAGAGGACAAACTCTGTCTCCTTGAACAAATGGAACATATTCCACTTAGCAAGGTTTAGGAGGCTTGAGCAGAAAGCAGCATCTCCCCTGCATGCTGTGGAGAGCAGCTCTGGCTCGCAGTGGATGGAGTGTAACAGCAGCCATCTCCTTGGCCAACCGAGCTGATGGCCTGTGGAGGAAATTGCTCAGGTTAGAGAGTCAGGTTACGTGGCTGTGACTGTAACAATCCACATCCCATGTGGGATGAAGACACGCTCCTGAGGAGATGTGAGGACAGCTGAGGATGAGACCAAGCCGATGGACTGTCAACTGCACAAAATCCACAGCCTGGTACTGGTAGAAATGAAAGGCTTCTTGATTGTATCTACCTAACATCTCTACTCCAAGACAGCGTCAGATAAAATCTGAGAAACTTTTGGTTTTCAGATCCTTGTGTGCAAGAGCCTGTATTTTTATTTCCTTCATGGACAGGCAAATCTCAGTCTGCCTTTTAGGTGGGTGAGGAAATGGGACTTGAGTGTGTGAAGGAGGCTAGATCACTTTGGTGTGAGCTCAAACATGTCTTGTTGATGCTTTTGGAATCCTTATCACATTCAGTGAGTCATTCTAAGTATCAGCCCATCACATTAACACAAAGCAAAACAGTGGTTGGTTCTCTGCAGCCTTCTACAGGGAAAGATTCTGCTTTCACCATAGAAGTGCCCTGTGTGGCCTAAAACTGTAATAGGTCTGTAAACTCCCAAACTGAGACAGGCAATACATTTGCCAGTGCTTGGTAGATGGCAGTGTGCTTCTGCCCTTATGGAGCCTGGATAAGTACAGACTTTGCATATAGCTCATGGCTCAGGATAATGCAGAAATAGGTAAAATAAAGGTGGAATAAACTGTTTTGTTGTTGATTTTAAAAAGTGAATGTGAAATGTGTGAAAAAATTGTGGAAGATCCAGTTCCTTGGTTACAAAACAAAATCCATGGATGAAAACTTGTTCGGCTTTTTTTTTGGGATGATCCTCTTTCAAGAGTTTATGGATTGCATTCTGGCTCAGGATACTTGTCCATGAACAGCTGCCCCCTTAGACAAGGATGCAGTCTGTACCTAAAATGATGAGTATCCATTGAAATGGCAGAAAGCACAGAGCTGCTATCTATGAAGCACAGCTCTCACTGTCAACATGATTAATGTGCTCCTCTTCTTTGTGAGATAGCTCTTTTCTGACTCAGTTGTTGACTTATATCACTGTGCAATCTTGAGAATAAAAAAAAGGCGGGCAGTTTTATTTCTAGGTGTTGTGAGACTAATTTAGACAGATTATTTGGAACCCTATTTTCACCCTAGATTCCCTGGCATTAAACTTCATTAGGGTCCCAAAAACAACAGTTTAGAAAGTGGCCTGAGAATAAACCTTTTTGATGCTCAAAGAGAATTTATGTACACTCTACACGATGAATTGTTCAAATGGACATACACAAAAGAGAAGTGTCAGAAGTATCAACAAGCAGTTTTCAGGCTGCTGGGAGGAGTACTGAACACATGCTTGTTACAGCATGAGGAGGAAATATTCAGCATTTGAGAAAGCCTAGCAGAAAAATGGCCTATCTAGTTACTGAAATTCAAACAGCACCTCCTGATCAATTACTCTGTTCACTGATCATGGATTATACATTGCTTTAAGGAAATTCTTCAGCAAAGGGAACAAATGGTAGATTTCTAAAATGCAATCCATTGTCTAAGATAGGTCTCACCATGATCTGCAAAGGGAATTTTGTGGCAGACTGAAACAACCTATCATAGAATCATAGAATGGCCTGGGCTGGAAGGAACCTTAAAGATCATCTATTTCCTTCTTAAAGCTCATCTTCTATTTCCTTCTCCCCTTCCATGGGCAGGGATGCTTTCCACTAGTCCAGGTTACTCAGGGCCCAGTAAAATTTGGCTTTAGGCACTTCCAGGAATGGGGCATCCGCAGCTTCTCAGGAAAACCTATTCCAGTGCCTCACCACTCTCACAGTAAAAAATTTCTTCCTAATAGCTAATCTAAGCTTACTCTCAGTTTGAAGCCATTCCCCCTTGCCCCCATAAATAGTTTATCTTTCTTGGAGGGTCTCTTCAGGTACCGTTAGGGTGCAATTAGGTCACCCCAAAGCTTTCTCCTCTCCAAGCTGAATAACTCAACATTCTTAGCCTTTCTTCACAGGAGAGGTGCTACATTCCTCTGAACAACTTGGTCACCTCCTCCAGACTCACTCCAACAGTCTTTTCTGCGCTGGGAATCTCAGAGCTGGATGCAGCACTGCAGGTGGGGTCTCACCAAAGAGAAGCAGAAGGGCAGGATCCCCTCCCTCCCCTGTCAGCCAGACTACAGTGAGATGCAAGGTGCCATGCTGATGGGCTCTAAAGCCTGACTCTCCCAGGCAGATTCAGGCATTACGTGCAGTGCATATGACTTGAAAGATATGACCAAATAGAAGTTGTGACTGCATGTGTGTCACAATAGAGCACAACACGAATCACAGAGACACAGCAAACTTCAGCCCGGGAAAAGGCGAAGAAGAAGAAACTTTGATTTGATTTATGTATTATATATATAGAGTTTTGGGAACGGCCGTGGATTGGAGAAAGAGGTCACCACCTCTCCAACCACACTGGTCAATGAAAAGGTTCATCAAACCTTTCTCCTCCCAGGAGAAAGAATGAAAAACAAAAGGACAGTTAGAAAAACATCTGCGTGTTTACAGAAAAACCTCGTGAGAAACTTTATCACAAAAATTAAAACATCAGAAGGCTAAAACTCAGGGCAACACATGTGAGAAGTCTCACTGAAGGCAGAACAGGCACTTGGTCTGGATAAAATCTTAGCCTGTGGCTCCCCAAGACAGAGTATAAAGCTTGGTCCAAGTAAGACAAACAGAATGACAAACCTCTCTGTTCTGCACTGCATCATTTCATGTTTTTTGGCTCACCTAGGGTGGACCAATATCTTAAGTAAGAAAGAGAAGAAACATATGCTTGAGGCGAGGCTGAACATGTATCATACCTAGTTCTTTACAGCATGAAAACAGATTAGCTTTTCATGTTGAAAGCAGTCACCTCTATTGGGTACTTTGTATGGATTAGTGTTTGAGAAACTAAGGATGCAGATGATCTGGATTTATTTTATTTATTTTTAGAATGTCTCTGGTTTGTATCACCTTGGGGTTTTGCTCATTGATGGGTGAGATTTGCTTAGGGGGAATGAAAAACTGGAATAGGAAGTGATTGCAACCACAGAAGTGTAGACTGTTCACAAAAAGTGCTAAAGCAGAAGAACGGTAGTGTTAAGGGATGACAACAGAAAAGGGATAGAAAAATAAAGAAATCAACTGAGGATACTGTTACTTGGTAAGAGCTGAGAGAGTAAGGGTCTTTTTAACTTAGCAGCTGAGGTAGGACCATGTATATGACCCAAGAGATAGGTCCACTTTGTACACAAATAAGTGTGCAGAGATGATTTGTAATAGAATCTGTGTATGCAAAAGCATGTTGGGGCTTCTTTGCCGTTGCAGTCTAACAAAAGCTTTATATGAGATAATTTCACTAATGTTTCCTTCAAGCTGACAGCTGGTTTGCTTTCCCTTGAGGCTATGATAGATTACTTTTTTTCTCCTCTTGAGTCCTGTCAAAAAAAAAGCCAAAACACATAAAACCTAAGTTGCTTGTATTTTCACTTGAAGTAAGTCCTTTCCTTTTCACTCTTTTACTGTCTCCAATGGGAAATTACAAGTAACAATCCCCTTTTACAGGAATAAAAACAAGATTTTGCATCATTAAAATCTTTTAAGGAAGCTAATTTCTTACTTCATCAGTGACTTACCTTTATCATCTCTGCTGATATAATTTTTAAAGTCTGAGAAAGATATAGCTAACTTTTTTCTGAAGCAGTACCAGTCCATGGACATCTGTGTAATGTAAACTTTACCAACAGTGGTCCCAATTGGTGGATTCCTCAAAATAGACCCACTCTCTCAGCATTGGAACACAATAAATGACATATAAATGCAGCTCATTGCACAGTAGTTTTATGCAGCATCTAGTTCTTGGACATATTCTTGGGACTTAAGCATTTTCAATGATTTAAAATGAATGAATTCATATATTGCTTGTCAGAGATAAATACTCCTATTGCATTTCCACGATTTTAAAGAACCTTAAAATGTGGTCTAAGCACCTAGAAATAAGAAGAAACGTCAATTGAATTAAAAAAAAAAAAAAAGAAAATGTTTCCTAATATGTAAACATAGAAAAGTGTAATCTCTACTGAGATCTTTGGCATTTACCTTTCTTTTTTTCTTTATGCAATTTAAAACATTTTATTTGGACTCTGTAAGGCCTTTAACAGGGTACACCACAATATCCCTCTCTCTAAATTGGAGTGTCCAGTGGATGAGGAATTGGTTGGATGGTCACATGCAGAGGGTGGTGGTCAACAGCTCAATGTCCAAATGGAGATCAGTGACAAGAGGTGTCCCTCAGGGGTCTCTGTTGAGACCAATACTGTTTCATATGCTCCCAAGTGGCACAGACGAAGGGATTGAGTGCACCCTCAGCATGTTTGAAGGTGACACCAAGCTCAGTGGTGGGCTGGACCTCACAAAGAATGGGATGCCATCCAGAGAGACCTGGGCGAGCTCAAGAAGTGGCCCATGGGAATCTCATAATGTTCAGTAAGTTCAAGTGCAAGGTGCTGCACCTGGGTCAGGCCAATCCTGGTTATCAATCCAGGCTGGGAGATGAACAAACCCACAGCAGCTCTGCTGAGAAGGAGCTGGGGGTGCTGGTGGATGCAAGGCTGGATGCAAGGCTGGCAATGTGCACTTGCAGACCCATATCCTGCTGCTTAAAAAGCAGCATGGCTGGCAGGTTCAGGGACGTGACTCTCCTCCTCCACTTCACTGTGGTGATACCCCAGGTGGAATTCTGCATTCAGTTCTGGGGTCCCCAGCACAGATATGGGAGATGTCTCTATTGTTGACTGCTTAATAACGTATTTCCACTGAAAATAATGACAGAGGTTAATTAATCCATCATGGAAAATGTTTGATCTAAGTTGTCTGACTTTACTCTGGGAAAGTATTTGTTGTAGGCACAGAGCTTGTGGTAACTGGGAGTGGGGCTGTGGTGGAGCCTCCTCCCTGATGGGCTACAGCTGTGTGGGACAGGTGCCTGGGATTGAAAGCAATGAGCCTAGCACTGAACAATCACAAGAAGGCACACAGATGAAATGCATAGGAGATGAAATATATAAGGGGCTGCATTGAAGGGCAGAGGGGAAGCTTTTAGCCCTCTGAAGTAGCTGATGCTTGCAGCCTTTCTGGGTGCTGCCTGTGGCTCCACTGTCCCTCTGCCATAAGTATAAGATTACTTAAGGACTCAAATACATCTGAAAAGTGCTTTTAAAAGTTGTGCACTGTCTCTCCACTGCTAATTTTTGCTTCTCGGTACTTTAATTCTTGTCCTGGTAATGTCCTCCCAAGAGGTGTCATACCAAAAGGGTCTATTTACATATCCAGATTATTTGGCTGTGAAAGTCACAACCAAAAGCTACAATTCCAAGGATACAACAGCTTGACAGTGTGAACTGCAAGCAAAGTAAGGCTCAAACCCAAACACCCACTTTGGCACATGCAGAGCAGCATGCCCTCATTCAGCTCTGAGTACCAAGCATGACTTTGGGTGTTGCATCTTGGGTCAGGTAGAGTCTTGAGAAGGGAGGGTGCATCTTGCATGAGAGCACCTGAGAATTGGAAGGACAGAAACATACCATGTGGGGAAAGAGAATTTCTTCACAAATGTTCATAGAGTGGCATCCTGACGGAAAACTTTAGCTTCCACAGCAGTTAAAATAACCTATCAATAATAGAAATTAACCTGCTCTTTGTACTGCCATCTGAACATCTCTTGAGCTTTTTTCCACTGAAATGCTACTCTCTTGTTTCACAACCAAATTTTTTTTTAAAGGCTACATTTCTCTGGCAAACTTCTTTAAACATAAATTCAATTTCTGTTCAAATTCCTTAAGATACTGTAAGACCCCTTCTTTAATGAGCATACAGACCTTTTCAGGGTATATGACTTGGGAATTCTTAAAACATCATCATAAAATTGAGTTACATAGCCAATAAGGTTTCTGTAAAAAAACAAAACACATTATACTCCTGGTCTGGATTGAATGTGACACTAATTGCTGACACTATTGCTTCTGGCCCATTGCCTCAGGCTGCCATTGTTTTAAAAAGTGATCTCAAAAGACAGTAGTGTCTTCAGATTAGGGAAACTGGGATTTGAATTCCTGGTACAAGACTGACTATACTTTGGAATTCTTATTCTAAAGAGGAATAGAAGATGTCTCTAAGTAATCCTAAAAGGAGACTACAGTTAATAGTGTCTCAACAATCTCAAAAGAAGTTGGAAAAAATAGTTGCAAAAATGTCAGAAATTCTCAGAGTTATCACAAAAAAGTAAAACTGTCAATGATAGATTTGGTATAGAAATCTGAAATGAGATTTTAGCAGACTGACAACTTTATATTAAAAATAACCCTCTGTCATATTTTCTAACTTTTTAATAATCCTTTTGACTTATACTGAGATTTCCAGTCAAGGCTTGCCAACTTTACAGGTATCACTCATTATTTGTATTACTGTGTTATATGACTGTGTACATCCATATATTTACGTACATGCACATATATAAACATATATATAGACATATGTACAATCACACACATTTGTGGAAAAACTCACTCACAAAGGGTTTCCAAACACTCTGGGCCTATAAGCCACAGTTAACCCTCAGATTTATCAGCCACCTGTATTTTATATTTTTAACCAAAACAATCATGAATATTACTGCTTAATAAAGAATCATGGACACATTGTAGACTGCTAATCCCTGCCCTTACAAAACAAGAAAGTACAATGGTCTGGTTTTAAAAACATTCCAATATGGCTGAGCGAGCATTAGGAATTCATGTACAAATACAAGATAATTCAGATAGTTGGTGTCATTTAGTCATTTGACTCAATTCAGGACATCTGTATTCTATTCTGTGCAAAGTTCTGGACAAATCACTTCCTTGTCTTGTATCTGATAACGATTTTGATCCCTTTCACAAAGTGATTTGAAATCTTAAACACGGAATAAGCATTATTTAGAGATAAATTGGGACCCAGATGTTTTGAAAGACAGAGAGACTATATTGCATAACAGACACAATAACCATGCCTTCTTTTTCCTCCTCCAAGTCTTCCTATTTAAAAGTCTGTGATTTCCCCTCAAAAGCTCAGAAAAAAAGATTCTAAATTCTCCAGATCGTTTAATGAGTCACACACATTTAAAATTAAGTAAATTAAGTACGTTCTAAAAAGGGTTTTTAGCACCAGCATTCAAGGTGAATTGCTAAACTTCCCTCTGTAATATTGACTGTAGATGAATAAGGGTTCTTGAGAACTAGAAATGCATAAATAACTTGGCAGAATAAGCCTCATGTAATTATGAAAAAATCCCATATTTTTAATCAAAATTTGGTTTTATAAAATATTTTGAAATAGAAATATTTTTAAAAATTCTTTGAAAAGCAGTTGTAAAATTTTTGAATTTGTCAACAGCATGTCTTTCTCCTTCTCCCAGGCCAGAAGTAGTCTAGAGATTACGATATTTAGTTCTCAAAACTTTATCCAAGCACATTTTGACAACAATTTACTTCAGTACCTTTCAACTAAACACAATGGACAGAAATATTTCAACCACCTCAGTATAAATATGTGGGGTTTGGACAGTAATTGTTGCCTATTGTGGGCATTGTTATTTTTACTCTTCCAGGAAATTATAGATACTCATCTTCAAAAAATAAAATTTCAATAAATGGACAGTAATTCTAATGCCAAACTGAATGGCCATATTATTATTAGACAAAAAAAAAAGTAGCTCTAATTTTGCTATGTGTGACATAGTATTTCTTCTCAAGATATCTAGAAATAAATCTAAGATTTCAAACAATAAATTGTTACTTGAATTTCAAAAACAGGAACCATAACAAATCAATCTAATAACAATTGTTCATCAATAAAAACTAACAGAGAAAAGTTCAAAAATGTAAAAGGCAATATGGTTGGCAGTCACTGAGATCTGAGATCTGCATTTTCATCCGCCTCTTGACAAATTCTGCCCTAAAGAAAAGTATACAAAAAGCAGGATAAAAGCACAAAAAGAAAGTATAGTTAATATAAAATAGCTGTACCGAGAGAGAGCGAAGGTCCACCTGACCAGTTTTGGACAGTGACTGCTAAAGGCAGCTTAGGGTTCCACCATGAGAGAGCAAATATAATTCTACCAGCATTTTCCCACTTTCTGAGAATAGCTCACTTAGGGATGCTAAGACTGTATGCACAGTTCTTCATTTAACAGCCTTCTATGCAGACTTCATCCAAATGGGTCTGATTTCCTTTTGATATTTTTGGCATGCAACAGATAATAAGCTATAAAAATAAGTTCCAGAGCACAGATAGGCTCTCAGTGAAAAGGTATTATCTTCTGTTTACTCTACAGGCTTTGGCTGGTGTTTTTATTGTCTACTCCTAGTCCTTGTTGTGGAACTAGACAATAATCATTTCATGGGCTGTATGGAGCAGGTGAACAAGAGCTCAAAGACCTTCACCATATCTCTCCTTAGGAATCTCTTTTTGAAGAGATGGAGTCCAAGGCTGTTTAACTGAGCTTAGGCTGCGTTCCTGAGGAGTGTAAAATGCATGGGATCAACACCAGCATGTTCTGGGAAATGCTACATGGCTTCTTCAGCTCTGCGCTGCCTGTCTTTTCCTGCTTGGGATTCTAAAGCAATAATGAATAAGTACACCATCTTCCACTCATGCTTAAGAAAGCCTTTGAGAGTCACTTTGATACAAAATAAATTGCATTTTTGTGCCTCTTGTCTATTGTGACTTCATTTTCTCTATACCTTTGGCAATACATGAAAATTGCAATAATAATAAATATGCTCTCCTCAAAAGTCTTCCAGAAGGCTGCTTTTTCAGCCTCATCTCAGTATTCAACTACTTCCAGTAGACATCTCAATGGTCTTTATTCTAAAAGATAACCTTTCTGTATTGCTTTTCCTTCCACTGTGCCAAGTATTCAATATCTGGAATGTAAAGTTCCATGCAGTTCTTTCTGTAACCTGCTTGTGATGTGAGAAAAATCAGCATCAGTGTGTTCTTATTTTTCTTCTAAAATATTTCATTAATGTTGTAGTCCATCCACTTGAGTTTTTCTAAACAAATTAATTAACTTATACAAGCTAATTCTATTCCAAAGCCTTCAAAATGAAAGTAAAAGAAAGCATGTAAGTTGGAGTTTGAGTGATTTGTGTCTGGAATTCTCATCTACTGGTGGAGTCCTTAGTGATCCTGCATTTTCCACTGACAGAGACAGGATAGGAGAAAATTATTCTGTTTTTTATTTTCTTTCTTTCCTTCTTTTTTTTTTTTTTTTTTAATTCTTAAGAAATGCTGAAGTAAGTGTTTTTCTCTAATATAAATTTACAGCTAGTCTGCTTCTGAGCCACATATACCTCTATTTGTGTGGTTATATATTTTGAATCATAAATTAACCTGTGCAGAAGTTTCTGGCTGGTGCTATTTGAATTTGATGCTCCAGAGGCACATTAAAAGTTTAGGTGAAGACACATTAACATTGATTTTCATTCCGTTTTGCTGAGGCATACACTGGTAATTAACAACCATTCATCAACTCCAGCATCTATCACAGTACAATGATAGAGCAGAAGCAAAATTAAAAATAAAAAAAAAATTTTTGTATTTTAAAGTCAGCATGAAAAGTATATCTTTGGTCTTTCTTTTTACCATAAGACTATAAGATTTATGGGGTTTTTAAAATAAATTGTCAAGTATCTCTAAGCCAGTTAAGGCCTTAAAAATATTACAAAACCTCACTGATTCAACGTAACTTACATTCAGTCATGCCTGTGAAAAAAAAGAGATTTAAAATAGTATTTATCATATTGAGAAAAGCATGTAAATAAAAATATATATAATATGCATGAATGAGTTCTTGCTCATTTTAGCATTATGTTTGCCATCTTTTAGCTACTGGCCCTGTGGCATTTCAGCCTGAGCTTCTTGTAACTTTCCAAGAATTTTATTCCTCCAGATGTCATCAGAGACTTCATAAGTGCATCTTCCATCTTCCCTGGGGATGGAAAGAAGCTATGTGGTTATTTGCTGAAATGCCCAATGTCTGAGGGACACAGATTTAAACTGAAGAAAGAAAACACTTTTTCTCAGGTTTTACTTTCCCTATGTATTTAAATACATAGGGAAAATAAAATTTGATTTATTTTCCTATTCATGTGTTAATTATTGACAAATAAAATGTAAGCATAATAAATATATGAAACTTAACTGTGCTCAAGGATCTTAGAGGTCTTTCCAACCTTAACAACTCTATGATTTTAGGTGGCAGAGCTACTTTAAGTTATAAGTGGAAAATACTTTCTCATTCTTCCCTAAGTTTGTTTCTTAACTGAAGGGA
This sequence comes from Dicaeum eximium, assembly GCA_013396995.1. NCBI lineage: Eukaryota > Metazoa > Chordata > Aves > Passeriformes > Dicaeidae > Dicaeum > Dicaeum eximium. The sequence continues at coordinate 889,233 of VWZP01004983.1, forward strand.
AGAGACAAAAAAGTGTATGTAGTTGTCACAAATAATTTATCTAAGAGCCAAATAAATGGAGAAAAAGTTCAGGGTAACTGAAGCATTTTCTGTCCATTTTACTCTTCAAACTTTAGATTCTAAAATAGTGATATATTAACTTCCAGACATGATATGTCACTTTAAAATAGAAAATGCTTTTTTTCTAAAACATAAGAAAATGAAATATTTAAACAAATGTTCAACAAAAAAATCAGCTTATCTGATATAGTAAGAAAATCTAAAAACAATGTTGCAGATAGAGTGAAACTGGAGTTTTATATTAACAGGGTTCAGGGATCTTTAGGTGAAATGTCTCCTTTGGATGCTATTTTTTAACTAAGGGGTCAAGAAAAAACTAGAAAGACTCTAAACAAGTTGCTTAGCTGGAGAGAAGTATGCAGGAACCAGGATCAGGAGAAAATACCTAAAATAATGGTTCATATATCTGTAATGTGCATGTGAAACATAAATGATGGCAGTTGGATGATGATCCCACTTTGAACAGTGGGCTCCTAGGGATAGGAGTTTTAGGGGAGTCACTGCCCTAGGACAAAATAAATATGTTTTGATTTGAAAGTAACTACCTAAAATATTAGAAATCAGTTTCTTCTGGATGAGAATGAATGTATGCATTTTGACAGCCCGTAAAATTTGACTTGCTGCCCACAGGTTTGGTGTAGGCCCTCGGTCAGCTTTACCAAGTGAGTTTTCATCTATCTGTCTGTTAAAAAAAAAAAAAAAAAAAAAATATATATATATATGTATGT
>VWZP01004983.1:890066-957168 GCA_013396995.1 Dicaeum eximium
TATGTATGTATGTTAATCCACTATTACTTTATTAAACATGCCATGAGAACACAAACTGACCAAACACTGGCTGCACAAAATTAATGCAATGCAAACAGCAACATAATAACATGTGAAACCATTGATTTTTAATGATTATCAAATTGATGCTAGCTAACCTGGAGAGCATACAAGAAATTGCAAACAAGGATAGACATGAGAGAGAAACATTACTCACTCAGAGGAAAAATGGAAGGCCAGACCTCAGCTGAAGCTGAAATTGCCTAGTGACACAAGGAGTAACAAGAAGAAATTCTGCCAGTTTGCTCACAGAAAAAGGTTCAGAGCAAAAAGTTCAGAGGAAATGTGGCACTGTTGACAAAAGGGAGGAGACAGCCCAGTGATGGGTGACACAGATGACACTGAAGTACTTGATGTCTTCCCCACCTCCCTGCTTCAGTCCCTATAGGAAAAGCCTGAGACCAGATCGCTGCATCAAGCCAGTCAAGCTTGGGAAGGAGAAGAGCAGTCAAGAGTGGAATTGTTTCAGGCTTGGGGCTACTTGAAAGACCCTGATATACTAAAATCCCTGGACCTGGATGAGATTCATCTGAAACTGCTGAAGCACACAGCTGAGGTGGCTGTAACGCTGCCACTTACCTGCGGCCAAAAAAAATGAGTCAATCTGGAAAAGCCCCTTACAAATGGAAAAAAAAAAAAAAGAAAATATTATGCCAAGCATTATAAATAGTAGGAGGAACAATATGAGCGTTACAGGCTATTCAGATTCATCTCAGTCCCTAAAAACAGATTCTTAGAGGATTTTTCTAAAGAGTTGTGCTGGCTGTAGCTCAGGTAGAGGTGGGGTTTTTTTCAGAATAGATAGTATGGGGCTGTGTTTTGTATTTATGACCAAAACAATGTTGATAACACAGGGATGTTTCTGTTATGGCTGAGCAGTACTTGCCCAGCATCAAGATATTTTCTGCAGCTCTCCCCACCCCACCAATGAGGAGGCTGGGGGTAGAGAGTGGAGAGGAGTGGAGAGGAGACATGGCCAGGACAGCTGATCTCAACTGACCAAAGGAACATCCCACACCATATGGTGTCATGTTCAGCATATAAAGATGAGGGATCATATAAAGATGAGGGGCCCCCTGCTCAGGGGCTGACTAGGCATAAGTCAGCTGGTGGTGAGCAACTGTTTTCACTTCCATGGCTTGTCTTTCTTGGGTTTTATTTTCTCTCCTTATTTTTTCCTTTTCCTTATTATTACTGTTGTTGTTTTTATTGTTATTAAACTTTCTTCTTCTCAATCCACAGGTTTTCTCATTTTTTGCTCTTCTTCTCTTCCCCATCCTGCACTGGGCTGAGAGAGAGTGAATGACTGCATGGTGCTTAGTTGTTGTCTTGGGTTAAACATTGAAGGGCAAGTAAGTAACAAAGATTTACTAAGGACTGATCATGCTTATTGTCTCAATTATCCACAGTGATAAAGTGACTATCAATATGAGTGAAGGGGTGATAGTGGATGTAACACACCTTAACTTTGCTGAGGCTTTGGAAATCTCTCAGAGCGCTCTAACCTGTAAGTTAAAGGAGAATGGGTTGTACAAATGCACTTTTAGGTAGGCTTAATATTGGCTGGGCTTCTGTGCTCAGAGGGTAGGAATCAGGCATGTGATGTCCAGGGAACCTGGTAATGAACACAAGACCTAGTGGGGTTGGGGTGACAATGGCTCCACAACTGCTTGGTATCTTTGCCAACAACCTCAGTGATGAGACAAGAATTGTCAATTAATCTATAGAAGATATTAAATTTGGTTCACACAACAAATATTAAAGCCTCAATTGATTTTAAGATGCTGGAGAGCTGGGCCAAAAGGATGCCCATGCAGCTCATACATGAGAAGTCCAAAGTTGTTTCCAGAGCAGAATAATTCAATACAGCTAGGAGATGACCAAGTGGCTGTGGAGGTGTAGTAAATCCCTGGCTGAATCTAAGGCCCCAGTCTGTTCTCATCACATAGGAGGCAAACTACATACTGGGTTAAGTTAGGAGAATTTTCACTACTAGAAAGGATCAAAGGAACTTATTGTTCACTTCTACTGCATGCTGCCACATCTCAGCTATTGCATCCAGTTTTGGTCCCCATATTCAGGTCTGATGTGGAGGAACTGGAAAGGGTCTGTCTGAAAGGACATCTCCTATGAAGACAGGCTGAGAGAGCCTGGGGTTGTTCTTCAATGTGGAGAAGAGGAGAGAACTTTGGGGGAGATCTAATTGTGGCTTCCCAGTACCTTAAGAGGGCTTATAAGGAAGAAGGTAGAAGGGGGACTTTTCATATGACAGATAGGGACAGGATGAGGGGGAATGGCTTTAAACTGAAAGAGGCCAGGTTTAAATTATATGTTAGGAAGAAATTCTTTACCCAGAGAGTGGTGAGGCACTGGAACAGGCTGCCCAGAGAACTTGTAGATGCCCAATTCCTGGCAGTGCTTGAGGCCCCAGATGGGGCCCTGAGCAACTTGGTCTAGAGGATGGCATCCCTGCCCACAGCAGGGCGGTGGGGGCTAGATTATCTTTAAGGTCCTGTGCAACTCAGGCTATTCTATGATTCATTCTATACCTGGACTTGCTGACAGGTAACAACCACAAACCACAGATTGGAAGGTTCAAGCAGGGCATTATGAATACATTTTCCAAAACTGGAATGCTGGAAAATGGCAGTTTTAGCACAGCACTAAGATTACACAGAGGAGTTGTGGATTCTCTTCTCATGATATGGATATGATACTCCTGCTTTTAGTAGGAGGTTGGATGAGATAATTTAAAGATCCTTCCAATGATTCCCTTGTTCTGATTCTAATTTCCTGCTTCCTAATGCACTGGAGTTTTATACTGTTACCACGTTTTTAAGTGTGAAGAAAATGTACTTTGATTTATATCTATGCAGGCAGTGTTGTAGTCTGGGATGTTGGAGGTCTACAGTTATTTTGAAGAAACAGGAAAAAGTGATGAAGAAGTTAGAGCTGATTTGCTATTTACCTCAGTAAGGTGGTGTGTATTACTGCTAGAAAGACTCTGACACGAGTTTGGGTTAGAAAATAGGTTTTTGTGTCTTTGCTTCCGCCAGTTCAGGGATCAGGATCACCATGGCACAACTATCTAGTTACCAAAAGGGCTATGGATGCTCTCATCAGTTGGATCTCAGTAAGTAGAAACTGTCAAATAGTAGACTGCAGAGAAGTGTTCTATATTACCAGCCACTACAAGAACACTTTGAGTTATAAATATCCATAAGCTTTAATGGAGAAGGGAACTGTGCCTGTCAGCAGAAAAAAAATACTATCAACCTGTGATGCCCTACACAAATAATGTCAAACTTGGGGCACGATGCAGATTAAGGTGCACTTTAAGCCATCTACTAAATGGAGTATTAGCTGGAAACTGGATTTCACCATCAATGAAACATAATTTAATATATCTGAAGGCCAGTATTGGTTCACCTATCTCAGCAGCAATTGCAGTGAAGAAAAAACGTCCTTCTGACTGTAAGAAAGTACTCTCTTTTTTATTTCTGATCTCAACAGTGAATTTTGATCCTGATTGTGTTCCATGGCAGCATCTTGAAACGAAAATATTTTTAGCTTTGTACACAAGAATATTCCCTGCTTCTCTGAGTATAATACCACTGTATCTCAGTGGAGGATGAGCAATGCTTTCATAACTTGCTACCTTAGAGTAGAAAAGAATATATTTAATTTGACATAAACATCTGATAGAAAATATTAATCTGGGATTATCTACCTAGGTAGATAATCCAGGTTTATGATATTACAATCTAATCTAATCTAATCTAATCTAATCTAATCTAATCTAATCTAATCTAATTTTTACTGTTATTTTGCAATTTGGCCTTTAGCAAGATATTGGCCTCGCTCAAGTTTGTTACCTTTACCCTACCTTAGTACTGTAAATAGGCTAACAAGGCCTATTCAGTTTTTGTAACACCTTGAGAACTATAGAAACCAAAAACACAAAGTATTTTAACAGGGCAGAAAAGATAAAAGGGAGTGTGAAGACAATCTTTGAAAATTCACTCTTAAGATTTTTAATGATTTCCATGACTGTTCATGATGGAGAGTTTCTTTGATTGCAGGCCCTTTCACTTTTGGTTTATATGTTCACCCTTGACTCAGACATTCAGACTCCCCAAAATTTGAGGCCTAAAGACAGGAATGAAAGAATAGAATGAAGGGCACATGACTTAGGGGATACAAGGACAAAGTTAAGAAATTGCAGAGAAAATTGCCAACAATGAGAATGGAGTTACGCAGAGTTTGGAAGCTGGGAATGAGGATAATGAGAGGTTAATGAATAGATCATAATAGAAGTTGTCCATAAATGATGGATGTAGATGTAGATGATTTCATCACCAGCAGTTTGGATGAAATTGATAAAGTAAAAACAAGGAAGGCCAGTGATGAAGCATGCAAATGAAGAAACTGAAGATCAAGTTTAGACCATATTTTGCATTGATACCAGAGAAAATCATCTTATTTTAAAAAAGAAGAATTACGGAAATAAAAGGAATTGGGGAATTTTTAAAAGAAAAACATGTGTGGAGAGAAAAGGGAGAATATCTGTGTTGCATAAGCTTGAAAAAAATCAAAGAAAAATTAATAGAGAGCTTGGAAGAATGCTCAAGTCAAGAGTACAGCTCAAGAAGACAGACAGATTGTCCTATCACCACAGGGTCTTATTTTCTAGCCAACTATGTACTGCCTCTTGATTACATCCTGAAGAAATTCCACACTTACACCACTAAAACTGGTTCAATATTTGGAGAATACTTACAGAAATGTTTCAGACGGCATTCCAGATCTATGCCTACAGGTTAGCTTCCCAGTTCTCTCCCCAAACTCTGATTATATTTCATATAACATATTGGACAATATAAAATACATCTAGTAAATATTCTATATTTAATGCATATATTATCCAAGTTAATAATAGATAATATATTAAATTATATACAAACAAAATATATATATATACATATAAAATACATGGAGTATGTAGTTCTTCATACATGGAGTATGTACATGAAGTTAAATTAAATACATGGAGTTATGTTAGTCCCAAATAAATACCACATAGATGAAGAAAAAGTATGTTGGAAAGTTTTTTACAGCATATCAGGATGAAAATTTATCAAATGCACCCTTTGAGATCTTTGTGTAACAGGCAAGGTGCGGCAGCTGAGATGGTGTCAGTTATGTAGGCTGTATGATAACATGATTTTAATAGAAAAAGGTTATGGACATGAAAAGATCCTGGAGTATCTAGCTTTATGTGGCAAGGTTTTGGTAGCAGGGTGGCTACAGGGATGACTTCTGGCAGAAGCTGCCAGAAGTTTTTCTATGTGCAAAGAGCCAACATGAGCTGTCTCCAGGGAGGACCCACCACACTGGCCAAGGCTGAGCCCATCAGCAGCAGTGGCAGCTCCTCTGGGATAACACAGATATGTGGGGAAAAACTGCTTCACAACAGCAGCCACAGAGAGGACTGAGAACATGTTAGAGCAATAATCCTGCAGACACCAGGGTCATTGCAGTCATCCCCCTGCAGCCCATGGGGCAGACATGGTGAGGCAGCTGTGCCCCTGCAGCTCACAGAGGTCCCTGGTGGAGCAGAGATCCACCTGCAGCCTGTGGAGGAACCCATGGGAAACCCGCACTGGAGCAGGCTTCTGACAGGACCTGTGGCCCATAGAGAGAGGAATCTCCTCTGGAGCAGTCTTGCCATCAGGATCTGTGACCCTGTGGGGCACCTATGCTGATGCAGTTCGTTCCTGGAATACTGCACCCTGTGTAAAGGACATGCACTGGAACAGTTTGTGAAGAACTACAACCCATGGGAAGGACTTACCCTGGAGGACTTTCCTGCAGCAGGGGGAGAGTGCAAGGAGGAACGAGCAGCACAGACAACCTGTAATGAGCTGACCACAACCCCCATTCCCCATTCCCCTGCACTGCTTGCAGGAAGTAAGTAGAGAAATTTGAATGAAGATTATCGCAGAAAGAAGAGGGATGAGAGGAGAGGGTGCTCTTAGATTTGGTCTTATTCCTCCTTATCCTGCTTAATTCTTAATTGTTGATAAACTAAATTTATTTCTCCAGGTCAAGTTTGTTTTGCCCATTACAGTGATCTCCCTGTCCTTGTTTCACCCCACAAGTCTTTTATTTTATTTTCTTTTACACAGTCCATAGTCCAGTTGAGAGGCTTGGTGGGCCTGTGGTAGCTAGATAAGGTCAACCCACCAGAGATACCAAGGAGTTTTCTTACCCATTGTGAGTGAAAATAGGATGTGACTTTTGGGCTTGTTCTAAGTTATTCCTTGAACTGTTTTTCTTCTTTGCATTCTGTTGGTTATAAAGGAAGACCAATTCAGCCCCAGGCTTCCAATGTTCTTTCCTTACTCCAACACATCTATCATCTTCCTAGGAATAAACATAGTGTGCACAGGGATAGGTAACAGCAGAGAGCATTACTGGCACTTTCTCAGGGTTTTTACAAAAGAACACGGGAATCCTCTTGCTCAAACAGGTTCTCTAGGTGCATAATTCAGACTCTGAGTGGTAGCAACAAGCTTCCCACAGGAAGATGTGTGATGAAAATCATGGGAAAAATACTTCATTAAATGGCTCATGCCTATTCCCTAAGTCTGTGATTTCCTTAAGGCCTGAAATGTGAATTTTGATATCCTTTTCAAAAATTCTATTGTTGTTAGTAAATATTCTGAGACTAAAATCTTCTTTTCCTGCTAGGCATATAAATATCTAACTACCATCTAAAACTTGCTCAACTATAACCTTCAACAACATTCTGTGACATTGATGAAAATTAAAGGCTTGTTGCAGAGTGAATGTTTTGTTTTGGCAGTATGAAATTTGTCCCCTTTTGAATTAATTGAAATTAAATACAGTCACAAAGGGCTTCATGGATACTGGGAGGTATTCCTGCATTTGGAGCTGACTTAGAGATGAATGGTAGTTAAAAAAAATAAAAGAGTTACAGGCTTTTCTACAGTTATCTATTTTCCCATTTAACTTCCAGTAACAAAGAGAAAAGGAGTACAAATTATACTGTACCACAACAGAATGATCAGTGACAAATGTCTGTCAGTAAGATTACCACTGCAGATAGAATATGTAAACAGAGGCTTCAAAACCAATTTTTCCTTATGCATTCTGTCTCATCACAAAGATGCCAACTGGATAGACTTACTTTGCACATAAGATGAGCATATTTAATAAAATGAGAGTGAAGGAATGATAACATTTTATTATCTTGTTTTAGAACACTTTCTTCGGTCCATTTTTCTGTGGAAATAGATTAAGCACAGTTAATCAAGGTCTGTCACTGAGTTCCAGTGGTGACTTTCTACACTGCAAAATAAAAAGGACAAATGTAGCACAAAAGGAAGGCACATATGGAGTTGCTTGTGGTTTCTTACAGACTTCAAACAAAGAACAGATTTTTACAGACTTCTAATACAGTGAAACTCAAAATCACACTATTTTGTCTCTTCAGCTGTTTCTGAAAGCAAATAAAAATATTACTGTGCACATGGTGTTGCAAGTCCTTCAGCAAGGAAGGGCTCCCTACCACAAGAATCAGTACCATGGTATCACCCAGAGGAGATGATATTCTCCTGTTTTCTAATACCTCTAATTCTTTGTAGAACTAACTTAGGTTCATAATTGCTTTCATGTTTGATTATTATAGCATGCCTGTTAGTTTGCACACTGCCCTAGGAAAGCTGTACAAACACAATGAATAAACCCCACTGCAATAAGATAGTCATAAACTTCAGTGCAGAAGACTGTTACTGATGGCAATCCAACTTTTCTTTCACTTTAGAGGTTTAGCTTAATTACTATTTATTAAGTACCCGGAAAACAATTACAATGCTGTAGATGTGGAACCTCACAAGGCTGTATCTACAGAAAGACTTTTAGAGAAAGTTGTCCTTTAGTAGTATATAGGTAATTTGGTTAAGTTAATTTTCTACATTTCGTCAGCGGACCATGGGAAGAACTATGATGGGACGAATCATTCTTTAGATGTGCCTAAGAAAGGAGTTTAAGAAGAAGGATGTACTTCTGGGAGCACTGCATTGTTTCTACTAAGATGGAATCTACTCTAGACTAGAGAAGTGGCCAAACTTCTTTAAAACTTAAAAAAAAAGTAAGGTTTGTTTTTCTATATCTGAAGCAAACCCTAGGTGACTAATTGTACAGACTTTTTTCAAGAATGTTAAACATAATCCAGAAGTTCTTATGCCCTGAATTATTCTCCAAATTGCTCAAAATTATTCTCCAAATAAAATATTCTCCATAGTATTTTGGTAATATATTTTTCCTATGACATATAGTATGGCTGAAAAATTTTCTTATTTGAGTTAATACAATTCTCTGAATCTTGAAGTCTCTGAATAGTTTAAATGAAGTTGGAATACTCCCATTTTTTCTGCAAAGTTCATACTTAGGCACTTATGGGCTGGCACCTTTAACACCACTCGTGTAAATAATTACGTTGGCCCTTATTGTGAATTTCCTGCTTTTCTTCTGGTATAAATTGTTACTCATTGTAACAAAGCACAGAAGCGCAAGTTCACTGCTGTTAATGGAAGTCTGTGCTGTTCACAAAAACAGGGTCAGTAATATGTAAGTTCTGAATATTCTATAGTATGAAGTATTATGGTAATCATGTGATTTCAACATGACAGGATTTATCACCTTTAAACCTAGGTGATTATTTTTCCTGATTAGCAAGTTGAAAATTCTTTTCTATGTAGACTTTTAAGAGTCGTCTCGTTACTCTTTCTTTGGTGGCAGTCTGTTTCATGGAAATCTATTGAAAGTTAAAATTAAATAAATCTTCATTAGGTTAAAAAGAAGTTATCTATGGAATAGAAAGCTAGACAGAGAGGACCTCCTTTATATTCTGGTACAAGGTGAAGAACCCCCTGTGCTTAACCGACCTGGAAAGAGCTTACACAATTTTCTATGGACAGTTAGGTTTTTTTCCCTTAGAAAATACTCCTTGTTTTTAAGAGGGCAAACAATTCCTACTGATTATCTAATTATTACAGTATTATCCTTTTTTTTGGAAGAGGCTTGCCCACCTGCTGCTGACTTCAGCTGAGAAGTCAGTCATGACTACTACAGCTGAGTCTGGAGGAAAACTACAAAGCATTTTACTGACTGAAAAATGGAATCTGGAGGAAAGGATTATGTCTTACTTGGGACCAGCAAGCAAGTAGTAGTGAATCTTTATTTAGGAAATGTCCTGCTTCCTATTATTTCATGACTTGGCAAATCTATTTGAATTCCAGCTTTCAGATGCAATATGCTGGGTGCCAATACATTCATTGTTCAGAGATGGGGCCAGGTGCTGCAGAAAAAAGTGCTACCATAAACAAGCAACACATCTCAGTTATACACAGACTTTCTGTCATTTACTATCTTTAAGCTTGTCACTTACTGGTCTCTAAACACTAGTCAATAAGGTTAATAACTGGTAAAAAATTAGATTAAACTGTTTAAGAAAAGACAGGTCAAGCATGAACACAGCTGGATGAGTTTAAGTCATTGCCAACTACCCAGATATTTTTTATCAGGTTGCAGCTTTCCTGAGCACAATGGCAGGAATAAGCCAAAAGGAAAAACGTAAGAGGTCGAAGAGCTACTCCAGAGATGAATTTAGTGCACTCATTTCACTTCCCAGGTTGTAGTAAAACTTATGTTTCATTTGAATATTTCACAACCATCTGAACAAAATATAATTCCATTTGAAACATATTAAAGACTGTTAGACTTGGAAGCAGGTTTTAAATAATAGAGCCACAGGCCTGAAAAGGACCTGAAGAGTACATCCCTTCCATATCCCTGCTCTAAAGCAAACTGAACTATGCTTATGTCCATCTGACTGATGTTTGTTCTAAAACTCTCCAGAGATGGAGTATTTACAATCTCTCATGCCATTATCTTCTTGGTTCTCTCTATCCTTAGCACGGGAATTTGTTTCCTAACACCTAACTTTACTGTAACTTAAGCCCATTATTTTTCAGCCTCATCTAGTGGTGATGCCGACAACAAATTGCTCCTTTCCTTTGTGTGTCAGCTTTTCATGTATTTGGAGTCTATGGTCATACCTTGCCTTTAATTGTGTACTGAGAACCTTTAGGCTTCAGGAGAAACATAACTGACCAGCTGGAAAAGCAGTGAGTTTATTTAACAGAAACAAATACGGATCAAGCAAACAAGAGTCTTAGTTAAGTAGTTACCCTAACTGATTACTGCTTCACTGGTTAGCCTGCCAGTCTGTCCTTAAAAGGTTCAGGTTCATGAACATTGCTTTGTAATTCTCTTCCTCCAATATTAATGAATCTGAATTCTTTAGCTTTTTTCTTTTCTTTTTTTTTTTTTTTTAATAAGGCCTAATGTTTGGGAAAGAGGCTGTGTTAACTCTGAAATTTTCCTCTGCTAGGCAGAATTTGTCATCATAGCTAAATATACAGCTATGCATAAACTAGACTAATCTACCCACAGAATCTAAACAACAGTGAAAAAAGAATACATATTCGTTTTCCCCCTAACATCCTACCTTACACTGACAGCCTCTGCATTACTTTCTCAATTAATTTTATGGCAAATCTGTTAAGTATCTGAGTCTCTTCTGCCTAAGTCAGGAGCTTATAATAGTTAGTCTAAAGGTTTAGACCTGTAATCCCCCTTCTCACTGGCTGTATGACCTTCTTGCAAGCTGCTACACTAAGTTGGCACATTTCAGTATCTCATGTACTCATTTTCATAATAAAGTATAAGGAGTTTCTCCCTGCCCTTTTCAAAAATGGTTTGAAGTCACTACAGCACCCACGTGCTGTTTTTAAGAGAACGCTTTTGAGGTTTTGTGCTTCTTTATCACAGCTTCACAAAAATGCTCGGGCAAAGTATTTAGGACACTATTTTTACCTTGGATATTGCGGCGGCGCAGGGGTCCTGGCCACCGCCTTCCCTAGAACGTCTCCCCAGGAAAGGACGGATAGCTCAGCACTGGCTCCCACAACCTCTGTTCTGCTAGATGTTGAATTAAATGAAATGTCCATAGACAGCAAAGTGTCTCTTTGTATAGGTTCCAAGATGTTTATCGCTCCTTGAAAGGTCCAGAGACAAAGAAGACAAATCATGCAGAGCAGCAACTTATAAAGAGGGGCGGCAACTAAGGATAGATACATTGACAACCAATGGGAACAAGCTTAGGGAGGAGCAAAAGGTGGGGATACATAATAATACAACCAATAGGGATAAACTGGGAGGAGAACTTATCCTAACATCCAACCAAGTATAAGGAAGAACATAATAGACATGGAAACTTCTGGAGTAAGAGGTGGGGTTAACATAAATTGACAAGGCAGGTAGGTGGAGATATGAGGAATGGCATGGAAGGGACAGGAAAGGTGGGAGGAGAATTACCTAATAGGGATAGTTTAGGGGAAGGGACAAACTCGGGATAAACCAAATGGGGATAAGCATGGGGGTAAAAAGGAGCAACTCAAGTACTTTATGAAGATAAGGAATAATTATATAATACTATAAGAAAATACACGAAAGTGCAATGCTACAGGATATCAAATTTTCTACCAACCCTACCGCACTCCCAACCCTCCTCCAAGGTAACAGTAGTGATAACCTGGCTTTGAACAGTCTTGAAAGGATCTTGTTGCTTGGACTTGCAAGACCAGGTGGACTTGGTAGTCTTGGTGCCTATACAGGCACCTTGTAGAGTGCCTGTTCTTCACCCTCCAATAATTTCTTACAAAATATTTAAATAGCGTGCCAGGTCATATAAATACTTCAAACAAACTGATGATAGTACTGTATTACCATAAGTTTAATAGTTTTATAGCTATAGACATCATTCTAACAGAACTTTACTAGCAAATGTACCTTTAAAAGTTGCTTTGAATTTTTAAAAACATTTTACTTTTAACGAAACATTCAGAGGAAATGTTTCAGCCCACCAAGCTAAACTATCAAGACTAGAACTCCAACAAGGATTTAGTTGATTCCATTCAGCAAACACACTAACAGTGTGTGCAATGACTGACATAGACATGGTATTAAAAAATTTGTTAAATCTGCATGAGCTACTTGGCTCTCAGAGAGGCCAGTGAGGGTGACATTGAGGAGAAAGTGTGTCACTGATCACCTGATCAAGGTGTTGAAGTGGATTAAGTCTACTTGAGACATTCAAAGAGGTCTTTGGATCCCACGATGGTGGTTCTTACAGGAACTTTAACATCTGTTGGAAGGACACTGTGGTGAGAAGAAAGCTAACCAGGAGGCTTCTGGACTGTATTTGAGGTAAACTCATGATACAGACACTGAAAGAGCCAACAAGGTGACTGCGGCATTCACTAGATAGCAACAGCTCTTTGGGAATATGATAATAAATAGAAACCATGGTTGTATGACACCAAAATAGTGGAGTTCAAAATCCTGAGGAGGCAGAGGAAAGCAAGCAGGGCAGTACAGAGCACTTCAGGAGGGCAGGCTTCAGCTTATCTGGGGAGTTGAAAGGTAGGATTCCATGTGAGGCAGCTCTGAGAAGCAAATGAGTTCAGGGAATCCAGCAAGTCTGTAAGGACATCACCTTTTGAGCCTATGAATGTTCACACTGATACGCAGGAAATCAAGTACATTTATCAACAGACCAAGTCAAAACCAAGATCCACCAGAAAAGGCAGCATAAAGGAGATGGAAGCAAGGATAGGCTTCAAAGGAGGAATTTCTGAAATGCTGCGTTAGTATGTAGTGATGGTATCAGGGAAACAAAAGCTCAAATGGAATCAAGGCTTGCCAGGGACATCAAGGCAACATGAAGAGCTTGTATATTACTAATAAAAGCTGAAAAAGGAAAATGTGCGTATTGATTGCTGAATGAAAAGGGTGATTCAGCAACAGTGGCCACTGGTAAGGCAGAAGTGCTCAGGGCCTTGTTCTTTGAGGCCTGTGTGCTTAATGAGAGAGAAGAGGGGGAATAACAGCAGTGGATAAAGATCAAGTCAGAAACTACTTATGAGAACTCAACTCATAAATGCTCATGGATCTGACAAGCTGTATCAAAATTTTATAAAGTTTCCAGAAGGACAACCCAGAGAACGAAACGCTGCTCAGCCTTACTTCAATCCCTGGAAAATACCCAGAGCAAATACTCTAGGAACATATATGTGGGAACCTGAAACAGAGGAACAATGTGATAGTATTTTCATCAAGTTTTCAAATGAAAAGCATATGGAGGCTACAGCTGAAGGACTCGAGAGGCAGGCTGCCATTTGGAGAAACCTATGGGATGGACAGACAACAGGTTCAGGGAACAAAAACCCTTCAAGGAGAGAGAGAAGGAAACAGAATTTTCCAGTCTGAAGAAGGGACAGTTGTGAGGGGACCAGCAGCCTTCTAATACCTAGGAGGAGGTTATGAAAAGGATGTTGCAGGTTTTCCAGTGATGCAAGTCAGGAGAACAACAATAGACGTGAATGAGAAAAAACGTTTCCAGCTGGGTGTAATGCATGAGGACACCAATAAGTGAACTAGGTTACTTAGAGAGGGTACACAAACTCTACTTTGAAGTTTTCAAGACCAGGTTGTGTGAATCTCTATGCAACTCTGTTTAGAGCAAGATTTTATCTTAAATCTTTCCTGAGGTTCCTTCCAACCTGAAGGTTATATCTCTATTAAAAGAATAAAACAAATTTTTATTTCTGAAACAAGTGGAAACTTATTTTGTGTACTCCTTTTCTTTTCATGTGAAAGAGTTCTTCATTGGTGCTGTTTTCCAAAAGTGCATAATGCCCTGATATTTCTAATCATTTTAACACATTGGAACCATCTAGATTGTAAGAATGGAAGTTTAAACTTCCCAAACTTGATGATGGAGTATTTGACGATTATCTGTGTCTGTTTCTAAAAGACGCACTTTTAACTTCAGCAATTGTGACTTAGAATTCTATTTCATGGAACTACAATACAAATGCTGAACATGTCTTTACACAAAGAACACGAAGAACATGATGCTACTTTTAGCAGTTTAATGAACACTGGTTGAAGCTTTATTTATGAGCATTGTGGATTGTATTCTGAATTGGTATGTTACTATAGTGTTTTCTATAATGCTATTTAATACTAGTTGTTCTCAAGAATGTATTAGTACATATGACATATTTTGTCTTTTGGCCATTACCTAACACAATTTTTAAGACTGTGTCTGTATCAGTCATTACCAACAGTATGTTTGGTGAATGGAATCAGCTAAATCCTTGCTGGGGTTACAGTCTTGATAGTTTAGCTTGATGGACCAATATCTTTCTATTACACAGCTTCATTTCTTTTACAAACCCTATTTGCAAACACTGTAGCATTGCAAGCATTTCTTGTTATGTGTTGTGACTCAGAAGAGATTTTACTCTTATGTGGAATTTCTAGAATTATATGCATTCCCAATGTTTCTATTGTTTCCGCAAAATTCAGCTCACATCCTCTAGTTGAGACTAAGACTGGCTAAATATTTCCATATCTCATATAAAGCACATTGTTGGCATTACTGATGGTCTTACAGCAGTATATATTTAATCAGTATACTTTAATCCAAACTTCCTGTAGGATGAGGTTTAAGGTTGTGAGGTGGGTTTTTTTCTTTCCCCTTTCTGAACACCATATTTAACTCTGACATGGGAAGAGGGAACTTGTATCATTTCATTCAACACCATAAACTGCATGGGAAGGTCTTTGTTCTGGCTCTGTGATTATACTCTGTACATGAACATGAATATTCTCCTAGACAACTGAGCATTAGCTGCCTGACTGTGATTTCTCTGGAGATTAAGCATTTTGTTGTGGTGTGACAAGTCTGTAGAAAAACTCAGTTTATTCCACTGAGATATTTTGGTGCTCTGAGGCACAGAGGGAAGCAAACATTTGTCTCTCATATGGTCTGTACCTTTTTTTTAACCTTGCTGACAAATATGTAAGGCATAGGCCATTTGTTTTAGTTTTCCTTTTTTCTCCTGGCTCAACACTGCACTCATTCCGTGTTCCCTAATTTTAACTCAGAAGGTCTTGTTGGCTATATACATCAATAAATAAAATAGGGCTAAGGGCTGTTTTCTGGCTGTGAGGCTAAATGGCACACAATGGCTGCAGGCATACTACATAACACTTGGCCTTGAGTGTCACCTCAAGGGGACAAAGTGCCTGAAATTATGTGAGGGTCACATTGCAGCTTTTAACAGAGGAGTTTTTCTACTATGAAACAGAATTTGCTGCATGCTGTGTGTGTGTCAAGGTCCCAGACCTTCAGAGACAGTTTCAGAGAAACCATCAAGGGTGATGTTGGGTATTGGGAGTGATTCCTTGCAAATGCTATCCCCATGCCTGGGCACTGTCTGGCAGGGTGCTAGTTAGCACCACGCAAGCCACGGAGGACGAAGTCTGTTAGCAGTCAAGCAGTGTGATAACCACTGGTTCAGTGCTGGAAGCCAAGCTCTGTTTACACAGCATTATGGCTACACAGGCTTAATGCAAATGCATGCTCAGACATTGTGCCTCAGTATTTGCACAGGTACATGCATGCTGAAGCCTTTTGTATAGCCTCTGCCCCTCCTTGTTGTTTGCTGTGTTTGCTACTTCTCAAAGAAGTACGATCACCTTTTCTATACAGATTTAAATGAGATGCTGCCCGAATCTTGTCCCATGAAGTTCTCAAAAGTTGTGACATATTTAGGCAGTGTAAACCTCAGCAGACCAGAGAGGCAAAGGGAAAATAACTGTAGGGATATACTGTTTCCTAGATCAAAAATTACATCTAATCATGATGATGTATATGTAAACTTAAAAAATGTTGAGGTTCATTTCATATGTAAATAGTGTGCACAGTGTGTAAACTCTAAACCTGTTGGATTAGAGTACTTTGCAGAAAGTACTTAATATGAATAGTTCAGATACTACAGATTTAATTAGCAATGGAGAAAGTTATGTCCTACACTAAAAGCAGACCACACAGCTATGAACAGTTTCTGGAGGCTGTTAGGTTTTAAGCTCATTCTGTGGAAGCCTTTCTGTTATCAGCTCTAAGCTTCTTTAAACAACAACAACAACCAATTGTACAGTAGTGAAGGAGCAGAAAATTCCCTGATGCCACAGCACTTTTGCTAATGTTACTCCAAGCTGGGTGAATATAGTATTCCTGGCACACTAGAATGGATATAGTTAGTGTTACAGATTAAACAGCTGTAAGTATATGAACTTAACATGCCACTGGGACAGGAATCCTTTATGGAGCCAGCCCATTTGCAGGCTCCATCAGCCTAAACTACCAGTGGATTTGCTGTAGAAGTTGAAGGGCAAAGGCTCTGGTTATAAGGAGGAACAAAAGTTAAGCATTGTACTGATAATGCTGGGTAATAGCAGATCTCAAAAGCAATGCAACAAAAGTGGTTCTGGGTGGACATACTAACATTTGAGGAAAATCAGAGGAAATACTTCAGGCATGAGTGAATGGTAGAATGAAATCTTGGTTATGTTTCTCCAAATAGAAGAGTAAGCATGTCTTGGACCTCCTGCTGCTGAAAACCAACAGCGAGTGAATACAGTGAACACTCTTCTGGAGCTCATTGATTCTGGGAAGAGAAGTCCTAACGCAAATCCTGAGCAACATGCGTAAATTTGCTGCTTATGGGATGAGGTAAGACAGGGTAGAAGAAGGAAACTACTGCATGTATTTGAGTTAGAAGAACCAGATACAGACTCTTCCCTGCCATGGCCTGCTGTGTAGTGTTTTACTTCTTATAGTGCAACTGCCTCCATTCCTGATTTTTTTTATCCAGGGTTTATATTTCCAGATTGTATGATCCTCTGAAGAAGGAATCTGTTATTAATATTGAACCAAGACACTAACAAGGGCTAGCCCTTTTAAGGATTTCTTGAAATAAAATAATTCAACTTTGTGCACTCATTTTTGAGAAATAGGGAGGCTAAGAGGTGAAAGATAGATTTAGATTTAGATAGATTTAGATTAGATTTAGCATAAATTTAATCTAAAGGACATCTATTTTAATTTTGTATTCCTGCTACTACCTGGGAAGAGAGATACCCCAAGAAACTATCCCTTGTCAAATTTTATAGAAATTTTCTCCAAGCCTAGGGAACGTGTCTAAGCTTTTGGGCTTCTCTGACTCTGATGCTTCACTCACCATTAATTATAATACATGCCACTAGTCAGGGAGGTAAGAATCAGGCCACCGAGAGCTTAAAACAAAGAGTAATGCTTTTACATTCATTTTTTCCCCACCTATAAATTTTCCTTTGATTTCATTTAATTTGGTAAACCTGGCAAGTTGCTGCCAGGTGGATCTCCTACACAAGTCTGTCTCGAGATTTCATTATCCTTCTTATTTCTAGCATCATTACTCAGAAATCTCTGTTTTCTCTAGCTAATTAGCCCACTGCTTAAGAGGTGCACATTTCTTAACATATGGTACACAGTTGCACTGCATGTGTGCTGTATTTTCATTTTCTACTTTGAATCTTATATTTCTGATACAATATGTCAGAAATATCAGATGCCCATCTTACAGAACAGCACTTACAGCTTCACATTGAAATGTACCCTAATTATACTGTCAAAATCCTTACATCCCCATGTTTTCAATTAAGACATCACAGCCTTTACAGTACTGCGACAACAGATTTTGATTTAAAGGTAATAGTATTTGGAGGTCCGAATTTAGCAGGAAACAAAAGTCACAGGAATGAAGTGTTTAAAATAATTAAGATTTTAAAAATGTACCTTTCCAATTCAGAGGAGAAAACTTAAACCCCCTACAAAAATCCTCCACATGGCGTGATACTGTCTCTTTGAGACACTGGCATTGCATGCAGCTGTTATAAATCTTCTTCCTCTGTAAGACTGCAGAGGGAGGACCTGACTGGCAACACAAAGGAAGGAGCAGGTCTGCTCGCCTGTCTGGGAGAGACAGAGGGAGAGGAGTGGGTGGAGGGGGAGCGAGGCGCGCACACGCGCGCAGCTGAATGCAGAAAGATTCACTCCTTCTGTACAGCCCACAGACCAGCCATGCCTAAGTGATTCTGGTCCACCATTTGCATGATATATTAGCCTTTCAAGCTGTCTTGTGGTATTAGCTGAGAGACCGTAGCTTTTGCTTTTAGCTAAGCTCATCTGCAATTGGTTTTATCTCCAGCAGGTCTCCATTTCTAACTAATATTAACCTTACTGCAAGGAAAACAGTATACTTAGAGCTGTGCACATGCTGAAAATACACCAGGACACTCTAAAGGCTGAATTAAACAGCTACAGTTACATAAAATTAAATTTCTGTGTCATTTACTGTACTGGCAAAAATACATTTTTTTCCCTTTTTTTAAAAAAGTCAACAAAACAACCAAACCAAACATTTCAGCTATATACAATATCTCAGTGAAATTATTTTTAAAAAAATAATTCTGGAATAAATGTGTTCATATGGGTTGTTACACTCATATACCCATATCAGCTTCACTGTGCTGGTGTAACTGATAATATATGCTGTACTTACTAGCTCTCAGGTCCTTTGAGCTGCAGAGATGCAGATGTAACCTTAAATTCTTTCTAAAGCAAATCCTGCAGATGCTTTCTACCCCCCTCATGCTCCCTCAAAAAAGCCTTCAACTCCCTCCGTAGGATTAGCTTTCTTCAGTACCTACCCCCTCCATAACGCATCGAGCTGAGTCGCTGTCAGTCATCTGGTTACTTCCCAGCTCCTCCAGACATCCCCTCCAGCCAACGCACACATCCCTGCAAGCTCCTGCCTGAATCATGAACTGACAGCTGCAAGACAGGTAGTATGAGGATCATATCCAAGAGATGAACGAACATTTTCAGCAGAAGCAAGCACCTATCCACTAATACACCATTTCCCTAACAAAAAGGAAAATAATGGAGCGTTTTTTTCCTTCCTGTATAGCTAGCTTTTTTATCGCGCACTGGATACAACAGAATTATAAGATTTCGAGTAGTTTTGTGACAGCAAATGTAACCACACAAGATATAAATATCTGTGATATGTACAGTTATTTCTAACATCTGGGTCAGACATGAACGCTTCTGTGTTCTTACATCAAAGGTACAGCATGATAGCAGAATTTTATTTAACATAAGGACTATACTGCACAGTGAGGATAAGAATTATACCAAAATGGCTGCAAACATTTTCCAGCTGCGGGTAGAGAACAGGGCATCTAAAGAGATGGACTACTTTTCAGTAGTAGTCAGAGGCTGCAACTGCTATTGACTTAGTGCTCAGCTCATTTAAAATGCAAGCCTTATTTAGATGCTTAATATAGATTTAGGCGTCTGACTGTAAACACTTGATTAAAAATATTGGCCTAGCTTTACAAATAAAGGTCAAAAGAAACCTATTACTGAGCACTGGAAAACAAGAGTAAGACAGGGAATAAAGACAAAAGTCGTTCCAAGGATTTGCAGAGGACAAAAGAAGGAAGGCACTTTGATGCTATTTATTATTTTTATTATTAGTTAATTTCAATTTCATTTATTGAAATTATATAACTCTTATACAGCCATTGCTACTCTCTTGGTTTTATCATCCCTTACTGCTCTTTGCATCTATTCAGCTGGAATAAGAGCAGAAAATTCTGTGTAGAAATCCTGAGAGACAGCCTGTTCACATGAAACTTTTATCCAAATTTTAGTTGATTCCAAAGGGTGAACCTTTAATTGGGAAAGGAAGAAACTTATGGATACCTAGCTAAAGCTGTACATTTTCAGATGTTCGCCTATCATAATGATGTCCTGCTGCCACACTTTCTACTTTTTAGCTGTCCAGCATGAAAATAATAAAACAGAGCCACTAGCAACCACCAAAAAGAACAAATGCTTTTATTTATTATTCACCTGGATGTAGGATTTCAGTCAGACTTCTAAGGCATGTGTGTGTAAATGCTGTCTGTGGCAGTTATTCAAGCTTCCTTTGAATTCTGTCCATCCATTTAGTCATCCCTGCCAAGTCAGTCTCTATTACCTGTACCTACTAAGATGTATTTTAATGGTGAAAGTAACAGGTTGCCTTAATAAAAATGCTGGCAGTGACACCAAGGAATGCTGGGACTTTACTAATCCGAAAAATAATGACCCGATGGGAGCTTTGTTCCTCTTTCTCATGGGTCCCTGCTAGAAACAGCCAAATAATTGTAAAAAGGAGCCAACTCAATAAACACAGTGGGAAGTACTGTGGATGTTATTATATAAATGCATTATAGATATATTTCAGCTTTGATTTTTTGGATATGAATTTACTAAAACTTTTCATGCTGTTTGGATTTTTATTTTTAATTTTTTATCACTACTTCAATTTGTATTACCAAAGATTTTTTAAAAACTCAGGCAAACACTAAAGCAACTAAAGCAAAGTTTGACCTGAATCAAACAGGCCAAATACTGTATGAGTCATATTTATGAAGCACTTTTAGTTGTACCAAAAAAAAAAAGCTCAGCTTCACTTTTGTATTTGATTCCATACATATGGACATTTTCAGGGTAGATTTATCTTTCTTACACTAGGAACAATCTATTTTAAGCAAAGGCCAGATCCAGATTTATGTGGCTTCTAGGGACAGTGGAGGCCACAGTTCCCATGGTGTGTCTGTGGCTGTGCTCATGGGGATTAGGGAAAACATGGATGCCAGACTGAAAGAGCAGCTGGGTCAAGTGTAATAATGTGTAAACACATGGCATTTATATAATATTCCAGTAGTATTTATTCACAACCCTGATTTCAAATAGAAGTGATTCATGAAATGTTCCCCAAACAGATACATCTTCTTGACTTTGACTGAAATATATTTTCCTAGCAGCACATGTCCACAGCAGCATTTGTCTTGCCCTCAAAAGAGCACTGTGCCTATGGTGCAAGAAATGTTGCCATAAAAAAAAACAAAACATGTTCTCTGTTCAGTGCAATGGCATATGTGCCAGATATACAGAGGAGAGAGGTATGGACATGAAGGATTTTGTCCCCTTAAGCCCATCATAGTGAAGAAAAAAGAATAGAGGTGCTCTGCCATCCTGACTATACATTTGGTTGACAGTTTGTCTTCTGTCTCATGAGAGCATATCTGTCATAGGTATAAGAAGCCTCAGCTAAGTTAGTCAAAACAGAAAGCTTCTTGCCACCTAAATAAAATAAACCCACAATAAAGCACTGATTAAAAAAAAAAAGGTAATACATGTACATAAAAAATGTAGTTCTCTCAGGATATGGCTTTTTTACATAAAGGTGAATTTTAATCCAGTGGCCAATTCCCTTAGAACTCTTTGTCACAGCCTCTAGCATCTCTTTGGAAAAGTTTTCACTAGAAAAGTAGGTTAAAGGAAAAAAACATAGCCATGTTAATTATCAGACTGAATTTCAGTGTCAACAGGAACAATTTGAGTTTACTACCATGATGACAGTTGGTTGTGATTAACCCCATAGTTTCTGTAATGTTTAATCTCAACTGTTTCCTGCTATGTATATATTCTTGCCATTATATTCATTACACAATTATGATAATACTGTGTAAGTTGAAAGGAGAACTCACAATTCTATTCTAACAAATATTTTAGCAAATTGAGGCACTGAAAACTGAGGCTGGCCTGCCACATGTTCAGAGGGAAATCTGTGTGCTCAAACAGTAGTTGACACTGTATTGGGTTGGCTCCTTTTAATAATTATGTGTCTGATCCTAGCAGGGACCTGTAAAAAGGACAAAGCTCTTCTAAGGTAATTATTTTTCTATTTTAGTAAAGTCATAGAATCATGGAATCAAAGAATTATTTGGGTTGAAAGGGATCTCTAAAGATAATCTAGTTCCAGCTCCCTGCCATGGGCAGGAACATCTCCCACTAGATAAGATTGCTCTGAGCACCATCCAAACTGGCCTTCAACACCTCCAGGAATGGGGCATCCACAACCTTCCTGGGCAACCTGTTCCAGTGCTTCACCACCCAAGTATTTCCTAGTGTCATTGGCAGCTTTGTTTTTAAGTCAGCCTGTTACTGTCACCATTAAAACACATCTTAGTAGGTACAGGCAATGGAGACTGACTTGGTGGTCTGACTAAATGGATGGACAGAATTCAAAGGAAGCTTGAATAACTGCCACAGACAGCATTTACACACACATGCTTTAGAATCTGACTGAAATCCTAGTTGTGATGGTCAGAAGAAGCTCTAATTCAAAGTTCAAGGTTGAATATGATACCTTCTCATGGTATGTCACTAAGGATGTGACTCCTAAGTACATGTAGCACTTTAGGAGCCAAGATCTTCAGTGAATCAGAAACAAAAGTAATTTATATTGAGATTAATAATTCCTTTTTCTTCTGCGTGAAGACGTCCAAGAAACCTACGCATGCTCTATGGTATCCCAACTACTTTCATGATGGTAACTCAGAACAAATACCCAGAAAGTTTGTTATTTCATTAAATTGTTTTTGTAATGGACACAATCCTTTTTACTGATTATGTTGGTGAGGCACGGATGTGGGCAAGGCACAGAGTGATCCAGAGAGGCTCCTGAGAGACCTTAAATGATGAAATATTTTAATGGTGTGCTTTGCTTGATGTACAAAGTGGGTATGATTTCTCCACAAAAATCTCTTAAAACTTTCACAGAACATATTCCTCATCATGGCAACATGATGCCAAAAAGGCTATGAAAGAAGAAAAGCCCCAAAATATTAATAATCTTGATGAATATAATACAGATTGAAGATACTTTTGATCTCTAACTTCTAATAGCATAGAGAAATATCTTCCTGTGCCATGTAGGGCAGGGATTGGGGTGGGGTGAGGTAGAGGAATTGGAATGAATGGAATGAATTGGTGTGGATGGAGTGAAACTGAGCATTAGAAAAGAAAGAAGGTGGGGTGGAGGAAGGTGTTGTTTTAGTTAGTTGGTGTTTATCATTGTCCACATCTATATTAATTGGCAATAAATTAGAATAATTTTCCTTTAGTCAAATCAGTTTTGCCCACACTAATAATTGCTAAGTGATCTCTCTGTCTTTATCTCGACTCACAAGCTTTTCCATCGTATTTTCTCCCCCTGTCCTGCTGAGGAGGGGAGTGAAAGAGCAGCTGGGTGGCATCTGGCAGCCAGCTGCTCAAGCCACCACAAGTACACTAATAGGTTAAGTGGAATATTCAACTGTATTGATATATAATAGTAAATTGCCTGCCTTTAGTGAGCAACACAGAGCTGGGAAGTATTGTGTGTAGATGTTTAGTAGGATTCAGATAAGATTCCATTTTAAGTCCATAAAAATCTTTGCTGATTTAAGCTTTTGCAGTTTAAAAAAAAAATTACTCTTTCTTGATCTTTTCTCCTCCTCAGCATTCTCCAACACTTATTTTTGTAATTCACTGTCCAACTCACATGTTAGAGCTTCTGTGAAACACTACCTGTGGGAAACTCTTGTAAAGAACAGTAATAGAGAGAAAAGTGCAATCAAAAGCAAGGAAGACTTTTGGAATTATAGCTGTTGATAAAAATATAAAAAACAATATTTGGGTTAATCAATAGCAAAACATGAAGAATCTTTGCATTTTTTCTTGTGAGAAGGGACCTGAATAAATAGTTCATTAATTCACATAAGAGTGGAAATATTGGAGGAATCAGAGAAGCAAATGCGGTATTCCTCTTCAGTGAAATAAAAAGTGACACACTGCCACATTGCAAGAGTAGTTTCCCAGTAAAATAGCTAACTATATGTTTCAAAAAAAACCAAAACAAAAAGTCCCATAAATTACAGGATGAAAAATTAAGAACAATTCATCCCATAAAATCTTTGACCCTGAAACTCTAAATGAAGTAAATACATCAAGAACCTACTCTTGCCCATCTTCAGGAAATAGCTGCCATTTATTTCTATTCCAATCTTGTTTCTAAGGTCTTTTGTCCAGGACCTTAATTTCAAAGAGGCTGTAACGCACCTCCCAGCCTGATTGGAGCAAATTGAATCCACCTGACGCTATCATTCCAGGAATAATAATATTGCCCTTTCACAGAGATGTGAAGCTCCTGAGTTTAGAATAATTCAGAGATTCAAGTTCTTACAGTCAGTTGCTCCACTGGAATAAACTGTCATGGCTCTATAATGGGCAATGAAGCTGTCACTATTTACAATATCTGAGATTTTTTCCCTCATATCTGCCATATCTGGCCTCTGGCTATAGCTTTCAACAGAATTGCCAAATGGGTAACAGCTGATGTACACATACATACCCTGCATATTTAATAAGTTCTATTACACATACTCCACGTATTGCTGTATTGCAGAGGAATCCTCATGACAAACTTAATTTTTTCAAAGTACTGTAGCAATTCAGAATTCAAGAACTTATACTGTAATGCAAGAGACAATGGCTGAGTAACAGAAAACACAAATGCAGTGAGACCATGTTAGTGATATTTTCTTATTAATTCTTGTATTCTGAATTCAAATAATCTTGGATAGGAACACCATCACATGAATGAAAACTATCCCAAAGATCTTTTGTGTGTAATCAATAACAATATATAGGAGCATGTGACACCTTTTGCACAAAGCTGCATCGATTTAGTGTAGCTAATGGCAATTTAGCAGTGAACATATACTTATTCAGAACCAAATTCAGAACTGCTCACTTTTGGCTTAAAACAAAAAAAGATGTTCAAAACAGTGGGAAAGGGAAGACAAAACGGAGCCAAAAGTGATGAGAAATTTGAGGATGGTCCTTTACATTGACATAATGAGCTTCATAGATTTCACCTACCAATAAATATTTTTCTCAGTGCTTAGCTACCACCCATGTATAAAAACACCATGTACAGATGGTGTTTTTAACAAGCAAAGGAAATCATGACAGGAACCAATGGCTGAAAGTTGGGCAAGGGAAATCCAAATAAATTTCAAAAAGAATCTGATTAACTTTTGCAAAGATACTAAGGCAAATGTTGACTTCCCCATCTCATCATGTCCCAAATCTACACAGTCTTTAGAAGATACACAACCAAACCTAGGAGCAAGCTACGGGGCTTCAGGTAGGGTAGCTGAGTGTAAGGTGTGCCACAGCACCTCTTGTGTGCACAGGAGGTCTGACCCTTTGGCCTTTGTATCTAGTATTCAGATCTACAAAAACTTGTCAGCAGATTTAATTCCTGAGAGTAGTCCAATTATACCCAGAAGATTATTTTATGAAAGTGCTACTCATAATACCAGAACTTAAATTTGCAGATACTGTTAAAAGGAGAAAAGTTAGTAGCAAGATACAAGATCAAGGGAAAAAAACTAGATAAAAGGAAGAGCTGCAAATCAAATTCAAGTAGATGTGAAGAGTCCAAAGTCATTCTCATGGAAATGGTATCAAAAACCAAAATGAAATTTCAATTTCAAAATGAAAGAACTATATTTACTCTGCTTTTGCTAAAAGTCAATACTTGTCATTTCCCACAGTAAAGTGTACTACTATATATCACAAATGATTAAAAATAGGGAAGTATCTACTAAAATGAAAATACTACTTTCCAAGTGGATATCTTTATCAAATTGAGCAACTGTAGTTAGAAAATATTAATATCAAATGAAATATAAGGACAGTCACAGATGCTAAATTTGACACAATGATAAGAGAGGTTTTGGCCTACATATATAGTGTCATATCCAGAAGCTGATTCTCTCTTTGTTTCAGTGGGATCACTGAGGTGAGTTCTGAAGCAATGAGCATCAAGAAATGTCAAAAATCTATTAAGTGTCTATAGAACACTAGTCAAGGCAGTGGAGAAACTAAAGTGTAAGACAATAAATATGAGAAGAATTAGACTGCTGTGTCCTAAAAATGCAGTGACCTAGAAAAATGTTCCTAATCTTCACATGAACAATTAGTCAGTACTGTAATTTTACTATTAGTTTTAGAAGTTTAAACTGTGCAGACAATCACATTATTGATGACATACAGTCACATTACTTCTCTCATGACACTAAAGGCAATGGGAATGAAACCGGGAGAAATTTCTTTTTCCAGCATTCTCAGTTGTGGCAGTGGAGAATTTTGATGTTTAAGATCTCTTTTCTTAAAATTATAATTGTTATATGTAAATGGTTTTCCCCAGTTTTCCCCACTCTGTATTTGGTTCCTCCCAATGATGTGTCTTCCCCCTACTCCTGTCCATCACCCCAAACACCACCCATTGTTCCCGACCCTTCCCTATCCATCACCTAAACCCTGCCCCTCTGCCCCATCAGTCAATATAAACCCTATCCCCTTTTCCAGAATCTTCCATGTCATCCATGTAATCCCCAGTCCCTCACTGGTTGCTATGATAAGGTCTCCTCCCTCCTCCTCCTTCATTGGTGTGTTGTCAGAGTTGTTCCTCCCCAAGATCCTCCTCTTTTCCCCTCTGATTGGTTGTTATGTTATCCCCAGCCCCTGGTACCTCCCTCCTTTATATCGTGTTGCACCCGTATATCTTTGGTTCTTTTGTGCTTATATCTTTGGTTCTTTTGTGCTGGACCCCTTCCAATAAACTACCTTGGGAACCTCCTCACTCTGAAGGTCGGGAGTTCGATCCTCACGCAGGATACCATTCCTGGTTTTCCTCACACGGGACACCATTTGTTGGTTTTTTTGGTCCAAACAAGTGGGGGAACCCAACCCTCTGGGCCTTTTGGAGGGGGTTCCCACTGCTGAGTTCTTTTCCACGGGTGAAGAACAAGCAGGACTCTCTTTCTCTTGGTCTTCAGGGTTTTGGTTTATTCTTATCTTAAATTCAGCACCGTCTGCACACACCAGACTTAGCGTGCGAGAAGCAAGGCACAAAATGGACAAAATGGACCCTGAGCACCCAAAACCAAGGTCTTTTAAAGCTGTTTTACCCAATTACATTCTAATATGTACTTTGTTTCTACTTTTCTACCAATAACTTCTACTAATCTATGCATGTACTTCCACATTACTACTTGCACTAACCAGTAACTTTCTGTCACAAGTACTGCAGAAAATGGAGCTGAAGAGGGACAAGAAGGAAGAAGGGACAATGCCCAAAATCCTCCATCTTGTGTCCTATTCACTCTCATATTAAAACCCTAAAACTAAAAATTCTTCACTCTGTGATACACTCTGTGATACACTACCACTACTACTACATATTACCTGTGTGCTCTAGCTCATCCCAAAGTTTTGGCAATTTTTCCCAGGGACGAAGGTTAAAAGCAGTGTTCTGCTGAGGGTCAGAGTCTCTTAAAACAGGCACAGAGACATTCTCTGTGCCCTGGATTCCAACACCTCACAAAGGACTCCCTCCCTCCTTTCCTTAACTTCGAGCGTCCACGCCTGATATAGTGGTGGCAGTACTGCTGCTCATGCTGGCAAGTGACACAAGCTTGAGGAAGGGAGAGTGGCCACACTCGGCACACCGCCCCAGGGCTGACGAGCTGGCTGGTGGCTTTTGGATATAAGGAGCGGGCAGTGTGTCACTCAGTATTTTTTCTTTTGGCGCATTCTATCAAAATGGTCCTTCTGTGTATTCTCTGTGTCCCACTCTCATGTTGTTCAGGCTCTCTGCAGACCTTTGGGAAACCAAGCCAAATAGGGTAACTCCCTGCTTTGCAATGAATGTCAATACAGGACAACACAGATATGCTTCTGATCAAACTTGTGTTTGGGCAATGGTGTATTTCATTACAGTCTCTTACTACAATACCCACCATAACTATTTCTCATATTTATCCTTGGGAAAAACTTTGCCAGCTTTCTTCAACAGCTTCAATCAATCACTGACAGAGGGTATAAGCTAAAAATCCCAACATTTTGAAGAGAAGACAGGAAGTAGGAAGGAGGAATTTTTAATACAATCTTCAAATATACAATGAAAAGCAGAGTCTAAATTAAGTATTAAAAAGAGAGCAAATATCAGAAAATACTTTTCTTTTACACCCTAAAA
This sequence comes from Dicaeum eximium, assembly GCA_013396995.1. Classification (NCBI taxonomy): domain Eukaryota; kingdom Metazoa; phylum Chordata; class Aves; order Passeriformes; family Dicaeidae; genus Dicaeum; species Dicaeum eximium. Next base: position 918,158 of record VWZP01004983.1, read on the forward strand.
TATGAACTTTTTAAGGAGATTGTAAAAGCTGTTAAAATGAGGATGAGAAAAAGTAATAGAAATGATAGGGCATCAATTAACAGAGGGAGAAAATTATGTCAAACTATTTATTATTATGATTTATTTGTTTCCTGTCCTTTGCATCTTATGACTTTATAAGGTCACAGTCCTATAATCTCACTTTGAACACTAGTTTTGAACTACTGAACAATGGCTATACTTATCTGAATTGAAGAAAGAAGAAAAGTTTTCTACCTCTCTTTACTTCACAGTTTGTTTCTTATACGTGTTCTTAGAAATTTGTACTTTATTGAACCTTCCCAACATTTCTAAATGCCTCCAGATATTTTTTCTATCTGAGATTGACCAAAACAACACCATGATTTTGTAAAATTTTACCTTTTTTATTATTGTTGTTCATTCTGGAGTGTGGATTCACTCTGGAATCCTTTTTTCCTGCTCTGATTTTCTTTATTTTATTTTAACTCTACAATTTCTCTGCTGAAAGTGTTTCTAACACATCCAGTGCAACTCTTCCTGAAATTTGCAAACACTTTTACACTTTTTAAAAATGTGAAAATATGAAGATGAATGGTTCATTTTATCTGCTAAAAATATTCAGAAGGCTTCATTTATTATTCCTTCAACTATTCTAGCATTCTAGCTTCATGGTCATCTTGGACTTAGAAAATTATTATTTACTTTCCTACTACATATCTTTCTTAATACTTATATTCCATGCATTAGTTTCTTGTCCTAATATCACTTTAAATGTTCCACATCTAATAGGACAGTTAGGACAAGAGGCAACAGACAGAAACTGATGCACAGAAAGTTCTACCTGAACATGAGGAAGAACTTTACTGTGCAGGTGACTGAGCACTGGAACAGATTGTACAGAGAGGTTGTGGAGTCTCCGTCCCTGGAGATGATTTGAAGAACCAAATGGATGTAATCCTGTGCATTGTGTTCTGGGATGACCCTGCTTGAGAAGGGAGTTTGGACCAGATGACCCACTGTGGTCCTTTCCAACCTTACCCACTCTGTGATTCTTTGACAGGACACTCACCATACTGAAGAGAACAGAACAGAAAATTGCTATGCTTACCTTCTCCCAGATACAGTTCACTCCATAGTAAACTTAATATATATTGTAATATTTCAGAACTTTCATTCAGCCACAGTAAAACAATTTAAAAATGTATGATTTGAAGTCTTTCTTAAGGGAAAAATAAGTGTTCCAGATGTATGACCTAAATAAGCTACAATCCATACAGAACCACATAAACTACTGTGGTTGGAGGAAGGGAACAGAAATACATCCCTTTAATTGTGATAAACCCCCAAATATTTGCATTTGAATGAATCAAGCTCCTTGTTCAATCTTTATGCTCCCATTCTTTCTTTTAATTCTAGTCTCTCCTCGTATGATCTGCCATAGTGCCATGTCTTCATTGGTACATTTCTAAAGATGTATTCTTGCCAGAGAATGGAGTTCATAAAGGACTATACATTGCCCATTAGATAGACATGATTTTCTTCACCCTTTTGTCATAAATAGCTAAACCGGTAAGTTATAATTTTTGAAAAATACTTGTTTCAATGAAAGAAAACTTTTAGCTTTTGAAAAATCAAATCTTCCATAAAAGGCATACAATTTAATGTAATGTCGATGATGGTGAAGGCAATTAATATAAAAATAACTATATTGTTATTATTGTTGTTGCTGTTGCTGCTGCTGTTGCTATTATTATGAGCACTCAGTAAAAATCATTCAACTAGTCCAAAAAGGAATGAGTAGCTAACTTCAGTTAGTCCCTGAAATTATGTTGATTCAGACATCATTAAACTAATACGCTTTTTCTTCAGAAAGTATATGCAAAATTTATTATGAAAGTAGTTAAACCATCTGACTACACTACACTTAGTTGATCAGTAGGGATTAACTACTGAAAGAAAATATGACTAGAGGTTGAGATGGAAAGGTTCATTTTGTTTAGATAATTCTCACTATATAATCTTCCTTTTTTTTTTAGAATTTTTTATAATTTTTTTTAGGATTTGTGTTTTGGCAAAAGTAAAGTTAATTAACAAAAGTAATTGATTTCTGTGAAGGGAAACTACTCACACTTCAACTTCCAATACTCTTGTGAAGGAGGTAGGGACCTTTTATATCCATGTCTTCACTGTACAGCTTCAGAATATTAGATGCAGGATGAAGTCCTGACCCTACTGAAGACCAAGACGCCCACTCTTACTAGCCGGGAAAGGATTTCACTCCCTCCTGAATTATGGGATCTACTTTGGGCCACACAACAAAATATTGACAAAAGAAAGATTTTTGTAAACAGACAGATAAACATAAGGAAAGATCATGTTGAAAATAGAGAAAGATACAGGAGGTAGAATAATTTTCTCCTTGAAGTTCAATATTTGATTGAGTGTTTTAATGATAGCGTTATGATTCCTTTATCCAGGAGTCAAACAAATCTGGTTACATAGAGGCTAGATCAGCAGCTAAAACTTCATGTCAGCAATAGAGGATAACAACATACATAGTAGAGTTTCCTTCTCAGTGTCACATCTGTAAAAAATTCCAAGAAGATTGTTTTTGGCTATGTACAATTTTCTCTACATCTGTAGGAACCATGTCCTCTCCTTCTTCATTCGCCTATTCCTGATTCTACATCTGTAGCTGTATCACCTTTAAAAGTGCAAATGTTTTGTATTACTGGAAAAGTAAATCTCAGCATGAGAGAAACGCTGTTTACAACACTGAGGGCTTTCTTGTTTGCCATACTGCAGCAGGGCGAAAACAATAGGAAACAGCTCTCTTATGTCTACTTTTGCATTGTGTGGTATGGAGCTGCAAGCTTCCTTTTGCTCTTACAGTGATTCAAGTTGCTCATTTTAGCTTCCATATTTCTTATCTTGACTGGGTGGTTACATCAACTACTGCCATTAATGGACTGCTAAACACATTTCTGCTTGTGGTGTACTGTGGCACTGACATCTCTATGTCTCTGAGGTTTCTTCTGCAGGCCTGCTAAACCAGTGCAAATTGTATAAACATCTGTGGGCTGTGTTCCTTCTCAGGAACACAGGTGGTGTTTTTCTGTTCTGTTCCCACAGCTTGGGAGATATGGGTTCTCTCACTTAACCAATGCTAATAGGGAGCTGGTCTTGGTTACTGTTGTGGTTTGTATTTATTCTATTGTTAATGTATTCCCTTGTTGAGTGGTTTTACCCCAGTTCTCCCCTATGATTTCTCCCCAGTTAGTATGTTCCGCTACTGTATCTCCCCTATAAGGTGTTTCCCCTCCTCCCTTTCCCCATCACTCCATGTAACCCTACCCCTCTGAGCCTGCCTGTCACGTATACCCTGCCCCATGTTCCTGATTGTTCCCTGTCCATCCTGCCCCAGACCAATCCCCGACCTCTCCGCCCCAATGTCACTCACCCCTCACTCGACGCCCTATTGGTTTATTGACCCCTTTGTCCCACCTGTCGGATCTTATTTGTCCCCCTTAAGTTATGTAATCTAAGTGCCTCCACCCTACTATACCCCTATTGATTGTTGTAATGTATCCACCCCCCAATTTTGTTCGGTTTAAAAGCCTCTGCACAGAGCTCTCCTGGGCCTTTTGGTGATCGCTCCCCCCGGTGTATCTACCCTGTCAGTCCTGCTGTCTCACCCTGCTGCCTTTTGGTGGTTGCCTTGTGGATCCTACAACCTTTGCCCTGCGTCTGCCCTGCTACCTTCTGCCCACTGCCTTTCCTGCCTCGTCTCGTTATTAAACTGGGATTGCCATCTCCAAAAGGACTCCTCGTCTTTCTTTGCCTGGCTCTTTGCTGCGGATACCAACCCCACTGTTAGGGCTCTCGCCCTAAGGTTCCACAGAGGGCACAACCCCTTGCCCCTGTGGTTCCCCATTCTCGGCGCGGCTTGCCCGAGACACAGAGCTAGCCCAGGACAGGTGGGCCGCGTCAGGTTACCAGCCAATCAATTTAGTATTATAAAGAGTGTTCCACTTGTATAGCTAAAACTAAGATAAGAATAAACTAAGCTAAGCTAAGCTATGAGCCTTCGGATATAAGTAATTTGCAATAAGCTTAAGCCTTCTGATGTATGGAGCCATTCATAATAAAGCCTTCTGATTAAAAGACCTTCTGAGATGGAGTCTATGTCTGTGTCCGTGAGCAACAACTACTACAGTGTACTGTATGGAGAATGTGTCTACCAGGATCTGNTATATTGTGCCTTTACTTAGGACTTCATATCTAGTGGTCAACCAGTTCACATAGTGAGACTGGTGATAAAATTCTAGACAGAACAATTTAGAAACTAATATCCTATACAAATGTGTTGTAGTACGTGTTTTAATGCCTTTTTCTCATTTATCGTCTATTTAATTACCCTCCCCCCCAGATCGTATAGGTTGCCCCAATTCTCCCCTGTGCTTGCTCCAACTTGGTTTGTCCCTTGGTTGTGCCTTCCCCTGAGCTTTCCCTATTAGGTGATTACCCTCTCTTCCTTCCAGTCCCTTCCCTGTCAATCCTCTTATCCCGACCCAGTCTCCCTGTCCATCTATGTTATCCCCCGCCCATTTATCTAGAACTTTCTATGCCTATTATGTTCTCCCCTAGATTCAGTTGGTTGTTAGGTTGAAGTTTCCTCCCTTCTTATCCCTTATTGGTTATATTATGTATCTCTGCCTTCAGTTCCACCCTTAGTTCTCCCTTATTGGTTGCAAATGTATCTTTCCTTGGTTGCCACCCCTGTATATAAGTTGCTGTATTGTCTCAGTGTGCGTCTTTTGGTCCCTGAACCCTACAGGGAATAAACACCGTGGAACATCACACCAAAGGCCTCTCCCTTATCCTTTTATCTCTGTCCTCACGAGGGCAAGCTGAGTGCTCAGTGCTCAGAAGCTGCACCCTGTGTTCGACTGCGTTGTGCCATCTCGTGGCTTCCTAGGGCGGCCCACACTCATCGTGGTGCCGCAGTGAGAGCGTTGGCTGGGCCAAGCAGACTGCGGCACCGCGGCACAAATAGCTTTTATGCTTGAGAACAAGTTTGAGTTCTATGAACAGCATGCCTTCAGGAAAGGCTACTGCCGTAGCACAGCCTGTTATCTCCAGCTGCACCTCAGAATGAGGGTGCAAAGGAGTAATTTTGAGGAGATCAATGTTTTCACCACTGTGTAGACAATAGGGGCATTTGAGATTTGGAATTGCAGTTTTCTCTGAAGGTTTGAGGATGAAAACATGGAGTGAGTGAAGGAGAGAGAGCTGTAGTTTTTCTTCATTTAAGTAACAGTTTTGTTACTCAAAACTTACATTTTCAATCTAGAATGAAAAAAAAACCCAACAAACCACTAAACATACACATTCCTGAATATAGAATATAAATGTAAACATTTAGATTTACAGATTCAGTCTAAGCAAAACAAAGCAGACTTCAAGCCTATCCTGTGCCACTCATTATTATTAGCATGGCTGGAGTTTGGAATAGCTTACTGTTCATAAGCTATTATATGCTTATGTTCATAAGCTATTATATGCTTATATTCATAAGCAATAATATGGTAGAACTATGATTGGTCTGTTTGCTTTCTCAGACCATACTTATGAAGGGCCCCTGACAATTCCTAGTCACAGCACCTTGAGGGACCTCCACATGGGCATCTACTTGCGAGTATAGTGAGTGGGAACACACGTGCTTTCAGCTAGTAAATTTGACTCCATCCCAGCTCAAGAGGAAGAAGAGGGCTTGGCTGTAGTCCTGTCAATGTCACATGTGGGTGCTGCAGAAGGCAGCCCCTGGTCTGGGGCGGTACATGTAGTTGCCTCTGCCTCTTCTCTGTGTGACTGCACATGTTTCCAAAACCCATGCTCAGCCTACTGGCTGAACGTGTAAATGGGAAAGAAGTAGACATGTCCATCAGCTTGGGATGGAGACCCCTGAGTGTCTAGGCTGGGATCCAGTGGCTGGGTAGAGGAACCCTTGGCCTTGTAGCTCATGGAGACGGACATCTGTTTATAATACCCATTAACAAGAAGTAGGTGTGAAGAAATATTTTTGTGTTGTTTTCATTTGTGATGGTTGCTCCTAATCCAACATGCAGGACATGAATGAAAATCTAAAAGCTAAACAAATTTTGTTGTGGTTGGAGCTTAAGACCTAAGCTTGTGAGGCTCACTACTGCAACATGTATAGCCTCTCAGTCAGACACAGGCACATGCAAAATACTGAATGATGAGTCATATTTCACATATACTTTCACTTGTCATAACTAGAACACTATTTATCTAGAACTCATGGATGCTTTCCTCCAATCATGAAGTATTTGAAGTGTGTGAGCTAAAAGTCATTAGAAGACTTGGTTGACATGGTCTGGTGGTATGCAGCTACCAGACAGCTACCAGAAGAAATACCAGAAAAAAAAACCATACAGTGCAACAACACAGCCTCAAGAAGAAGCAGGTGGCAAAAAGCTAAGGAGGATGATTTAATTTATTCTTTCTGTTATGTGATTTATTTTTGAGACATATCTTCTATTATATAATTTGTTTAATTGTAAGCTGTAGATATAAAGACTGATGATTCTAAATTTAAATGTCAGTGATATCTGCAGAGCAAACAAATTCTGCAGAAAATAAAAGAATATGCAAGAAATTCTAGTGCACACTGCAGTTACTGGCTCATATGAATAGAAACTCTTCTTGTGGCCCAAAAGGACCCACTAAGAAAATGAAAATACTTGAAAATGTGCTTAATGCCACACCTCATTCTAGGCTGCTTTATTAAGCAGCTTGAAAACTCTGTCAGCTCAGAATAATTTTCAATGGTTTGGTTGTATTCTAACCAATTCTTCATCTTACAAAAATAAATATATGGACAATTATCAAGCTTCACTTCCACTGAAAGTAATGTGAAAGTAAATTTTTAGCAGGTATTTAACACTGCTTCCCAGACAGTGCTGTTGCTACCTAAATCTGAAGACAGAATTTTAAAATACAATACAACCTAACACAAATGGAATTACTTTGACCATTTTTATAATGAATATTGCCTTTATTGAAGGAACAAAAGTTTAAAGAGATGGGAAATGGCTGTGAGTGTACACAAAGCAATACAGCAGATTTGTTTCTGTTGGACAGGTAAGTATAACTGGACAAAATAACAGTGAGTTTGGTACTGATTCACAGAACACTTAGCATTTTATTTGAATTCCACTTACAAAACATAGAAACAATACTTCACTAAAAACAAACCTGTAGACAGAATCCTGCAAACTTTCTAAAGGATAAATTTATTTTTAAGTGGGTATTAGGCAAAGGGGATTTCTACTGCTGGGAAACATGAACAGTTATAGTCCAACAGCTGTACTGTTATCCATGCAGTCAGATTACTGAAGTGCAATTCTGTTTTGGGTTACCTTTATTTCTACATGGATATTTTACAATGGGTTGTTGTTCCTTCCTTTATCCTGCAGTGAAACCCAGCATCTAAATTCAGCTAGTGATAAAAGAAGAAATGCACAGAAATGTTGCAGTTAACATCCACAGTACAAATTCAATTGACATGTCAGGTGCATTGATCAAGCTAGGTTCAACACATAAAATGCACTTCTGCCTGATTAGTAGTTGCCTAAATTAGAGTTTGCACATGATTTCAGAGTTGGAAAATCCAGCAAAAAGAAATGAAGAGTAGGTTGTACCAGGAATGTTTATCTTGCAAAGCAGGCACGCAAAGACAAGTTGTTTAATCAAGGCAATTGTTAGTGCATCAATTAGCATTACTATATTAAATATTATTAGATTAATGTCCCAGTTGTAGCTAAGGACAAAGACTGGAAGCAGTCTTACAATGGATGGAAATATATTACGCAGGATAACTGTAAAAATTCTGTGATTCACTTACACAGGTAGGCAAAATGTTTTCACAAAATTTTGGGATCATGTGAAAAGTATTATTCTGTAATTTGCTTGGCTGTATCTGTCCATTTTTGTTTCATTTTATCTTGCATTTTCAGTTGCTCTGAAATTCATCTGTATTGTTATAGTGCAAAATAATTCTAGTCATAGGTGAGGGTAGTAGTCAAATGTGCACCAGAAAGGTTATGGAAGGAAAAGAGAGCTTATCACATCTGCTCTCTAACAAATATCACAGCATTTCTGACAGGATTCTAGAAGAGGAGACTTCACTGTAGAATGACAGGTACCTTGTGCTCTTCCAAAAATGAAATTGTATGATCCGTGTGATGACATCATCTGTTGCCTGAAGGTGGGAATCAATCCCATGTACAGCTTGACGCACGTTTAAATCATATCTTAAAGCTCTCTCCACAGTGAAAATATTCCTTGAATCCCAATTTTATGTCTGATTCACTTCATGTACAGTGAATGAAAGAAAGAATTAAAAAACCCTCCTATTAATAAATTCCCCAGTCTATATGTAAGAGGTTGTGCTATTCCAATATTCACAGGTGCCACATGTATATTACCACAACATATATGAATAATTTTCATGCATGTGGTGTCAATCAACGACTTGCAGTCATTAGATGTACATGCCCAACCAAGTGTTTGAATGTGTTCTGAGTCTTGTTAGTAGATCCAAGTGCTTCTAATCAAAGTATCGTAGTTACATAATTGCAATGCATATTATTGCTTTATCTTGAAGAGCTTCCTGGGCAAGGTACTCTCAGATACGAAATATCTCTTAAGGTCATGTCCAGCAGAGCATTGCTACATATACAGTTGATTTATTTTGAAAATTTTCCTAGGTGAGCTAGTCATACAAAATTAGAATAATATATTACTTTTAGCGTTTTTTTCCCTTCTTATAAGGGGCCCCAGATAAATCTGGTTGTGATTCCAAGAAATTCCTTCTACACAGCTTTTTGTGACTGGAGTGCCAGTGAAAAGATTATGGTAAGGAAGTGGCATTTACTGGTTGCTATCAGGACCACTGCCACTGCACAGCAGAAAGCAATCAAATACTGTTGATGTGCTTCAGACTCTGCTGAAAAACGGATACTAAAGCAGATGGCACAAAGATCTGAGGCCCAATATTAGTGTCTGTAAGATCTGCATAACACTTGCAGGGGGTGAGAGATGTCTGATTCAAAGAGCACGTCTTACTCTGTTATCAAGCTGTGAAAACTCAGTAAAATTTTTCATAAATAATGTGACCTAAAAAGAGTTATTCTGAATCATAGTCTGAATGCTAACTGGGTTTTCCATGTATTCACTGAAGACTAAGCTTACATTGCAGAGATCCATCTAACTTATTTTCTCCAGGGCCGAGTCAATGGACAGAGAAAGGTTCCTTCAGTAAACTAATTCAAAGCACATGAGGTAGGCTCTGAACTGCCCTTCAGAAGAACCATTTGTCAATAGAGCCTTGGGAGGAAAGCCTGTTTTAGCTAAAATTAGCCTTTAAGGTTACATTCCTTAATGCAATAAATAAACTCTTTACAGCAAATGCTAACGAAAAACAAAGTACTAAATCTATTACGGTTATCAAAAGGAAAGAACTTTTCTCACACTGGTTATGCATACTTAATACCTTTTAAAACCTCCTATGATAAGTTAATTCCAATTTTTTTCAATGTCTCTCTGCTTCTCAAGATGGACACCTAAAGTTTTATCATGTCCTGTGGATCCCAGTCTTTGCTCTACAGCTTCTTTGATTCTTTACTTTTCACACACACAGACTTGCAAATTCTATAGGTATGTACTGAACCCATGGAGATCTAATGGTTCATACAATGTATTCACCTCATACCCACATGAGCTTTTACAATAGTGTGCCATAATCAAGTTTAAAATATAAAAGAGCTTACCATTACTTGACTTGTTTTTTTTTAACCTTAAAATTATCTTACATATATAAAATAACGTGAAATCCTAATTGTGCCAGGGATTACAGAAACATAATAGAATGCATCTGCCTCAAACTGCTTGAAATATGAGACAGTTTAAAGAGGGGAAACAGCAACAAAAAAATTTACTGCAGCAAGTCCTTAAAAAAAACCCCCAAGTCTAAACTTCTCACCAGCTAGTGCACTGTCTTCTGGACCAGACATTTCCTGAAATTTGAGACAAATGAAGTGGTAAAACATCACCAGCTCCATTTTTTTTTTATTGGACTGATTTGAACAGAAGAAAACTTAAGTAAATGTGTACGAAAGAGGTGTCAGTATTTTCTAGCAGAATAGTTTCTTTTGTTCCAAGTATTTGTCACCTTCCTACCAGGCCACTTATATGGCTGCTCACATCACCAAAGTAATTCAAATATGAGTGACAGAGCTGAAAAAGGAAATTCAGGAGTTGTTTTAAGTATCTAGTAGTCTTTTACAGAGAACATCTTGCTTCCTATTCTGGGCTTCTGCTTCCTACCTTAAACAATGAAAATATTATCTGCTCTTGGCTGATGTGACCTCCATCATTCTTTTGAGATGGAAAATTACACCAATGTGTGACAGAACGACCAGAGCAGTATGTCAAATGTTACTGAGTGAACAAATGGTATAAAATTATACTGACTTAACTGACTGGGGCATATATAAAACCAGCAGCACAACGCAAATGGCCTTTAGACCCTGTGCAACTAAAACTGTCACATTCCCTCTTCTTTGAAAGGGAATTCCCTCTTCTTTGACTACTTTGATCTTGTGCATCCTGCTTAGACATAATAACCCTCAGGTTTTGATGCAAGATGCAGTTACTCCTTTGCTTCACTCCCTCCTAATATTGATTAATATTGTTCATTTATAAGAGCTGACTATGATTCACTGAATATAAAGGCTCAGAGAAGGGATCACTGTTCTGTAATTTGATACCTATTGCTCTTTGCAGACGGAAATCAAAGGAAAAACAACAGAAAATGACAATTCATTTAGCATATCAAAAGCAAGATACTAACGTTAGAAATTCTCTAACTAATTTTCAAAAAGTCATTGACCTCAAAAAGGACCACTTTCTTTCACTCACTGTTTTTGCAACTGGTATTTTGTGGCAATGGTTTCTAGCTTTTGTGATAAAAATTTTGGTTGTTTTTCCCATACAGTGAAAAAAAATGGACAGAGCTATGGTTCAAGAATCAAGCCAAAAGAGTTCTATGTAAGTCAAGCTGCATACTTAATTAATTAGCACTATATGTTACCTAAATTTGGTATCTGATTTGAATTTTAAGTAAACAATTGTCTATTTTGTGAATAGACAAACTGGCATTGCTAAGTGAAATTTGTTTACATTGTCTATCTGAGCATCTCTTGGATATATATAGGATATTTACCCTAGCAATTTTCCCCCCCATTTCACAGATGGGGAGTGAGCAAGTGACTGTGGGGCTTAGTAGTCAGCTGGGGTTAAAACAGAACAATTGGTAATAAATTATAATAATGTTCCCAAGTTGAGTCCGTTTTTCTGTGATGGTAATTGTTGAGTGATCTTCCTGTCCTTATCTTGACCCCTGTCTTTTGTTCTATCTTCTCTCTCCTGTCCACTTGAGGAGGGGGAATGGCAGAGCTGCTTGGTGGGACCGTGGCATACAGCCTACATGAGCTCACCACAAACAGGAATGTCTAACTCCTGACTGCTGAAAATACTCACAAATGAGGGGATTAAGTAGGGAAAGAGGAAGTCAGAATTAAATTGGATCTGTGACCTGACATCAGGATGGTCAGTCAGCTAAATTAAGAGCTAAACTAATCCTGTGCCTGCTAGAAAAAAAAAAGATTGTAACGAACTTAAAGCTCTGAATCAAGACCTTTATACTGGAAAATTAAATCTAAGGTACTCTCTAAAATCCAGAGCTGCCAATGGATTCTTCTGAATATTCAGTGTTCTTTACTGAATGAAGATATATTTTTCTAAGGGTCTGAAAGCATCCTTCTCATGAGACCCAATCTTAAGTGCTGCATCCAGCACTGGGGTCCCCAAGCACAGGAAAGACACAGACCCGTTGGAGTGAATCCAGAGGAGGACACTGAGATGATGAGAAAGATGGAGCACCTCTGCTATGAGGAAAGCCTGAGAGAACTGAAGTTTTTCAGCCCAGAAAAGAGAAGGCTTTGAGGTGACGTAAATGTGGCCTTCCAGTACCTGAAAGGATCCTACAACAAAAATGGAGAGAGACTATTTACAAGGGCACATAGTGACAGGACAAGGGAGAATGGCTTCAAACTTCAAGACAATAGGTTTAGATTAGATACTAAGATGAAATTTTATACTGTGAGAGAGGTGAGGCACTGGAACAGGTTACCCAAACAAGCTGTGGATGTCCTGTCCCTGGAGGTGTTCAGGGCCAGTTTGGACAGGGCTTTGAGTAACTTGGTCTAGTGAAAAGTGTCCCTGCCTGTGGCAGGAGGAGTTGGAACTACATGATCTTTAAGATCTCTTCCAACCCCAGCCTATTTCATGATTCTATGCTTCCAGTTATGTTGTGAAGTACCTTGGATTCCCTGTGTAGAAAGCAGTAGGGTACACGGTCAGATGAAAGGCATGCTCTTAACACATTAGGGTTCATGGGCAGGGGTAGGATGTGAAGAGTTTAACTGCAATAAGCGTGCATGTGAGTTAATGAAGGCTTCCTTAAATTGGGGTCCTAGTAGGAAATGCTTACTTGCTTTTGTTCCAGTGTTGTAAGGAGCTGTAGCCTCTCATATAATACCTAAACCAACATGTGAGGTACAGTTGCAACAAACTAAAACATGCACTGAAGAGCTGCTACTGGCACATGGCATCAGAGACATGGAGAAGACTGCCCCCTTTCATTGCAGATCCATGAAATATGGCCTTTATTGTGGGAAAGCACAAAGCACAGATCACCTGTGAAAGCTAATGCAACCGCTGTAAACTTGCAACCAGTCACACTGCCAACTCCAAAGATGAAAAATTATCATTTGGATTTCCAAAAACTCCTTAAGAATGTCACATGCCTCTGACTTTTTTAAATCTTTATATTTAAATCTTTTAACATTTCCCTGTTTTGGCAGACCAGACCTGCCTTCAAGGATTGTTGAAGCTTACACACAAGCAAGGTCCTGCCAGAGACAGGAATGGCTGTGCTCTCGCCCCACAGGCGGGCCTGCTTGCCAGCTCCCCTGCCTGCTGGCCAGCTCCCCTGCTGGCTAGCCAGCTCCCCTGCCTGCTCCGGAGCCCTGCTGCCTCTTTCCATGCCTGTGGTCCCTAATGGGCCCTCCTTTGCGGCATGGAACCATGCCTGTATCTTCCGTCGCCCTCACCACCATGGCAGGCACTCGGGGAAGAAGCGGGGCTGGACTCAGATACAAGTTAGGCAGCTGCTTCTCACAGCCCTGCTCTTCTTTCTGCTCTGCAGCTGCTCGAGGTGAAGAGGAGTAGGAAGAAAGTTTAGTGTTCAAGTGGGAAGGACAGGGGAACCCAAAGGATAGCTGGTACCTTCCAGAATGTTTCTCTTCACCCTTACCACAGCGGAGGGGCTGGCAGATGGCCCTGTGAACAGCTTTGGAACATTTCTGTACAAACCCCAGCTCCTTATTTCACTTTCTGCTGACACTGTTGTCACAGAGACTTGGGAAGCAGCTGCTCTGTCCCACTGCTGTGAGCTGTTGCCACTCGGGGACAGCCTGCGTGTGGCCCGGGACAGGCTGCACAACGTGCTGTGTGGATGAGGCTCTAAGTAAATCCGGCATCACTGTTTTACTGCTGCCCTGTAAAGCGGGGAAGTTTGCATCTCTGTGTGGCTGCTCCTTTAAGGGGAGGTCACGGAGCCTCCATACCGCACCCCGTGCAGGTGTGTGAGGAGAGGGAAGGAAAGCACCAGAGCACGGAGCCTGAGAGATATTTTGCAGTATTTTCAAACATTTGAAAACCCTTTGGAGACAAAGAGAAGTAAAGACGTGTGAGGATTTATGGAGTTCTAAACAAATGAGAAAAACTTAAGGCAGTCTAGGAGAAGTTCAGGTGAAGGTGAGAGACCCTCTGAGGGGCTGTGAGGGTGTTGTTTTAAACTGAAAATTGTGATGAAGTAAAAGGACAAAACCTGTGAAGATGTAGTGAAAACAGGCTCTACTTAGAAGATGTAGTGAAAACAGACTCTCAATTATTAACTCAATCAGAGTTAATAATTGTTTCGGTTGACTGTAGGGTCGCAAAGATGATCTTTAGCCATTCCTGTCAGCCGCCTTAATTTTGATCCTTTTGAATAAAAGGGACAGCACAGAGGTGGGGGTGGGCCTAGAGATGGTCTACTCCATGGAAGCCAAAGGACTGTGTTAAATGCAAATGTCTCAGAGTGCATTAAATTGCAATTTTTTCTGGTCTGTAAATGTGGCTAAAATCACACAAGGAACTTGGCGTACTGATATGGGAAAGCGAGCAGCCAGTCAGCTGTTACCAATCAACTAAGTTAATTGGCAAGTGCTCACCTGTCATTCTAAGGCCTCATTTGCCTATTCCTAATGCTTTGTGTCTTCATGTGAAGCACACAACCTATGAAGACATTCTGTATAGTTTTTCAAACTGATTTAGATAATTTGTTCCGTAAGTTTTGTCTTTTCACTGCGTTTGAGTAGGACTTTAAAACCTCATTATCTGTTCAATCTGAGTGCTTAAAGTAAGGAATAATACCTCCTTGTTGCCCCCTTTAATTTGGTGCCCGGTGGGCTGCTCTGGTATTTTTTGTTTTCCTTATCTTTTTGTCAGGACAAGAGATCTCTTCAGCTGCTGACTGATGTTTTGCAAGCTGGTTGGTAGCTATGTCTCAAGGCTGTGTGATAATATCTGGAGAGCACTGCCTGTGTACAGGTAAGTTTGAACACTGAGATGGCTGTGTGCTAGTGTCAGCAAGGAAAACATGTTGACGGCTCCCTAGCCTGCTCCCACAGGCTGACACGTTTCTGCTGTGTAGGTAAAGCAACATATGGGGTCCTTTTCTGCAGTTTTAGTAAAACATTATTTGGAAGTACATATATGGATGTGTTCTTTATTCTGCTGTGAACTTCCAACAATGCTTGTATTTAGATGGGAAAAAATGCCACATCAGTGATCCTCATTTCTCCAGAAACCCCAGAAGAAACCTGGTTACTTACATGCAGAATCTTTTTAAATTCTAGCTGAAAATACTAGTAACTGGGAAAAAAACCCACGTCCTTATTTCTTCCATACACGTGTGTGTTCTAGAAGCAGTGATAATTACCTTCATAGCTATTATTCCTTAAGTACTCTTGTAATGGTTAATTTACCTGCATAATTGTTCTGCAGATCAAGTTCCTGTTCCGGTTCTGGTTTAACAGTTGCAACTCCAAAAGTTCTAATAAATTAAGTTGTTGAAGTTGTACTCCTTTCCTTATACCCTTATACTCCAAGACCTGTATCCCCAGTTCATTAAACGCAATTTCACCAGTTGTACCCTTTTTCCCTGTCTTTTTCCCTTCCTAGTTGTACCCCTGTTCCCTATTCCCTTTACCCTCCCCTTCCTCCTCTATTGGGAAGACATCACTGCTGCTCCCACAATGCAAAGAGCATAGATGCATATAAAATTAGCAACTAGACAACGAGCCAACTCAATTCCAGAGACTAAAATGACCCCTGTAGACTAAAAAGGACCATACCTTCAAGCAAGCAGGAGCATGGGGAACAAGGAAACCATAGCCAAAGACAATGCAATGTGAAACCGTAACTCAATAGTGCTTCGCCGACAGAAAACCCCTAAGACAGAAAACCTTCTGGTCTACTCCCATGAGGAAGAAGACCCAGCTCTGCCAGTGAAGACAAAGCTGCGAGACTCCTCCTCCTCGGCGACATCAGACGGGAGCGGCAGTGGTGTGCGCACGGCCCCCGAGCCCCCACCCCTGAGAGCTGAATCTTGATAAAGGCCTTACACAAAGGAGCTGGTCTCCTGGCCCTAATTATCACACTCTGAAACCCTGAGTTTAAAAACAAGCAAAAAATTTTCCATAGTGCTTTAAGAATTTTTAAATTTAGCTTCCTTCTCTTTTCTCTCTTCCAGTCCCTAAAACCTTAATCTTCTAATGATGGCATTGCTATTGTTTTCCTGAACAGTTATGAGTTGAGGTAGGGGGAGTAAGCGAAGGATGGAGCACAGTTTCAGTGGGAGTTTTGGAAAGGCTTTGAACTGCCCTTTAGGATGTAGTGAACTGCTTGTAAAACCGGTGTTAGAAATCCTGGTGCTGAACCGCTGTACAAAAAAGAATTATTTTCAAACCATTTCAAATGGATTTTTTTTTTTTTTCAAACAAATGAGACTTTTCATTGTCTGCTGCATCTAGCTTTTAAAGTAAAGTATCAAGTACTGAGATTTTCAATGTGATTAAAGCTGACAAAACAGTGTTCTAGTTAACATAACTGTATATCCTCTCCATACCAGTAGAAATGGACTCTACATTTAAAAGAAATGTACCTTGGCTTTTACTACAGTGAAACTTGCTTCCAGAGATATTCCCTTCAAAAGTTAAAGTATTTTTTTCCACAGTTTCACTCCTTAATTCGGGATAATTTCTTAAAAGGCTATGGAAAAAAAAAAAAAGGTGATATTGAGAACTAAGAGATTCCATACACAAATTAAGATACAGCCTAAACTACTTCCGTAGAAAGACATTAAACTTCCTTTAAGAAATGAGACTATAATGAAGAAAACCCCACTGATCTCAAATATGGGCTTAGTGTGCAATTCATTTTATTTTAAAAAGTAAGTGCCTCTGATTTTAGTCCGTATGAGTAAGTCTAAAGGAAGACTGCCAATTGCTGTATTTTTTAGCACGGGCTCTCCCACTCAAGGATATAGCATCACATGCAGCTGAAGCTGATTTCCTGGGTGAGCCTGAAGGATATAGTTTAGAACATGAAGAAGGCCCCACCTTAAAGGACCATGTCTTGTGGTTTCATTGATGCCCCCTTCCTGCCACCTAATCTGCTGCAGTGGTGCCTCATGTTGTTGAATGACTGCAATATGTATTTTTCACGGAAAAAAAAAATATACAAAATGTGTATTTTGCTGCATTTCCAAAATGCAGTTGTAAACACATGATGCTTTTGAGTAGGCATAAATTTACTTGGGGAAAATACAGTTATGTTTGTGAGACATACAGCTAAAACAAAATATGTATTAGTTAACACTCAACATATGTTATTTAAAGGGCTTAATAGATATTCATTGCATAATCATATTCCAGAACGACTACACTCTTATATGCCTCCCTCGAAAAGAAGTGTTTTGATAGAGAGGTGCAGTCCAGATCACTTCCAAATTGTTTTTGCCAAGTAAGAGAAACATTTTTGTGAGGCACCTTAGACATAGGTTTGGCACTAAGAGTCTCTTCCACAGTCATCATTTAAAAAGCCCATAATTTTTAAGCGTGGTATTAAATAGAGAGAAGGGATTGCAATCCGTAAAGATCCAGTTTTTCATCAAAGTGCTGCAATTATTGACAGTATTTGTAGGGCTTGCAAGCTTTCATGCTTGCTTTCTTTTAGAATGGGAACTACCATGTGGCTGATTCGTTGCACAGTATCTGAGCAAGTGTGTGCATGGGCAGAGTGAGGGACCAACTGGAAGGAAAGGAGCTGCTAGGTTCTTAATCACTGTGTGGTAACAGTGAAGATTTCACTCTTCCTGCATGGGGTACACTTATTAAAGTATCTTACTGGTTTAAAAATTGGATCTTGTACTTGACCTTTTCTGCACATTTCTATACCACAAATGAAGAAATAAGCTTTCAGTTTGGGACCGACCCAGAACAGAAGTGCATTGCTTTTCCTTGCAGATCCATAATTCTCGAAATTCCCGAGACAGTGTATTCTCAAAAACGGTCCAGCACAAGAGAACCGAAAACTACAGGGGTGGTGCAACACAATATAAAGGAGGGAGGTTCCAGGGGAGGGGATAGCATAACAGCCAATCAGGGGGTTAGGAGGGAGGATCTTAGGGAGGGATAACCTCAACCAAGTACCAATGGGGAAGGAGGGGAGGGGAGACCTTATTATGACAGCCTATAAGGAGCTTAGGAATGCACAAATGGCATAGAAGGTTCTGGAAAGAGGGATAGGGTTTACATAGATTGACATGGAAGAAGGGTAAGGTGTGGGTGATGGACAGGGATGGTTCGGGAATAAAGGGTGGTGCCTGGGATAATGGATAAGTGTAGGGGGAGGATACAATTTTGGAAGGAACCAAGTACAAAGGAGGGGAAAACTGGGTTAAACCATAATATAGAACAATTGTAAACTAAGAAATAGAACTTTAACATCAAAACTTGCACCACTACACAGGGCCATATCCAGATGGCTCATGTTCAGCTTGTTCACCAGGACTCACCCCCTGGTCCTGTCAAAATATTTGGTGATTTGTGGGTTTTTTTAAGTGAGAGCTGGCTTTAAAAAAATTTAAGTTAGGACTGGAAGATGAAGAATATTTTTATGTAAGCATACAAGCATACCAGTCAGTCTGGTTTACTGTATCTCTGTTGTGAAAGTACACATGTATTTTTCTTGCCTCCTTGGGAATGAGAAAATAGCTGCAGCCATCCAAACAGCAGTGCATGCTTTTTGGTGGAACTATTTTTGGGGATTAACTCTGAATCCTTTGCCTATTCCATAGTGTTACAAAGCGTGAAGAAGAATAGAAATACCAAGGCACAAAGCCTCTCTATTACTCAAGACTGACACAGACTGTTTTCTAACAGTACATCTATGTAATATGCTATGTCATATGCTAACCAGTAGCAATTTCTAACAATGCTCTATGTAATATGCTAACCACTCCTGCTGTGTGGTTAGATCTGTATCCTAAGGTTCTAAAATACCTTATACCTTAAGATTATTTTGTTCTTTCTCTCACTTTTAAGTGTTTTGCATGTGAAAGCTAACATGAATGTTTAATTTCTAGCCACAAGGATAGATATCACAAGATACCTAACCTTGTGATGGGCCTTATCAAAGTTCTGTCGGACTGTTGCTTTAGGAGTATGCCAAATTGGGAAACCTGGCTGTGAAGGCAAAACAAACAAAAAGTATGTTTTAAGGGTTTCTAACAACATTATTCTTTCCACTTTGTTAAAATATGAGGTAGTAGAATAAACTGCAAAGTTTTAATTCCATAGTGAAATATAATGCCATTTCTAATAGCTCAGGACTAATAACTTCCTGAGCAATGTAAATGCTGAACACACAACACGTTTTTTTATTCTGATGGGACTCTTGGGCTGATCATTACTCTGGTATTGTTCTGCCTGTCACCATCCTTAAAGTGGGTATATGCAAAAAGGTCTTCAAAACATATTTCTTATTCTTATGAAAACCTATTTTTAGAACAAGATAAGTGAATAGGGAGAAATGCATCAGCTGAGTGAAACAGAACACAGCACATCTTCCCCTCACCAACTGTGTCTTCATGGGTTTACTTTCAGTCCTGGTCTAATCTCAGTGACTTGTGAAGGCTCCCTGGGTTGCAGCAAATTATAGATGATCCTGTCTGATCCCTGGGAAAATATCTTTTTTTTCATCTTCTCTGATGCCTGATTGCTTTTGTGCATCTTGCCACTGCACTTTTATTCCTCTCTGCTGCGGGCATACTGGTCTTTGCCCCAGCTATGTCAGAAGCTTATTTGTACATAGTCTTAGCAGGTTTTCTGGGGGAAGGAGGTATCCCCTGTTAATTCCAGATGGTTCTATGTTCCAGGTGAAAGTAAACAGCTGCTTTTTTTCCCTAAACTTCCCAGCTGCTTTGAAAGGAATACACATATTCAGGATACTGCTAGCAGCCAAATGAAAGGAAATATTTTCTTTCACAGCTCTACAGTTACTCTTTTCCCTTGTCTGAGATGTACTTAGATAACTACTATATTGCATAACACTTAGATAAATACTATATTGCATACCCTATTATGCATATGCATATCCTATATGCATATCCTATTAATACTTAGATAAATACTATGTTGCATATCCTATTATATAGCCCACATTAAAGTCTTTCCAAAGACGACTTCATGTTTCTGCAACCATTTCATTACTGACTGTAGATCTGTGTGGTAGTTACAGGGCTATTTATCCATATAAATAAGTACATAAAATTAAAGCATTTTTAAAAAAATGCTTTCTACTCTACCCTCATTTAACTTCTGGAACTAGATTATATAACACCTACCTAAATTGTGCCAAAAATGTAATTTTTTACTTTATCTGTGGAAGACAGTAAATCATGTGGTATGGAAGGATGTAGGACTTAAAATCCTGTAAGTCAGAGGGAGAGGCAGCAACAGAAACAGTTAAAATGTGAGAGATTGAGATGGGAAGTGAGGAAGTATCATTAGACCTATGTGACAGGGTGTGCTTCAGTCATTGATACAACCATAGAACGACCTTTACTTGTTCATGAACATCATTTAGTCTGGCCAAGTTGTAAATTGAAATGTGGTGTGATTATTTCAAGGTGGGATACTTCAGATTTTTGTACAGTAGTAAAGAGATCTGGGACAAGAACTATCTTCATGTTTTGTGCCCATTTTCTCAATTCTTTAAAGTCAGTGCCTCCTTTTTTCTAATATTGGGGTTTTTTGTTTGTTTTGTTTCTTCATTCAAATTGCACCATATCCTGTCTATATTTGCCTGAAATGAGGTTTCTTCTTTTTGAAAGGGGACTTCCCACTTGTCCTTCACTTCTACTTTTTTCTGCAAATGAACATTTAGTCATTTTAAAGAAGGAGAAATGGCATTAACAGAAAAAGGTGAGTCAAAAGTTTTGTCTCTGTGTATACTGTTGTATTTCTGGACCCTGTCTGGAAAAAATAATGCAAAGAAAGATAAAAGAAAAAAGTTCAGCAGCAAAATACAGAAAGAAAAGGACTTCTCATTTTATAAGGCATTGCCCACTCACCTTTTCATCCTCACGCCCTGTGAAATCACCCTACTTTGATGCTGCCATTTTTATTATGAGTCATGTAAACTGTATTTATATTTATATTTGATTTCTGATTTTCTTAAAAATGGGGATATTTTAAATGTGTCAGGGGACTCTTTATATAGTCAGTTTGTCACAGGCAGCTGATTCTTGTGGATGAAATACTGATACAGCCTTCCTTCAGGATAGCAGAGAGGTGTTGTTAGTTGAAGGTTTTGTGTGTAGTAGAACTTGGTGAGCTTAAAGAAACACCTGGACATTAATAGGAAAGGGAAAAGGAGAAGAAAAATGCCGGCAGCTAGAAAACGGAAGAGAAAATGAGAATAGCAGTTTCTGTTGAGAAGAAAATACTGCATGCTCTGAAGCACTGAAGGAAAGGGGGAAGAGCCATCAGGATGTGTATAAGGAGGGAAGAGAAAAAGAAGGTAAGATCAGAAAGGAGTTTGTAAGGAGGGGAGTAAACGGGTAGTGTGTTTTTTCCTTATCTTCTGTTGTTACTTTTTTAAATGGTTTATTGTTTCTTCCTTTTTTTTTTTAATAAGGGACTAGCTAGCATAAATTTTCAGAACTGACTGTATACAAGCTATTACTTGTATACCCAGTTAAGAGTTTGACTGTTCATGAATAGCTGCTTAGTAAAAATTAGGAAAATTGAACACTGATCTCAAGAGTAGCTTCTCTTTAACAACAGTGCTAACAATATGCATTTTTTCAGTTTGGATTCTTCCACAGAATCATAGAATCATGGAATATCCTGAGTTGGAAAGGCCCCAGAAGGATCATCAAAGTCGAACTCCTGGCCCTGCACAGAAACCCACAAGAGTCACTCCGTGTGGTTGAGGCTGTGACCACTGGCCTGGGGGGCTGTTGCCGTGCCCAGCCACCACCTGGTTAAGAATTTTTTCCTGATACCCAACCTAAACCTTCTCTGGCACAGCTCTGTACCATTCCCTTGACTCCGGTCACTGGTCAGTCTTTAGTATTTCTTTTATTTTCTATATACTTCTTGACCAATTAATTTGAGCACTTTGTTTTTAACTTCTCTTAGGAAAAGAACAGTTGTATCCCATCCAATTTCACATCCTTTCTATCTTCCTTGTGGTTGACTTCTCCCCAACAACACTTTGCCTTCTGTAAAAATAGACATTAAATCCCTATTGATAATTATATTTTAGACTATGTCAGAGTTCAGGTGCATGGAGTTACAAATATGTTTCATGTGTCAGACATAACAATGTCCAGTATACTCCAAATACTGGTTTAAATTACGACTGTGTGGTTGAAGGTATAATCTTACCAGTAGAAACCTCTTTCCTCATTTGCGTTTTCTCAGCATATGGTATGCCATGTAGACCATGCTTTACAAAGAGGCAAAATTCCAGGATGTTTAATTCTGTTTTCCTCATGGATTGTTCTGTATTGGATAAGTTGTATTTAATTTGTCTCTAAGAATTTTTTTTTTAACTTGAATGTAATGAATTTACTCAGTAGGGATTGTAAAAACTCAAACTCAATTTATACCAATTTCTCAAATATAATAAACTTACTTTTGTAAGTTTTCTTAATAAAAGCTCCAGTCACCTTGCTGTTGTCTGTGGGTTTTTTTTATGTACAAGGCCATTACTTCAATGAACCACAAAACAGAATATAGGAATGTGGTAAAGTGTAGTATTTTCATACCTGGTTTGACTCTGTACCAGAATGTGAAGTGATTTGCATATGCTGAGAAGTTCTTCATTGACTTCCATGTTTTCAGTGTGCAGTGGGGTTGGCTCAGAGTATGGCTGTACAGAGGCTGATGGAGAATGCATATCTTTTATTCTGTGAATAGTACACTGGTGAAACTAATAGCTGTGTGTATCTAATAACATGAAGTTTGACTCATGTGTCCTCACCTGCATGGTCAACTAGAGACAAGATATATATAACATAATCTGCAGGTAAAAAGAAATACAGGCTCTGGTTTTTTGTTTTTGGTTGGTTTGTTTCTTTTTTTTTTCATATAAATGAAAAAAAAAGGAAGTTTTTGGGAGAGAACCTCCAAAGGGGTTCCTCTAGAAAGCTGATTCAAGCAGCCCCTCCCCCAACCAGTTCGGGAAAATATTTCCTTAGGGAAAAGTGGAAAAACCCTGTTTATTTAACAGGCAAAGCATTCACCAGCACAAAAACCGAACTATATTAAACAATAGAACCTCTTGCCGCTCCAAAAGAGATGACAAACTCACAAAGTCCCCTTGGTGGGCTCACTGTAGCTCGGCTCCCCCAGTCTCTTATCAGTCCCTCAGGCACTGGAAGTGCCGCGGCCCAGGCCAGGCCCAGGTGTGAGCTGCCCGTGCTCCTCTGAGTGTTCAGCCCAGAGCAGGCTCAAACAGGTCCAAAGAAAAAGAAAAACACCACAGTCCAGGGAGCTTCTCTGCCTTAGCTAGCTAAAAACTAACTAAAAGCAAAGGAGAGCTCAGTCCGGCTGTCTGTCCGTGCTGCAGACAGCACAGTCCAGGAGCAGGAATGGGGAGGAGGGAGTGCGGATTCTGAAAACAGTGTGCTGCTTCTTCCCTGCCTCTTCACTCTCAGAACCAGTCTTAGAGGTGCAAAACTTATTTCTGGGCTAAACAGATGAATGGGGATACAAGCATCATAAAGTAACCCCAGGACATATGACTGAATAGAAAATTCTTGCTGTCACTCCACCCCAGAATGACAGTGTCAGCTTAATTGAAAGAGCTATAATTTTGTTCCTATACTGTTTTACAAAAATTGTTCGTGTAAAGTGAATTTTCAAAAAAACCAGTGGAAATTATGAAAAAAAAAAAGAATGCTCTTAATTCTCCAAAATTGAGACAACTGGCAAATGTTTGCTTGCATAGTTTGTACTTTTATCAGTCTAACCAGAGGTAGAATTCTGAAGTTTTATACCAAAACATAAAATAGCTTACAGTTGAAAAAGGTGAACATCTCATCTGCTTTCAACCTCCTTATACATTTTATAATGTTAACAGTAAATGGCACTTGTAAATAACTAAAAGAGAGAATTTGGAGTATATGCATGATACTTTCTGTTCTAGAAATATCCTTAAAGTGAACACTGGTAGAGGATTTCTTTCAGTTTATCATAGTTGGTTTTTCTAAATGTACATTGTTGATTTGTATTTGTCTTGAAACGTACATGAAGTTGCCATTGAGTTGTGGAGAACTGCATGGATAGATACTTCTTTAATACGAGGCTATGAAAGTCTTTATTTCCAGAATACGTACATTTTAAAAACAGATAAAGAAGCTCAGTTGGCTCTGTGAATTCCCTCATACCTTTAGCAAATATTTTATTTAGTTTCTTCATTATTTTCATGCTTTTTTGTGGATTTGTGTATGATACGCATGCTTTGGACAAGACAATGAAATGAAAAATTATTAATTTCTCCATAGATTCTGATCAATTTATATGAAAATAAAACACAATAGGACTTAAAGGTCAATTCTTGCTTCACATGAAACCATAGGCTTTTAGTTTTCCTTCAGAGAGCTCTGAGCACTGAAGTGTTCATTGCTATGTGTAAAAAAAAATCGTGTCCTGGCTGTGAACAATGGATAAATAAAGGCACTATATCTGGAAAACAAAAAACAGTTGAATACAATGTAGAAGTATGCTAATCTCTCCAGTGTTTTTGAAAATTCATTCCTACTCTTTCAAGTGAGCTGAGAAAATGCTGAATCATCATCCTGATTCACTGTGGGATTTCTGCTGGTATGATTGCTTCTAATCATTGTATAACCCTTCTTTAGCAGAGAAATGAGAGCTCTTGTACAGATGGACTTTGCTAAAGATGAAATGATAAGGAATATGAGAGGGATTTTTTTCCTAACTTGTTAGTGCATCTTCTGTTTGGGTTTCCTCTGAGTTCAGCTATTTCATCAGTTTTTCAGATGATTCACAAAAGAGCCCTTTTTGAATTATTCCAGTTTTGTTTAAGAAAAGCGACATCCCATAACCTATTGACAATTGCAATTCCTTTTGAAGAAAATAATCATTCTAGTATATGTGAGTAGGGGAGTGTTAATTTTACCATACTCTCCATTTTAATGCACAGAACTTTTTTTTCTATTTCGTATACTCACGTATCCATCCCCTTTCCATGTGCTGTATGTCATTTCATGCTTGCCTTGTATCAAATGAACTTTCATCCATTTTCCTTTCTCCCCATGCTCAGCAACATACATTTGCATGCTTTCCTTTTAGCCCAGCTGTGAGCCACATGCTGTGCACCTGTCTCGGGGGGAATACACCTGAGCCTGTTCTGTGCAGACGGGTGTGGGAATAGGAACCAGTATATTTATGGAATAAAAGGAAGAGGTTTTAACCATAAGGACATTACACAAGATGTTCATATAATTGTGTGTTTGCTTGACCTTATTCCTGCTGAAGAAACACATCTGATTTTGCTATACTTCCACAGTAAACTCAAAATGGTATTTGTGACATTAAGATACTTCTGCTTTTATTCATCTGCATCTTCGACTTCTTACAAACTTATGGCCTGGTGACACTCCAGGTCTTACCAGATTCAGAGGAAACAGGTCTCCTTAGGGATTTTTAAAAAATGTATGCAGTTCAGAAATCTAGTTTGGGTGTTAATTCATTTCTGTGTATTCTCAAAATTCAAGAAGGGACTATACCATGGTTTTCCTTTTACAATGCCAGTATAGTGGCAAGTTGAGAACAGCTGTGGCAACAAAAAAGTGCCATTTTTATTAGCACCTCTGCCACTATTAATACTTGCTAATTAATCTATGTAAATGATACTAGTAAAGAATTTTTATATGCCATTTTTCAGATAGTAGTAAAGCAGAGCTTGAAAATAAATTCCTTATTTATAGGCATAAAAAGTTAGTTTCAGAGAGAGGGTTATAACCTAATCTCTTGACTTTGCATTTATAGGTAGTTCAAACCCAGATTCCAGAAAAAATTCTGCTTGTCTTTCATTAGAAAATTTGCGATCTTAAAATATTTCAGAGTTTTTTTCCCTAGCTGTTTAACGAGTTACTGAAACTAACCATTGTGGTTCCATTGAAAAATGGTGTAAACTATTATTTATTATTTTGACCTAAATTGCTTTGAAGTGGGGAACAGTGCACTGTGAAATAAGTTCAATTGCTTCAGCTTTGCCAAAAACACTTAAATATTCTTTTGGCACAGGAAATTAATGATCAAATTAATGTGGGTTTTGTTTAATATATAATTATATAGCTGTGATGGATACTTGAGTTAATTACAGAAAATACATAAATTAAGAAATTGATGAAAATTGCAAATAGTGAAAATACTTCAGAAGCAGCAGCAGCAGCAGAAGAAGAAGTGACAATGACTTGCTACAGATCATTTGTAGAGCCTTAGGGTACAAGTTTTTCCCAGAACTGATAAAGTTAGCACTGCACTGACGGTCCTGCCAAGAGCAGGACAGGTGAAGCTTTTACTCCTGGGCAGAAAATGAGAGCCTTTCTAACATGCAGAAAAATGAAGTTTGGTGATTGGAAGAAAGAGTACAAAGCAGAAAGTGTGTGTTCTGAGCCTTTTTGTGGTATTGCATTTTTAAAATCCTTGTAAGATAAGGCAAGATCTTCTGTTGGCGCATATTGCCATAATTGCTGTAATTTAGAATATCTGCACTATTTTCACTTAAACTGAGGATTTAGCACATTTTGACAGTCTCAGTGACAGAATATGTTATAGATATTTATTTGACAGAATTTGTACAATTTAGAGTTGGCTTGCATGATTAATTCTTTGTGCTTGTGCCTGCCCCCTCCGCCGACCATGCTGAGGGCTCTGTTATTCAGCTTGACTGCAGCCTATTCAATTGAGCAGTGGCTGCAGGAGGCCAGACTGCACATGTCCTAGGGCCATACAAGTGCTGTTTAGCAGGATGTACTCTTTAAAGCCAGAGACACTCAAGGGGCTACAGAAAGAGGCAATTAATGACAACACTGAGAGCCTGAGCCACGTTATGTAAATGCTCATTGTTATGAAGTGTTTGGTATTTGTTCTCATGCTGTTGTATGTATATATACAATAGGTTGCTGCTGTTTGCAATAAATAATTTGCAGCTAATGTAGTTGACAGTGCTATTGATGAAGTTTAAAAATATGTTTGATTGCTGCTGTTCTCTTAAAACCTTTTTTACTTTATCGGACAACTTTCCGAACTTTCTGTATGCTACTAGAAAGGAGAATGGAATTAGTTGTTTGAGGTGTATAGAATTAAGGGATGGGCACACATCCAGGGAATCTCAGAGGGAAATATGGGCTGTGTGCCATGCACTGAACTTGCTACATATGTGCAAATCTGATCTAGCACATGCACTCTACACAGATGGTTATAGCAATTGCACAGATCAGCTCCACAAAGCATGTCCAGATCCCACTGACCAGGGTGTCTGGAAATCTTGGTCATATGGCCAGTCTGTGATTTCTCTCCTCCTTCTTCTTACCAACCCTGAAATTCTGTGTAAGGAAGGAGGAGGAAGAAAAGAAAAAGAGGACATGCTGAGGCAGAAAGGCATACTGGGCTTATGTTAATGTTGGACATGCTGAAAATGGTGAGGTTACCATAGAGCAATGAGCTTCAGGACCTCAGCTGAGCCATAATCTACTGTGTGTATATTTTTAGTTTGCTGTTGCAGTGTGAAAAGTATTCACTTCACTTCAGCTATGTCATGATAACTTACTGTGAATACTGAAATAAAATGCTAATTAGATACAGTTGGAAGAGAGCACAAGGCAAATTACTCTAATACCACTGATGGCTGGGAACTCATACGCCTATGGTGGCATGATCAGTTTTGATCAAGTGCTTTCCCTTTTAATCTACTTGCTCTTTAATAATGGGCCTTCTCTAAAACCTGCACCAATTTAAAGTTCAATTAATGTAACTTTTATAAGTTAGAATGTTTTTCTTAACCAATTAAACCATAATTAAAAGTACAATATTTCCTAAATCCTTAAGGCCTCTTCATTAAAATGGAGAAAATTCTTCTCACAAGACTCTGGCTCATTTCAATTTCTCTAAATAGAAATATAGTTCATGTTCCCAAATAACTTATACCTAAACAATCTACTTGCTACTGTTTTAAAGTATCAGTCTAATTTTAGGTAGTGACTATCCTCCCATTGCTACGTAGATGTTTATGCTAATATTTTGCATTGAAAATTATGATTGATCAAATCAGGACTTTGAGCTTTGTGATGCCACATATGTACATTGCAGGACAGCTTCAGAGTTTTTTTGTGGGTTTTGTATTTGTATTTTTTTTTTAATCTGTGTGATGCATTTAAAAATCCATCTTCTTCCATCTTAGGATTTCTCCAACAGGTGTAGTCTCATTGATATCCATGATAGTCTCCTCTCTTTGACAGTACAGGTTTATTATTTTTCTGAAGAGTTATGCATGTGAATTATCTATGCACTTCATAATCCCAGGCTATTATGTACCCAACTCTGATTGATTACCATGATTCTCAGGCTCTACCTGTATAAATGGCAAGCTACATGAGTAACTTAATTTCTGTAAGAAGTAAGAATTTTTATCTAAAAGTTTTGATCTGATAAGTCCTGCAATACAATCAGAGCACCAGTTCTTATGGTGTTGTCAGTGTCTCTTAAATTATCATTCATACTTTTCAGAAAATATAAATATAACATCCACAGCACAGAAAACAGTCGGATCCTTTGCACTGCACGTTTACTGTTCATTTTGTTAGAATCATACTGCTTTTTTAGTCATTGGTCTTTGAATGAATAACCTAATGGTCACCTATAGGTGTATTAATAGAATTTATTTAGTCCCTTTCTGAGGCAGTTTGGAAAATAATGGTAAATTATGTTTAGATGAGAGAAAAGCAGCTATTCCTTCAGGAATTGGAACTTCCCATACGTAGGGAAAAATAGCATCAGACTTGGCTTTCTCCTGTATTACATTACCAATAGAAAATATTAAATTAATTCAAGAATTAGTGTATGAATATTTAGGGATTTGTATCTTTCTTCCATTACACTCTGATTCTATTTAATTTGAGGGGTAAAACAGAGTTCCTTGATGCCACCATAACTCATATTTGGGCTTGAGTTGAATTTGTGTGTTGCATAGATGTAGCTAAAAAAAATAATTTTCAGTGTTTGGACCAAATGGCTACTTTCTTCCCTCTTGTACTTGTTTTTGTAAGGTAGTCAGTGAAGAATAAATCACTCTATCACAGTGAAGAATTAATCTAGTAGAATTAATAATGCCTTACACAAGTGTGATACCCTCTATTGTTTTCTTCTGTTTTTCACATGCTGCCATTTCAAACACAGAAAGAGCTTGAAAATAGTTCTCACTTTACCTAAAAGCATGTACATTTGGATTGCATGCTTGTATGGCAATCTTTATCCCTACCCCAGAGCACAATGTTCCTTAGTTCTTAAAAAATGTGATCTATTCATCTTGTGTTTGTCTTCTTACTTCCTTTTAAGTTTCTCTTTCACTTTAGATCCTATAGATTTTTTTTTCCTTTAAAATTCACAGATTTTATCCCTCATTCATTTCAGAGAACATGCTTTGCTTGACAGATCTATGTTGCCTATGAATCTTGACTACGAAAATTGCTTTTACGTGCAGTTAATAATGTCATGATTTATAAATTTCATAAGAAGTATGTTCTTGTGCTAATTCATTTTTGTTAATACATTATTATTTGAGGTATTCTGACTAAAACCACGTAAATTCATATGCTGTATAGTGTGTATATATATATAAAACCTTGGTCAGATTACAGCAGACCCATTCTGTCTTTTTTTCTGACTATACTCAATATGCTTAGTTTGGGAATGCATGGTTAATGCTGCCTTTTTTTTTTTTTTTCTTTCCTATTATTTATATTATTACTGGTCTGTAATCTAGCAAGTACATTGTAGTTAAAAATGGTTGTATATCTTTCTAAAACTTAAGAGGAAGATTTTCTAGCTGGAAATTGAACTTTAACTTTGAAAAAGTCCTTGAACTTTAAATATGTGATCAGAACTACCAAACAGTTTAGGTTGGAAGGGATCTTTGGAGGTTCTCTGGTACCACTCCCAGCTCAATGTTGTTCCTGCATCACAATTAGAACAACATGCTCAGGATTTGCACAATCAAGTTTTGAGTATCTGCAAAGATTTAAATCCCACTACCTTTTTGTGAACCTTTTGAGGAGTGACTGATTCCAAGATGAGGAATGTTTTCCTTAGGAACTTCCATTGTAGAAATTTGTGACCATTGCCTTTGTGCTGTTTTTGCACCTCTAAGAAGAGTTTGGTTCAGTCTTCTACATAATCACCTGTCATATTGTTGATGACAGCAGCTGAACTTTGCTTTCTTTCTTCCAAGCTGAGCACACACAACTTTTCTTAGTCTCTGCCCATATGTCATATGCTCAAGCTTCATAAGTTGGTGGCCCTCCTCTGGAGTTGCTCCAGTTTATTTATGTATTTCTTGCAGAGTGGAATGCTCCAGAGACAGTCTCAGATGTTCCATTTAGAAGTGAATAATAATTTCCATAACCTTGCTAGTTATATTCTATCTAGTACAACCCAGTGTGCAGACGACCCTCATTGCCTCAAGGGTATGCCACAGACTCCTGCTCAACTTCCTGTCCACCAAGATCCCAAGTACTTTTCTGCAAACCTCCTGTCAGCCCTCAGTGTGCATAGAGTTATTTTGTTTTTTTGTGGTTTTATTTTTTTTTTTTTTCAGGTGCCATACCTTGCATTCATCTTTATTTAAGGGGAGGGGAGAGGGAGAGAAAAGGAGGTTACAGTCAGCCAGTTAGCTAGGTTTAGCACACTGGCTGACAAAATGATAGCAAAGGAAGGAACAGGAGCTGGGAACAGGACTGGTAAAGATGTGGATTAGAAAGTCTATCAAGTGACAGACTTTCACTGATGCCACTTGCATCCTGCTTTCTACTTCAGCCTCTTCATAATGCTTCTTGTGGAGTTATGAACATATTTCAGGATTGTGGATTATTTTTTTTTTCAAATATGTTTGCATAAGCAAACTTAACTGCAACAACAAATGATGTAGTTAAAGTTTGTGTTGGTTACTAATTTTGGAAGCAGCAGCAGGTAACTTTGGAGTGTCCCAGAATGCATCAGTTTTCATGGTTCTGTTTGCAGTTTCCAGATACAGCTTCATGCAACCTGAATTTAAAGAGCTTTTGGTGCCCAGCTTTGAGTGAGGCAGACCACCTGTTTTAAAACACCAGCTACTACTGTGGTCCTTAAAACTCACCAGCACCTCTGTTTGGAGGCCTGGGATTTAGAGTCTTAGTCTCTCACACTCAAAACTTATGGGGACACCCTAAGTCCCTGGACAAATGTTCTTTTTAATAAATTGCCGTGTAAGGATGAGCATCATACTTCCTAATGTAGCTTCTGTTGAAAAAAAAATATGGTTGCAGTTGCATGCATAGAGGTTAAGGAGGGAAGATGTTCAGAGGTGAGCAGTAGCCTCTGTGTATGAACTTTCACAGTCAGAAATGCTTTGCTTGGCATTGAGATAATAATGGAAGAGAGATATGGGAGTGATGATCCTTGAAGACATGAAGGGTGAGGAGAATGAGCTGATTGGCCAAGCAATATAGGAAGGGGAAGATTTCCAATGAAATTACCAGACATCAGTTATAAAAGAAGCAAAAAGACATCGTGAAATACATAGTAAATGTATTTTACTATACAGTCACTGCCCAATTCTTTGATATTTAAAGCATATATTGGGAAAAAAATGCATGGGTTCAAACAGAAATTAATCAGGTTTATGCAAGAATATCAACTGAAATGTTGAGCACAATAGTGTCAAGGCAGACTTTGACTTAGAATGTCCGTACAACACAAGAATATGCCAGGGTAATGACCAGTCTGTGTCCTGTTTTAGGTTGGTTTAATTGTGTATTAAAGTGTTTATTGACTTGGATCAGGTAGTTCTTATGGTTATAAATAAAGTTATGGAGTTATAGTCATGTGTCACAACTAAAGTTTTCTGCATTTTTTTCCTCTGGATATTTTTTGTAAAATTAAATAGATTTGAGATTCATCTAAGCATAGTAATTAAACAGTAAATATTTTAAAAGAAAGGCAGTGTATGAACTGAGCAGTTTTTTTAATGAAAATGTGCCTGGCAATAGCAATTCTTTTCTACTGAAAGCAGAAAACTTGGTATTTCAAATAGGCAAAGAAGAAACAAAGCAAAAGAAAAATGCAAAACATGGCAAAACTTCTCAGCTTTTGGGTATTTTTTTAAATGGGTATTTTTTTTAATTTCCTATTAAGAAATAACAAATATATGTAGCAAAACTTAATTTGGAACTGCATTAGGGGCTGTACCTAATTCAGTCTAAAAATGGCATCCTTGTCAGAAAATTGCACAGGGCTGGAAGAAGTTTCCAGGAAGACCTACAGGGAAGCTGGGGTGTGTCAGCAGGACATGGCTGTTTAAAGAAGTTAATTTGCTTTTATTGTGGAGTTATGAACAATAAACGCAATAATGAATATTACTTAAAAAATTAACACTCACGGTGAGATTAAAACATCTACATGTAGCTCTTTGGCTCTGTAGCTGAATCTTTCTCTTAATTTAGGTGTCCTTAACATTTATTCATCATCTTAGTTCCTCTTAAAGCAAAATGAGATTGAGAAACACGTGATGTAGGCTGGGAGCTACTCATCTCTCTCTGAAGTAGACATATTCTATCTGACCACCTTGACATCCTTCAGGCAGCATTGACTGTCTTGACTAGATTTTCCCTGTCTGTAATGGGACATCACCACCTACATGTCTATGTCATAACCTTTAAGTGAATCCTGCTTTCAACTGCAGCTTTTAGAAGCAATTCATTGGCTTTTTCCTTCTCTATAAGTTCTTTTGCAACCTTTTTGCTATGATGCCTCTTTTATGCTCTATCCTTTTCTAGTCTGCTATTTCTCTCTTAATTTTTTCACCTTTAATCCCCTTAGAAGGCACACTTATTGCAGGAGGTTTGTTCTCCTGAGTCCTGTCATAGAAAAAACCTTGTTACAACTGTGGAACGTGTAGTAGAAAGAAGGAAATAGGTTATAATCTGAATGTTAAATCTATGAATTTTATCACAAACCCTTCTTTAGCTATCTTTTATTTAATTGGTCATCTTCTTTAAGGTGTTAGCACTTCAGATCACAATTTTTTGCCTGTGTGTCCATCAAGTCTTTGATTAAGCAGTAAGCCACTGCAGTAATGCAAATAAATTAAATATATGTGAGTAGGCAGCAGGACTTCTTAACATTACATAGCTATCCTCCACTAAAGTATTAGTAGCAATTTTAGGTCCAAATTCAGCAAAGAATTTAAGCATGTTTCTATGCTAAAGTCATCACTGGGAGAAGCAAAGCATGCAATCTGACAAGATTTGGTTTTTACTTGCCTGTAAAATAGTCCCCCCTATGTGTAGCACATGCCTTGGACTGATGGTAGTCTTACCAAGAAGTACATTCAAGATTGTAGTCTTTTCAAGAACCACAAAAGCCTTGAGCTTGTTAATTTTGTAAAATAGTACAGAAAATTACTTTCTGCCAAGTTTATGGACTCACTTTTAAACTGGAAAAATTCTATACTTTCTATAAGAGGTTTTCTTTATCTCATTTTTTTTCTCCATTTGAGATTTTTAATACCCTTTATGGGTTTTTGTTTAGTCAAAAGTGTTTAGAGTATGGGCTATCACTTAAATATGGATAACAAATAATAATAACTAGCAGTCATGAAAACTAGAAGCTGAAAAGACCTATTACATTGTTTAAATCTTTCCCCTGCCATTTTAGGGTTGTTCCTTGTAGTGTAATGTCCAGTGCTTCCTTTGGTCCAGTTCTTCCTCTTTACACTACTCTCCTAAGAACACTACCACAACACTCAATGCCTTCGTGTCATTCCCCTGCTTCCAGAATTCAGCTGTCACAATTTTAATTTACTCTGACTTCTCATATATGTGTGTGAGGTATCTCTTTTTGTTACCTTTAACTTCTTTTTTATGCAGTTTTGGAACCTTCCACCATCCTTGAGGTTTCTGCTCTTCTTTCAGTTTGTATTTACATTCGATGAGTTTAATTTTTAATATTTTCTCATAAGCTGTTCCTTCCATTTCCATAATTTTTATTGCCTTTTTAGAAAGTTCTGAGATCTCCAATTTGTTAATAGCTCTGTGAGCTTGCTCCTCCTTCTTGCTGAAGCCAATGGGAAAAAACAAAGGCCTGCTACTGCTCATAACACTTTCCTCCAATTTTTATCCTGTATCCATAATTTTTTTTTTCCAGCTGACTCAAATGTATGAGTATTTTGCAGTTTCCGTATCCAGTGGGACTAGGACTCTTACCTATCCTGAGTGAACATAGTTATCACCTATCTCAGTTGATTCTTCTAACTGGCAGGACTTTTATTAACTTCACCATGTCTGACTGGCTTCCAGACCAGAGAATTTGCCTTCTACCAGCTGGAAGCATGGG
Organism: Dicaeum eximium; assembly: GCA_013396995.1. Taxonomy (NCBI): domain Eukaryota; kingdom Metazoa; phylum Chordata; class Aves; order Passeriformes; family Dicaeidae; genus Dicaeum; species Dicaeum eximium. The sequence continues at coordinate 952,603 of VWZP01004983.1, forward strand.
CAAAATTTGCAACTCAGTGTGTCTTCATGGAAATACTTTAAGAACATGATCAGTAATTTTGAGCAGCTGAGGCAAACAACACTGATCAAAATACTGCTTAGAAATCCTTTGCTAAATATCATAAGTACTGCCTAAATGAAAACTCCAGTGTGAATATTCTGAAGCTGTCCTCCTGGAGATACCTGCTACTTTAGGTGCTTTCTCTCCAAAATAATGCTAAGTGTTCATATAATTTTAGACAGTAAAATGGTTTATGTAAGGTGTAAGGTGCCAAATGGAAAATGCTCAGGGTGTTTAAATGGAGCCACCAACATTTTGGCTGGGAGTGGGCATTTGGTCCCTGTGATTCTTTTACCCATTTGTAGTGGCTTTTGACATTTTGGACCGTGTATTTAAGGAAAATGTTAGCTTGAGGGCTAACAGCAAGCAGTTACTCAATATTCTATGGGATTTTTGCACACACAATTGCACTCATATACATGTGTTGGTTTTTTTTTGCTCTGTGGTTCATGGGGACCAGACACTAGACAGTTCAATAGAAATAGCTTTATAGCTGCAAGAACAAAGTAGCGCACCCCACTTTAGATACTAAAGAATATTTATGCCCCATGTGCCTGTAAATTACTACTTTGGCTACAGTGTGAACTGTATTTTGTCTCATGACTGAGACAAGGTCTGCTTGAAATAAAATAAATTATTTTCCTCTGAGTGTTACCTGTATTTACATTTTGTCTGGGTGAAGCCCACTTTTTTAGATGCACTTTCCACCATGTCCCTGTGCTGTACTGGAGCAGTATTTGCAAGATGATGAGTTTTATCAAAGTGATCTTTATAACCTTTAACTGGAGGGTCATAGTGGCACAGGGCGTAGTTGGAGGCCTCAGACTAGTGATGTTCAATACTGGCCCCAATATTGTTGAACATATTTATCAATGACTTGGATGAAGGTGCAGATGCTACCTCGGCAAGTTCTCTGACAATGCAGATCTACGAGGAGTGGCTGTACCCCAGAGGGCTGTGCAGCCCTTTGGAAGGACCTTGATGGGTTGGAGAAAGCTGTGACATTCAACAAAGGCCAATGCAGGGTCCTGCACCTGGGGAAGAACAACTCCATGGACCTATATGGGCTGGGGGCTGATCTGCTGGGAAGCAGCTCCATGGAGAAGGACCTGGGGGTGCTGGTGGACAACAAGCTGTCCATGAGCCAGCAGTGTGTCCTGGTGGCCAAGAAGGCCAAAGGTATCTGGGGTGCATTGGGAAGAGCTTTGCCAGCAGGTGACAGGAGGTGATCCTGTCCTTCTACTCAGCCCTGGTGAGGAACACCTGGAATGCTGTGTCCAGAGGGCTACAAAGATGATTGAGGGACTGGAACATCTCTTTTATGATGACAGGCTGAGGGAGCTGGGCCTGTTCAGCCTCCAGAAGAGACAGCTGAGAGGGGACCTCATCAATGGCTGTCAGTGTCTGAAGGGAGGGAGTCAGAGGATGGACCAGGCTCTGCTCAGTGCTGCCAAGCAATAGGACAAGAGGCAACAAGCAGAAACTGATGCACAGGAAGTTCCTCCTGAACATGAGGAAGAACTTCTTTACTGTGCAGGTGACTGAGAACTGGAGCAGATTGCCCAGAGAGGCTGTGGAGTCTCCATCCCTGAGGCTATTGAAGAACTGTCAGGATGCAATCCTGTGCCATGTGCTCTACAATGGCCCTGCTTGAGCTGATGACCCACTGTGTTCTCTTGCAACCTTAACTATTCTATGACTCTGTTAATACTAACCTGCTGCTTTAAGCTGGGAAAATACCAGAAATTATAAGTATATTGGCAAGACTGTTACAGACTGTGAAGGACTATTTTTCAGATACTCATGGATTTGGCAGTAGGGACTGAGCTACTGGAATGGCCAATGTGGGCTAAACACTTTGTTAGAACCAGCTTTGCTTTTCTAAATCCTTGAGAAGAATTTGACCAACCAGCCTGTGGTGCCCCTTCCCATCTAAGGATTTCATAGGAGCCAGACAATAATTACCAGAGGGGTTGCTCAACTTCAGATCAAAAAAGGATCTACCTGATGTACAAATACTCAGCAACTGCTCAGCTTAGTGGCTGTCCTAATGCCCTGGGCTGGTGTTTCTGGGAATGGTAAATGCCAGTGTTAGGAAAAGATAGGGAAGATTAAAGAATGTAAGGATTAGTGGCACTGTAAGGGCTTTCTATCCTTGGGCAGTTGCCACTGTTAATTTTCACTGATATTAATAGATACAGTGTGAGCCAAGCAGTAGTACCCTAGTAGCTTCATTATGTGGAAATCTGCTTTTTTTCCCCTAAAAACAATATAAAAAAGGAACACATTGTAGCATTCAGGTTATAGTTCAGACTCTAATTTCATATTCCAGGACAATAGTTACACTGTATGCTTTAATATTTGCCTGTGATGCTGTTTATCAGTCTGGTAAACAGTCTACTGCTAGGCTGGGTAAGATACCTTGTAGCTCTTGAAATACACATTTTAGTGGACAGCAATTACAGTACTCACACAGCCTGAGCTTTCTGACCAGTAGAAAAGGGGTTAAAACTTAAGAGGGGTTGGGCAGGAGGGAGGGAAAAAAATCCTAGGCAGAATGTCTCCACACAGAGAAACCGAGAACAATTAATTTGTGCTCCAAACTGCTAAGGACAGCAGAAAAAAGCAACTAGTATAAATAATTAAAGCAGACATTAGATAAATATTTGGGGAGGGGGTACTGTGGTGGTGTAATTGCTGATGTTAAGGTGAGGTGGACTTTTGTGCTTCCCTTTTGTTCCAAGGTTTCCTACAGCCCATTACTTAGTAACCTGCCATATGTCGTAATTTTTAAACCATGTTTTTTTAAAGGCTTGCATAAGAAAGAACTCTTGAACATAGGCTGGGATGTGACTTTGTCATGCAATATGGCTTTATGATTCATTCATTTTCCCAGACTTTATTTCTCCAGAGCAGGTCTTGGGTTGGCATCCTGAGCCCTGCAAAAGATCCACAGGGCTGAGTGGAAGGAATATAAATGCTTCCCTGGAGCCAGACTTTGGCTGGGGCAGTGGCTTTCAATACACTGAAGTTGAAATACATAGACAGGGAGGTGGGGGAGGTGTTTTGTGATGTCGCAGATCCCAGGAATACCTGATTTTAGGAGTAGAGAATTAGGATTTTTTTATATGTTCACTACTAGGGTTGTTTCTTGTTTCAGAGAAAAACAGCTACAAGATCAGGAAACCAAGCCTGGTGTTTATTGTTTAAAAGGGGAAAAACCCAAACATGTTTTAGTAACAAGGGGTGGCTTCACACATAAATATCTATATAAAAATTACTTGAAGAACATAGAAAATTAAACTGGAGACTAATATTCAACAAATTAAATATTCTTCTGTTGAAGAAAGGGGAAGCAAGTGATTAACATCAAAATATTAAATGTTCAATGGATAATTTCTAGCAAAGCCCTTAAAAATAAAACTTTCATTAAAATACTCTTCAGAGCTCAGAAATACTTGCAAACACATCAAAGTACATAAGAGCTCTAATAATCCATCAGTTAAACTGCCGGGATTTTTTGTGTCTGTTTTTCAATGTTCCTATTCTTATCTTTCACAGTATGAATAGGTAACCTTATGGAAGCATCCCGTATGAATTGTGAGGTTCTGTGCCTGTCAGTTTCTGTGGTAATCTGGGGGAGTCCTCTGGTACCTGCACCTTCCCCGAGCTGAGCTCTCACTCGCACACTGCAGCCAGCCTGTGCGGCAAGCCCAGCCTGCTGCTCTTGGAGACAGGGAGATGGAAGGTACCATTTTTTTTCCAGACTGTAAATGATTCCTATTCTTTGCTCCACAGAACATCCGATGTGGTGCCCAATCGGCTGAGAAAGCTGCACAGACGTCAGTGTGTGTGTGTGTGTGTGTGTGTGTGTGTGTGTGTGTGTGCGCGTGGGTGGGTGGGTGCCGGCACAGCCAACTGCAGCTGGAACCTCCATTAGAGCAGCCCTATTGATTTCTGGTTCACACTGCAGTAACAGGGCTAGAGTGCAGGGCGGGGGGAGAAGAAAGCGGGTGGGGGGAGAGGAAATAATCCCAGTGGTTTGAAAACAAGGCTTAACCGAAGGCACATCGGGGTGTATGTGCATATGTATAGCACATACACGCCAGTTTCCAGAGATATGCCACTGCTTGCTCAAAAAAACACCACCAAAAAACCCCAGGCAGAGCAATTCCCAAACCTCATGAAACAAGAGTCTTCCCAGGTTTCAGATCCCCCACACACATGGACTGATGTTTGATGCTTTGTCAATGCTGGGTTTGCACAGCAGAGCTGGCCTCAAAATATTTCTGTTTTGTTGAAGGACCACAGGAGACTACAGGAGATGCGCACTTTAAATGGCTCTTTCTCTATGCACACATTTGCCTGCCTGGGGACTGTGGGGGGGTTAGAAATCCAGCCTGAGTGTGTCAAGTACAGGGCAGAGAGAGCTCCAGGAAGCTGCTCTGCGTTTACTGGCAGTCATTTTCTCGTGATGCATAATGCACAAGGTGCCAATGCAAGCTG